>JACEEZ010024114.1:175000-310000 GCA_016584305.1 Chionoecetes opilio
AACTATCTACGTTTCTCTCTCTCTCTCTCTCTCTCTCTCTCTCTCTCTCTCTCTCTCTCTCTCTCTCTCTCTCTCTCTCTCTCTCTCTCTCTCTCTCTCTCTCTCTCTCTCTCTCTCTCTTCTTTATCTTCAGTCTTTCTTTTAATCCATTGAATCACTTTCTCTCTTATTCTTTTTTGTTTTGTATTTATCACCATTCACTTTTTTTTTTTTTTTTTTTTTTTTTTTTTTTATATTATTATTTAGCACCATGCACTTTTTTGTTTTTACCATGATACCAATTTTCGTGTCTTAAGGTATTTCGTACAAAGGAGGTTAACGAGTAAGTGACAGGAATTTTTGTGAACTCATGTCTCCTTGTCATCATCTGCTCCGTGTTGACAAAGGGTTCACACACACACACACACACACCACACACACACACACACACACACACACGGACACGGACACGCACACGGACACGGACACGGACACGCACACGCACACGCACACGCACGCACGCACACACACACACACACACATACATACATACATACATACATACATACATACATACATACACACACACACAGAGAAGAACCTGTGATTGAAGAGAAGGAGTTTGGTGGTGTGACGAAGCGATATTTATTTATTTATTTATTTTTTATTGAAACAGTTATTGATTCCACCTATGGCTTAAAAGTGGCTAAGTTAAGGCAGTGAGTGTTCAGAAATGACGTTAAAGTGAATGACGTTATGAAACTAAAGGAAGGAGAGAGAAGGAAAGGGAAAAGGAGTTACGAAAAGAAAGAAAGAAAATAAGAAAGAAGAAGAAGAAAAAGAAGAAAGAAAGGAATGATAATAAATAGGAGGAGAAATAAATATGAGTAAAAGGAAGGAGATTATTAAGGATTAGAAGGAGGAGGAGGAAAGGAGAAGAGAAAAGAGGGTCAAGAAGAGGGAAAGAGTAGAAACAAGATATAGTAGTATAGTATAGTAAAAGTAGTAGTATAGTAGTAGAGTGTAGTAGTAGTATTGTGTATAGTATAGTAGTAGTAGTAGTAGTTGTAGTAGTTGTAGAAGTAGTAGTAGTAGTAATTGTAGTAGTAGTAGTAGTAGTAGTAGTAGGTGTGCAGTATTACCTTGTATGATAACAGTATTGAGTATTGCTTCGTCTATATATCTCGCTTCCTATTATGTATCTATTCTATCTATTCTATCTTCCTTCTTTTAGTATGTATCTTCACCCTATTCTGCCTTCCCTCAGTCCTCTCTCGTTGCTTACCTCACCTATTTCATCCCTCCCGCTGCCTATCTCATTCTATCCTGATTCTTGATGTAAGTGTTTCCTATCGTCCTGTTCATCACGTTTATCTTGTTCTTCCGCTTTTTATTGTATTCCTACTCTCCCCCCTTCCTCCTCTTCCCCTGTCTTCTGTTCTCTGTTCTCATAGTTTCTTTCCATCTCTGCGATTACTTTTTTATCCTTGCGTCTGTCATGTGCATCTGCTTTCCCTCCACTTTCTCTCTGTCTCCGTTACATGCCATCCCCCCATCCCACCCCTTCCTTCCGTTGGGTTCCTTCCTCCATTCCTTCATAAATTCTCTCTCTCTCTCTCTCTCTCTCTCTCTCTCTCTCTCTCTCTCTCTCTCTCTCTCTCTCTCTCTCTCGCTCTCGCTCTCGCTCTCTCTCTCTCTCTCTCTCACACATACACTCACCCGTAATGGACCTGTAATGCATTAGGCTAACCTATAGTTTTTGTCTCCTTGCAGTGGCGTCCCCTCCCACGCCTCCGCCTCGCACGACACCCTCTCCACACAGCAACTCGAAGCCCCAAGGCCACCCTCGCTCCCCCCGTCCCTCCCCTCAGACCCCCCGCCAAGGCCCCCAGAACGCCCGCCCAAAAAGCCTACGTTGCGCTCACTATTTCACGGGCCGAACCCAGACGCCGCGACGCAGAACACCGCAAACGCCGCCGCCGAAACCTCCTCCGACCGAACCGCCTCGGAAGGGGATGCGCGGCGCCTCGAGGACTCGGGGGCAGAGAGCCGCAACCTGTCGCCCGGCCGCCCCTACTACTACCGCAAACCCCCGGCGCCCGATCCTCCCAAGTCACCTCCAGCGCCCCCATGCCCTCCACAACAGCCCTTGCCAGCCACGCCTCCCTCGCCCAAGCTCTCAAGGTCACCGGCGACCCTCCCACATGCCTCCTCCCCCCACGCCGCCCACTTGGTACCGCCCACCAGTGCCGCCTCGCGCTCCTCCACCCCTGACCTGCCGCCGCCGCCGCCGCCACCGATCCCTGACGGAGAAGTTCTCATCAGTGATGAGCCTCTTCCGCCCCCGCCCACAAACCTGGAGGTGGTCACGCCCCTGGAGGTGCCCCCGCTGCCCCCGGAGTCCCCGCCCAGGGAGCGGCTCCTCGGGACGCCGCCACCCGTGCCGCGGGAAAACGGCAAAAACCTTCCGGGTCCGCAGTAAGTACAGCCATTGTCTGTGTCTGTGTGTCCGTGTGTCTTCTGTCGTCCAGGCCATCTTGCCTTCCACGACAGCTTTTGTTCCCGCGAGGTATTGGATGAGCCAAGCAGGTAAGTAAGGTGTGGTGATGGGTTGTAATGAGTGCCGTGACGCAGGTGTGAGGGCACGGAACAGGTGGTGTGTGGTGCCGGTGTTGCGGTGACGTGCCGGGCATCACCTTGGATTGACCTGAACACTCGCACCGGTAACGTGGCGCCCACTGTGTCGAGGCCAAACAGTCTCGTGGCCACCTAAGGGCGCCCAGATGCCGCTAGTTTACCTTTTTTCCAGGATTCAATATTTCTTTTCTGAACTATTAACCTTATTTTATTGGCGACTCATTTTTGTTTTCCCGTTATATTTATCTTGGAAGAGGGGAGGAGAGGGACCTGTTTTCTCATCAAGCAAGACAAGAAAATCCTGTGCAGGCCTGTAATTGCACAACGCGTTGTGACATCTTGGCAAGACGCTCGCATGAGTCTGGCATTGTGACCCAAATATTCGACCTCTGAGAATTTGAGAAACATCACAAAAGGGAAACTATAAGAAAATAATAACATGTCCAAAAATAAAGGCAAGCGAAAAGTATATTTGAAACAGGGGTCAAAATCGTGCCCGGACAATACAACGGTGGGTGGGTTCTCAGTGGGTTCTCAATGGGTTCTCAGTGATTCTCAGTGGGTTCTCAGTGGGTTCTCAATGGGTTCTCAATGGGTTCTCAGTGGGTTCTCAGTGGGTTCTCAGTGGGTTCTCAATGGGTTCTCAGTGGGTTCTCAATGGGTTCTCAGTAGGGTTCTCAGTAGGGTTCTCAGTGGGTTCTCAATGGGTTCTCAGTGGGTTCCCAATGGGTTCTCAGTGGGTTCTCAGTGGGTTCTCAATGGGTTCTCAGTAGGGTTCTCAGTGGGTTCTCAGTGGGTTCTCAGTAGGGTTCTCAATGGGTTCTCAGTGGGTTCTCAATGGGTTCTCAGTGGGTTCTCAATGGGTTCTCAGTAGGGTTCTCAATGGGTTCTCAGTGGGTTCTCAGTGGGTTCTCAATGGGTTCTCAGTAGGGTTCTCAGTGGGTTCTCAGTGGGTTCTCAGTGGGTTCTCAATGGGTTCTCAGTAGGGTTCTCAGTGGGTTCTCAGTGGGTTCTCAGTGGGTTCTCAATGGGTTCTCAGTGGGTTCTCAATGGGTTCTCAGTAGGGTTCTCAATGGGTTCTCAGTAGGGTTCTCAGTGGGTTCTTAGTGGGTTCTCAATGGGTTCTCGCGGCTGTCTTGTGTCTCCCACCACGACAGAAACGACCTTGTCCCTCAAACCCGATACTACATGTGTGTGTGTGTGTGTGTGTGTGTGTGTGTGTGTGTGTGTGTGGAAACCTTGCTTGAAACTTTCCAAGGATCACCTGACGTCACACACACACACACACACACACACACACACACACACACACACACACACACACACACACACACACACACACACACAGTCCCCCCCCCCCCGCCCCACACATTACCTGACCACCACTCGATTGCGTTCTTACCTGCTGCATTATTAGCATTACCTACCCCCCCCCCCCCTCCCTCTCATTTACTAACTAAAACCTCATCCCAACGTAGTCAGGGAAAGTATGAAAGTTTCTCAAGACAACAGCTTTCCCTTATTGAATTAAGCAGAGGACGCAGAGACAGAGGCACTGATGTGATATAACAGGATCAACGGATGGGAAATGACGTTGGAGGTTCATGTGAGGTAACTGAAGCGTGAGGAGGAGGAGGAGGAGGAGGATAAGGAGGAGGAGGAAGGATAAGGAGGAGAGGAAGGATGAGACAGTGGAGGCGAGGAAGGATATGGAGGAGGAGGAGGAGGAGGAGGAGGGGTAGGAGGAGAGGAAGGATAATGAGGAGGCGAGGAAGGAGGAGGATGGAGGAGGAGGAGGAGGAGGAGAGGAAGGAGGATAAGGAGGAGGAGGAGAAGGAGGAGGAGGAAGGATAAGGAGGAGAGGAAGGAGGAGACAGTGGAGGCGAGGAAGGAGGAGGAGGAGGAGGAGGAGGAGGAGAGGAAGGATAAGGAGGAGGAGGAGGAGGAGGAGGAGGAGGAGGAGGAGAGGAAGGAGGAGGAGGAGGTTAGGCAATGCACAGCAGGTTTGGTTTGGTTCACGCCGGGCGCATTTTTACTCAGAATCCTATGCCGCACGGGGATTTCATGAGGTAATTTCCTAGTCTGTGTCCGTCAACCATTCACTGATTCATATGTCTACTATTATTTTGTATAACATCAGTCAGTCAGTCTACGTGCTAGTCAGTCAGTCAGCCGATCATTTAGCCAGTCAGTCACTCAGCCAGTCAGTTATTCAGTCAGTCAGCCAAACAGTCAGTCAGTCAGTCCGCCGACAACTTAACCAGTCAGCCGCTCAGCCAATGTGTCAGTTATTCGGTCAGTCAACCAGTCAGTCAACCAGTCAGTCAGTCAGTCAGTCAATCAATGAGTTACCTAGTCAGTCAACCAGCCATGATTTCCCTTCTCGTCCTTCGATTCCAGTCCGCACTTCAGTCCAGAGTCCGTCAAGGTCTTACACACACACACACACACACACACACACACACACACACACACACACACACACACACACACACACACACACACACACAACGTTTACCTATCTCCTCTCCCCCTTCCTTCAGTACACATTTTTTCCCCATTCCATTGTTGCGTTGATCCCTATGGCAGGTGAAGCTCTCAGGATTATTATCATGTCCTCTTCTTCCCCCTCCTCCACACATTAATTACCTCCACTCGGCTTTCTCCACATCTCCACCGTCTGTATTAAACGTTATCTCTCGCACTGGTGGAAGAAATAAGAGAGAAAGACTGTTTTTTTGTGGGGAAACTCTGTAAAGTGGCTGTGAAATTGACGCATTGGTATCCGCCGCAGCCAGCCAGGAGGAGCGAGGCAGCGGAGTGAGCCAGCGAGCGCGACGGAGACGGCAGCGAGTGTTGACAGTGGCGGTGCGGCGTTGTGTTGCGTGTGTGTTGCACCGTGCAGTGTGTTGAACTTCTTGCCGTGTGTGGAGGTGGCGTCTTGCTGTGAGGTTTTTCATGTGTTGCGTGGATTGAGTTGTTCTAGTGTGTCTATCATGAGTTTTCCAGTGCGTGACAAGTCCTGGAAATGGTTATAAATCACTTATAATCAACGTCTTCTTCGGATCTTTTCGTGTTCGATGAGTGAGGAGAGGACGTTCATCTCGGCTGCGTGTTATCGTGGAGGTTCGAGTTGGCGACGCTCATTGTTATGGTGGTAGGCGTAGTGATGGTGATGCTCATTGTTATGGTGGTGGTGGTGATGATGATGATGGTGCAACGCTCGGCAGAATGAATAATGTTGTCGATAATGAACAAGAGACATTTCCGCGTTCCTCTGAGATGAATAAAGGCGTGTATTGTGTTGTGGCAGGCGGGACATTGTGTTGCTCTGGTGTTTGCTGTTACAAGGCGTTGACGGAATGTTTAATTGACATAATGAGTCGCGGGTCTAAAGGTGCGGCCTCTCAGAAGTCCTGTTTGGGGATTCTGACGTCTGTACAGTTACCTAACACACGGGCATAAGTTGATGGTTTTATTGTACTTCGTTCTTAGCGAGTGGGAAAAAAAATCAAAAGAAGCTGCTGTTGTAGAATAAATACATAAATTAGTTCTTCTCAGCGAGTTGAAAAAATAGTCAAAAGAAGCTGTTGTTGTAGAAGAATGTTGATGAAATACCTGAAGCTGTTGTTATTTCGGTACTGAACCAGGAAGAAAATTACGTTTAATATTTGTTCATGGAATCTTTCAGGTTTAAAAGGACGCGACGGGGCTGTGTTTTACTAGCTTTTTGTTGACGCTGGAAGATGGTTGTTAGCTTTTCTCTCTCTCTCTCTCTCTCTCTCTCTCTCTCTCTCTCTCTCTCTCTCTCCTCTCTCTCTCTCTCTCTCTCTCTCTCTCTCTCTCTCTCTCTCTCTCTCTCTCTCATCGTAAAATATAGACCAGGATCACTCTGTGTGTGTGTGTCTGGCCTTTACGGTATAGTCGACCTATCTCCCCCCAATCTGGTGCCCCCTCCCTCCCCCCACCCCTCCTCCTACCCCCTCCCCTCCCCCCTCCCTCTTCCCCCCCCCTCCTACCGAGCGCCTGTTGTTTCCATCGTCTGCCTCCCTCGCTCAAAGGACAGACAGACTTGTGGACTTTAATTACACTCATATATAATAAACACTCGCCTTGATTACCTAAAATTTAAGATTGACGAAGAAAAAACAACGAATGACTGAATAATTTGATGTCACCTAACTCGAAGGGTAAGACAACGGTAAATATAGGAAGGAAAAAATAGTTACTTAATTAAATCGATTCATCTACATAGGGAGTTGAATATCAATGAGTTTGGCGTCACGGGAGGTGGAGGAGGTCGTGAGGGTGAAGGTGGAAGGGTGGAAGGTAGCGATAGGTGTCGTGGGGAGTGGAGGTGTGGACAGGAGAGTGGAGGGAGGGGTGTGGTGGTGTGTGGTAGTGAAGGTGGAGGGAGTGTCGTGGTGGTGGTGCTGAAGGAGAGTGGTAGTGAAGGGGAGTGGGAGTGGTGGTGGGAGTAGTGGTGGTGGGGAGTGGTAGTGGTGGTGGTGGTAGTGCCTGGTAATGAAGGGAGGGGAGTGGTGGTGGTGGTGGGTCGTGGAAGGAGGTCATGGAGGTGCAAGGGTCGTAGTTGTGGTGGTGGTGGTTACGAGGGAAGGAGAAGGTATGGACGAGGCGGGGCAGAGATGACGGTATACAGTGCACTTAAGGGAGGGAGTGGTGGTGGTGGTGGTAGTAGTAGTAGAGGGGGGCAAGGTGGCTCCTGGTATGGTGTGTGTGTGTGTGTGTGTGTGTGTGTGTGTGTGTGTGTGTGTGTGTAAGAGTTCCCCCCACGAGACCTTTTACTTAGACCCACCCCCCCTCCCTAACTCTAACCCCCTCCCCCTCCATACATCACCACCTCTCCCCCTCCCCTTCTCCTCGTGCCCCTTCCCTCCCCTTCCCTCCCCCCTCACTACATCACCATCCCTTCCCCTTACAATCATATCGAAAAAAAAGACCGCGAGAGAGATAGAACAAAAAGTTATATTACAAAACCTGTTTCTCCGCATCACCAGTTTCATAACGTAACCACATTGACGTTGTTTTTTGTGTGTCTTCAGAACAAAATGACTACATGCAACACCTGTCTAGCTAGAACGCAGCAGTGACCAGCCGGCCTTGCTTGCTGTGTTAATGCTAGCCACTCTTTTGTTCTGGCTGTCATTTAGTTTTTTTATCTCTCTCTCTCTCTCTCTTCTTTTGCGTCTCGCCTCGCTCATAAAGAAGAATGTAAGGCGAGTAAAATTGATTATTCAAGCTGATCGTATAATTTGTATGTTCAGTAAATGATTTGATAGAAAAACAGTAATGGTGAGCAAGGGATTATACTTTATCATTATATCTTGTTTTCATTGGCGATACAAATTTGTTATTTTGATTTTCTTATTTTGATGCCGAGTCGATTCATAGTTTTGGCATCATCTTTACCCACGCTTTAGTTATTATTTGTTTTCTTTTGTATTTTCTATTCTCTATCATTATCCAAGAATAGTTTACTTCATACCACAACCTGCTTCTGTTGTTGTTGTTGTTGATGATGATGATGATTCCCGCTGACATCACAAAAACTTGCTGAAATCGGCACGTCATTCAGATGTTTGTAGAAGAAAAAATCTTGGCATTACATGGGCGACATTGACTCGGTTATATATTTCCCCGTCATAGTAATATTTGCAAATGCCATGACATTTAGGGGCAGGTCAGTCTGTCTGTGTTCCCTCCTCCTCCTCCTCCTCCTCCTCGCATTGCCTAGCTGCCAGTAAAAAGGCAAATATGATGTTGGGCTTTATTAAACGTAACTTTGAACATAAAACTCCGAAAGTAATGACACAATTATACACGTCCTTGGTTAGGCCGCACTTGGAATATGCTGTTCAATTCTGGTCGCCCTGTTTCGTAAAAGATCAAGCCAAATTGGAATCAGTGCAAAGAAGAGCAACCAAACAAATTCCATCTCTGCGAAATTCATCTTATGAAGAGAGACTGCGGAAACTTAATATGTTTTCCTTAAAGGATCGTAGAATCCGTGGGGACTTGATAGAAACCTTTAAGATCCTAAAAGGTTTTGATGGCATTAATCAAGAGAACCTATTCGAGCTTTCAACTCAAGTGACAACAAGAAATAATGGTTTAAAACTAAACGGTCAACGTTGCATCACCGATCTCCGTAAAAATTATTTCAATGTGAGAGTCGTTGATCGATGGAACAAGTTACCAGCAAATGTTGTCGGAGCCAGCACAATAACTACATTTAAAAACAGACTTGACGCGCACTGTAAAGTAAATGGGTATTGATAGTGCGAATTCATATCTAGTCCCCCGTATCGATTAGTTGTAGTGGTAGTGGTAGTTGTAGTTAGTATTTTTCATATCCTATCATTCTGCACTATGAAACTTCCATGTTCCTATCCTCTTTAGGGACATGGTATCATTTTCCAACTGTTTTCTTACAAGTAGTTGATAGTTAGTAGTATGTAGTGCAGCAGATACCCTCGTTATGGACCAATAGGTCTCCTGGTGTCTGTTATTCCTATGTAATCCTATGTAATCCTCCTCCTCCTCCTCCCTCCTCCTCCTCCTCCTCCTCCTCCTCCTCCTCCTCCTCCTCCTCCTCCTCTCCTCACCATGATCCTGACATATTTATAGATTCGGACAAATTACCTCCCTGTGTTGTAACCTTTATTTCTTTAAGAGATCCTCGAGCTATGAATGACGTATCGCCAGTTTGTTATTTGCACCATCACCCCGAAGTAATGAAGTAATGACAGGGCCTTTTTCACTCGCTGGGCTGTCACGTTTTCGTTCTTTAAGATTTTTTCCCAAGTAAATGGATGGAATGGTCAGTTGTGTCTCTGCTCGGAGGAAATTTAGTTCGTTCTCTCCTTCCACTTTTTTCCTTCGTGGACGTGATAGAATTGATAGATTTTTCCTCCCTCAAGGTCGAATTGATTGATTGATGTAGGTCGAAACTCCTGGTAAATTGATTTTTTTGGTATTTGATTTCTGTTTTTGAGTCGAATATTGATACTAAAAAATCCTCCCTCAAGGTCGAAGCTCCTGGTAAATTGTTTTTAATTTCTGGTTTGAGTCGAACATTGATCAAAATGGTTGTCCCTTTTTTCCTAGTTGATTTTTTCCTCGTTAAGCGTCGGTCCGTCAGCCCAGCCGCGTCTTGGCCTCACCTGAAACGCACTTGGCTCTTGCTTACAGGTGTGTCCGCGGTGATCTAGAATGCGGAGACTACATGCAGGTAGCGTCGTGCGGCTCGAGTGGTGCCGGAAGAGAACTTGAATCATGGGACACAGTTGTAGAGGCAAAAGAAAATCTGTGTTGTGGTTGCGTACAGAATCCGTCTTTGGATAACGCTGTGTTGTCTTGTGTTGTGTTGTGTTGTGGTGCATCTGGCGGTGACCTTGCCTGCCCGCCCCTCGCCTCGCACCCTCCTCATGGACAACCTGCAAGACCTGCTGACCAAGATGGGACGGTTCTGGCTACACTGGTAAGGCCTGCAGTGGTTATTAACTGCTTCTTGAAACTGACTACTGTTCTTCTTCCTCTGTTTTGCCTTCCTTCTCCTCTTTCTTCGCCTCCTCCTTCTCGCCCTCTTTCGCCTCCTCCTCCTCTTCCTCCTTTGCCTTCTCCCCCTCCTCCTCCTCCTCCTCCTCCTCCTCCTCCTCCTCCTCCTCCTCCTCCTCCTCCTCCTCCTCCTCCTCCTCCTCCTCCCCCTCTCCTTTCTCCTCCTCCTCCTCCTCCTCCTCCTCCTCCTCTCCCTTCTCCTCCTCCTCTCCCTTCTCCTCCTCCTCTCCCTTCTTCTCCTCCTTCCTCCTCCTCTTCCTCCTTTGCCTTCTCCTCCTCCTTCTCCTTCTTCGCCTCCTCTTCCTCCTCCTCCTCCTCTTTCGCCTCTTCCTCCTCTTCTTCCTCCTACGCCTTCTCTTCCTTTTCCTCCTCCTTCTCAATTTCTTTCAGCAGATACCCTCGTTATAGACTAATAGGTCTTCTGGTATCTGTTCTTCCTATGTATTCCTCCTCCTCCTCCTCCTCCTCCTCCTCCTCCTCCTCCTCCTCCTCCTCCTCCTCCTCCTCCTCCTCCTCTCCTCCTCCTCCTCCTCCCCTCCTCTCCGCTATGGCCCAATCTCCTGTCTGTACCCATGAACCTCTACGTGTGCCCTTCAGAGTTTGATCATCACAACTCAAAAGTGAAATCGTTTAGAACTTTAGGGCCTTCCATTTTGTTAGGCTATTTGTCCTCTTAAGAGTGACTTTACGTGTGGGTGTGGGTGTGTGTGTGTGTGTGTGTGGGTGTGTGTGGGTGTGTGTGTGTGTGTGGGTGTGTGGGTGGTCACTGGTCAGTCCTTCATCCGCCACTGTTACAATGAAGAAAAAGTCAACATATTCAGCTCACACACATGAAGGAAGACATGCATTGCAATGATACGTTTTGTGGCGCCAGTTCTTGCTGCTTGCATCATGGTTCTTGCCTCGCCACGACTCCTTCACACCCATCAGTAAGCGTCAGTCAGTAAGTCATCATCAGTAAGCGTCAGTCAGTAAGTCATCATCAATAAGCGTCAGTCAGTAAGTCATCATTAGTAAGCGTCAGTCAGTAAGTCATCATCAATAAGCGTCAGTCAGTAAGTCATCATTAGTAAGCGTCAGTCAGTAAGTCATCATCAGTAAGCATCAGTCAGTTAGTCATCATTAGTAAGCGTCAGTCAGTAAGTCATCATCAGTAAGCGTCAGTCAGTAAGTCATCATCAGTAAACGTCAGTCAGTAAGTTAGTAAGTCATCATCAGTAAGCGTCAGTCAGTTAGTCAGTAAGTCATCATCAGTAAGCGTCAGTCAGTTAGTCATCATTAGTAAGCGTCAGTCAGTAAGTCATCATCAGTAAGCGTCAGTCAGTTAGTCATCATCAATAAGCGTCAGTCAGTAAGTCATCATCAATAAGCGTCAGTCATTAAGTCAGTAAGCATCATCAGTAAGCGTCAGTCAGTAAGTCATCATCAGTAAGCATCGTAAATTGTCCTTGTTTAACTCATATTTACATTTATACATTTTTTTCCATGAATACCAACGTTCCACAAGAGGTTTCCACGAACGGATGCACGTCTTGTGTTTCTTGATTCATTCTTTTCCTTGGCGTTGCAGGAATTTTGTCCTTTTACCACTTTAGCCGCAACATAAATAAATCCGTCGTTATCAGCTGTTAGTATGAAAATAGTCCGTCGTTATCAGCTGTTAGTATGAAAAAGTCTCGTTATCAGCTGTTAGTATGAAAAAGTCTCGTTATCAGCTGTTAGTATGAAAAAGTCTCGTTATCAGCTGTTAGTATGAAAAAGTCTCGTTATCAGCTGTTAGTATGAAAAAGTCTCGTTATCAGCTGTTAGTATGAAAAAGTCTCGTTATCCGCTGTTAGTATGAAAAAGTCTCGTTATTAGCTGTTAGTATGAAATAAGTCGTTATCAGCTGTTAGTATGAAAAGTCTCGTTATCAGCTGTTAGTATGAAAAAGTCTCGTTATCAGCTGTTAGTATGAAAAAGTCTCGTTATCAGCTGTTAGTATGAAAAAGTCTCGTTATCCGCTGTTAGTATGAAAAAAGTCTCGTTATCAGCTGTTAGTATGACATAAGTCTCGTTATCAGCTGTTAGTATGAAAAAAGTCTCGTTATCAGCTGTTAGTATGAAAAAAGTCTCGTTATCAGCTGTTAGTATGAAAAAAGTCGTTATCAGCTGTTAGTATGAAAAAAGTCTCGTTATCAGCTGTTAGTATGACAAGTCTCGTTATCAGCTGTTAGTATGAAATAAGTCCGTTGTTATCTGTTAGTATAAAAAAGTCTCGTTATCAGCTGTTAGTATGAAATAAGTCCCTTGTAATCAGCTGTTAGATAACGTCACCTCGCTAGGAAGGCGTTGCGTTGTGATGGTGGTGGTGGTGGTGGTGGTGTTCCCTGGGGCGAAGGCGCGTGACCAGCCAGAACCAGGAAGAGGAATGAGGGAGGGACGAGTGGCATGCGTGATGAGGAAACAGGGAGAGGAGTGAGGGAGGACGGGAGTGAGAGATGCAGAGTAGGGAAGCTGGGAGGGTGAGATGAGGGAGTGAGCAGAGAGGAGTGAAGGAGTAGGGAGTGGCTGGGATAACAGAGACAGCGTAGGGAGTGAGTAGAGTGGAGTGAAGGAGCTGGGAGTGGCTGGGATAACAGAGACAGCGTAGGGAGTGACAGGAGTGGAGTGAAGGAGCTGGGAGTGGCTGGGATAACAGAGACAGCGTAGGGAGTGAGTAGAGTGGAGTGAAGGAGCTGGGAGTGGCTGGGATAACAGAGACAGCGTAGGGAGTGACAGGAGTGGAGTGAAGGAGCTGGGAGTGGCTGGGATAACAGAGACAGCGTAGGGAGTGAGTAGAGTGGAGTGAAGGAGCTGGGAGTGGCTGGGATAACAGAGACAGCGTAGGGAGTGACAGGAGTGGAGTGAAGGAGCTGGGAGTGGCTGGGATAACAGAGACAACGTAGGGAGTGACAGGAGTGGAGTGAAGGAGCAGGGAGTGAGTAGAGTGGAGTGAAGGAGCTGGGAGTGGCTGGGATAACAGAGACAGCGTAGGGAGTGAGTAGAGTGGAGTGAAGTACCAGGGAGTAGCGACAGGAGTGGAGTGAAGGAGTAGGGAGTGGCTGGGATAACAGAAGCAGCGTAGGGAGTGAGCAGAGTGGAGTGAAGTACCAGGGAGTAGCAGGGAGTGGTAGCAGGATGTCTCGGAATGAAGGGCGCGGGACACAGCCTTTCCTAATGAGATGCCAGGTCACGCCCTTACCGTATACCGCCACCCAGGGTTACGTTACGTTACGCCCGGTGACTGTTGATGCTCATGCAGGCCCCTCAGGGTGACATAACAGTGAGTATTGTCCCCATAGACTCAGTACGCCTGTCAGGGTTAATGTTGAGTGGATCCGATTATCTCTACGTGTCTTACCTTTAAAAACAAGACAGAGAAGGGTAACATAAAGTGCCAAGGAATCGAGTAAGACAATATACAGTACTATTATAAATATGTGTTATATGTAATATATATGTACACTGTGAGGTTGAACACGTGATCTGGAAAGCATTGTTGTGGAGGGTTGTTTGCTGCACTAGATAAGCCCTCGCGTTGGAAGACTTAGGTGAGGTGCATGAAGGAGGTGGATACGGGGGGGAGGGCAGGGTAGGATCGAGTGTCCGTCGCGCACTGCTGGGAGTAAATAGGAGCTTCCGACTCACCTGCCTACCTGCCTGCCTGCCTGCCTGCCTGCCTGCCTGCTGCCTGCCTGCCTGCCTGCCTGCCTGCCTGCCCGCCCGCCCGCCCGCCTGCCTGCCTGCCTGTTTCTGGAATAGCTTGAAGGGGAACTTTGGTGTCGACGTTGCTGTTCTTTTTGGAATAGGAAGGAAACATGCGACGTGTTTGTGTGGCATTGTTTATTTTTGTTAGCTATGATGTAAATTATAATAGAAATTGTATATTATTAACGCCATTGTTTATACTATTGTTCATAATATTATTGTTATTATTATCATCATCATTATTATAGGTATAGACAGTCTAGTATACACTAACGCCTGCTTAGAGCACGTATTGAGACACGATCTTTGGGTACAGCTGGGACCTCACACACCACATCTTCTTGCTCAGGGGGGACAGTACCCGCCCGATCGTCAGCCAAAACCCTTCAAGAGTCCGCACGTGCGGCCTTTAAACAACCCTCAGTAGATTCATCGTGTATTCTCGTCCCGTTCTTTATTAACAATCACTGATCTTTTATACCTTGTTGTCCTTGCTGGCCGGCGTGGAGGCTGCGACCTTCGCCTAACACTGATGAGCGACGCCCGCTGGTCATAATAACATAATAACTTTACTAGATTTTTTGTGGTTCCTCTGACCTGCGCATCTACTTCAGTTTTGAGGAGGAGGAATACATAGGGGGAGGAGGAAGAGGAAGAAGAAGAGAGAAGGCAGGGTTCCTAACACAGTGCTGGGAGAAAATAACACAAAGAAGACAATGAATTAAGATCCCAGGTGCAATAGCCAAGGGAAGAGTTGACAAGATGGTTAACGAAGAAGACGAAGTTGAAGAGGACCTGTGAAGCGATACTAAGCGACAAAGGTCACAAGAAGAAGGGTGGGTGGTGGCGACAGTGGTGAAGATGGTGGTGGTGGTGATGCCGGTGGTGGTGGTGGTGGTGGTGGTGGTGGTTGCAGGGCTATTGCAGGCTCCACACATAACTAACAAAAAACAGGACAAACCACTCTCCGTCACACTCTTGACGCTCACAAAGGCATGACTTAATAACAAACAAGGCAGCTGCAACAACACCAACACCACCGCCACCACCGTCCTTTGAAGCCGCCAAGAAACAGGAGCAGCGGCAGGTTTTATAGTTGGGGGCGCGGCAGCTTTTGTTGGTTTCCCTCTCCTCCTCCTCCTCCTCCTCCTCCTCCTCCTCCTCCTCTTTTTGTAGTTAGTATTTTTCATATCCTATCATTCTGCACTATGAAACTTCCATGTTCCTATCCTATTTAGGGACATGGTATCATTTTCCAACTGTTTTCTTACAAGTAGTTGATAGTTAGTAGTATGTAGTGCAGCAGATACCCTCGTTATGGACCAATAGATCTCCTGGTGTCTGTTATTCCTATGTAATCCTATGTAATCCTCCTCCGCTATTGTCTACTCGATAAATAAGGAAGATGATGAAGACCTTTGACAGGGAGACAACTTAAGGAGGGGTTAGTGGCGGGGAACCAGTGCTAAAGGGCGGGTGTGGGGAGTCAGCCTACCTGGGGCGTGGATTTGCTGGCTACCTTTTGACTGACCTTGTGCGAGTAATATTTGTGAGGGGAAAAAATAGTGCTTGAGATTGAAAGGAGAGAGAGAGAGAGAGAGAGAGAGGAGAGAGAGAGAGAGAGAGAGAGAGAGAGAGAGAGAGAGAGAGAGAGAGAATGTGTGTGAAAGAGAGAGAGAGAGAGAATATAAAATCAAGTTTGGCTCAATATGCTTTAAGTTTATTTTATGTACGGAGTTTTAAGCGATGAACAGTAATGTAGAATAGCAGTTTTCAGAGAGAGAGAGAGAAGAGAGAGAGAGAGAGAGAGAGAGAGAGAGAGAGAGAGAGAGAGAGAGAGTTTATAACCTCGGATCATAAAATTGCATGCTTTCTTCCAACGCAAAACCAATGCGGATCTGTCTTTGTGTCTTCGTCGCGTTTTTATTCCTGCGAGTAACGGATGAGAGTGACTTCATGACTTCCACCACCACCACACCACTACTACTACCACCACCACACCACCACCACTACCACCACCACCACCACTACTACTACTACTACTACTACTACTACTACTACTACTACTACTACTACTACTACTACTACTACTACCATCACCACTACCACCACCACCATCACCACTACTACTACTACTACTACTACTACTACTACTACTACTACTACTACTACTACTACTACTACTACCACCACCACCACCACCACCAAACCCCCACCACCACCACCACCACCACCCCCCACCACCCACACCACCACCACCACCACCCACCACCAACCCACCACCACCACCACCAACCCCCACCACCACCACCACTACTACTACTACTGCTACTACTACTACTACTACTACTACCATCACCACTACCACCACTGCACCACCACCACTACCACCACCACCACCACCACCACCACCTTACGAATATGTAGTCAGGGTGAAAGTTGGCGTCAAGTCCTTGTTTCCATGATAGCCATTGGACGTGTTGTTGTCTGATTGAGGTCGCCTTATTGCTAACGGTGAGGCAACAGCGTGTGTGTGTGTGTGTGTCTGTGTGTGTGTATGTGTATGTGTGTGTGTGTGTGTGTGTGTGTGTGTGTGTGTGTGTGTGTGTGTGTGTGTGTGTGTGTCGGGTTTTCTCTACAAAGGGAAAAAAAGGGAAGATTTTGCGTAGAGACCTGCTTCCTTACCCACTTCCTTCCGCCCTTTGTGCTGTCTGTCCCCTCTTTTTCCCCTCCTCCCCTCCCCTTCATTCTATACCTCCCATACACTCTTTAACTATACCACTAACATCCTTCCCTATCATTTACCCCTCCCTTTCCACTCCTCTTTTCCCTCCTTCCTTCACTTGAACTCTCACATCTTTTTCTCCCCCCTTCCCTCCACCTTCCCTTTCCCTCCCCTTCCCCTTCCCTTCCCCTTCCCTTCTCTTCCCTTGCCTTCCCTCCCCTTCCCTTCCCCTTCCCTTCCTTCTCTCCCTTCCCTTCCCTCCCCTTCCCTCCCCTTCCCCCTCCCTTCTCTCCCTTCCCTTCCCTTCTCTCCCTTCCCTTCCCTTCCCTTCTCTCCCTTCCCTTCCCTCCTCTCTCCCTTCCCTTCCCTTCCCTTCCCTTCCCTTCCCCTTCCCTTCCCTTCCCTTCCCTTCCCTTCCCTTCCCTTCCCTTCCCTTCTCTCCCTTCCCTTCCCTTCCTTCCCTGCCCTTCTCTCCCCTTCCCTTCCCTCCCTTCTCTCTCCTTCCCTTCCCCTTCCCTTTCTCCCTTCCCTGCCTTCTCTTCTCTTCTCTTCTCTTCTCCCTTCCCTCCCCTTCTCTTCCCTTCCCTTCCTTCCCTTCCCTTCTCTTCTCCTTCCCCTTCCCCTTCCCTTCCCTTCTCTTTCTCTTCCTCTTCCCCTTCCCCTTTCCCCTTCCCCTTCCCCTTCCCTTCCCTTCCCTTCCCTTCCACCACCACCACAACCTGACCTTTTCTCCCCCTTATCATTTAATACGTAACATTATGCTGCCTTCAGGCTTATCACTCCTCTCTCTGCTCTCTCCCTCCTCCTTCCTTCCTCTCCCTGTGTCCTCTAATCTTCCTTCCTTCCTTCCTCTCCTTGTCTCCTCTTGTCTCCCTTTCTTCTTTCCTTCCTCCCTTCCATCCTCTTCCTTCCTTCCTTCCTCTCCCTGTGTCCCTTCTTCCTTCCTTCTATCCTCTCCCTGTGTCCTTTAATCTTCCTCCTTTCCTTCCTTCTTCCTTCCTTCATCTCCTTGTGTCCTTCCTTCCTTCCTTCCTCCCTTCCTTCCTCTCCCTTCCTTCCTCTCCCTTCCTTCCTCTCCCTTCCTTCCTCTTCCTTCCTTCCCTCTTCCTTCCTTCCTCTTCCTTCCTTCCTCTCCCTTCCTTCCTCTCCCTTCCGTCCTCTTCCTTCCTTCCTCTTCCTTCCTTCCTCTTCCTTCCTTCCTTCCTTCCTTCCTCCTCCCTCTCAACAAAACTATAACTGCTATCCTTTCTTATTTTCTTATCTGCCTTATCGCTTTATTACTGTACGTGCGTTGACTAGCTCTTCAATTTCCTTCGTTTGCACACACACACACACACACACACACACACACACACACACACACACACACACACACAGTTTTATAGCCACTTTACCTGACGCTTCATTCGTTCCATCTTTCATATTTTTAACATTTTCTTTTCTTCCCAACACACATACAGAGAGAGAGTGAGTGAGTGAGTGAGTGAGCGAGCCTGCACGTATTTTTCCCTCTTTAATCAGCCTCTTTGTGTTCTCATCTCGCCTTTCTCTTCTTCCACCTGTTCTTTCCTCTGTCGTTTCCCTCAATGGACCCTACCCATAACTACGTCACGGTTTGTTTACATCGGTGCATTGTGGGGATAAGGCGGGGTCGCCGCGGGTGGACCTACGAAGGGAAAACTACGGCGATGGAAGAATTTCGAGTTATTTTGCGCGAAATTGATATTCCAGGTGCTATATTACTGTGCTCTGTTCTCGCTGACAACACTATAGAGAAGACCTGAGGTAATGGCTGATGTGCAGAGGCTTCTAAACCAAGAAAACAGAGTCATAACAGAGCCTCGTCAAAAGGTAAGCAACTGGTAGGTACGTAACGTGTCCCTACCACTTCCCTTACTTCTTATGAGACTCTGCTGTGACTGTTTTCCTGGTTTAGAAGCCTCTGCACATCAACCATCACCTCAGGTCTTCTCTGTGTTGTCAGCGAGCACGGAAATATAGCACCTGGAATATCAATTTCGCCCAAAACAACTCTAATTTTTTTCATCGTCGTAGTCTTCTCTTTGTAGGTTGTATACATATTCATGGTTATGATAATATTAAAATACGTTATTAATTGAGTTTTTTTTGTTGTCTTTCCTCATAATAAGTAGGGTATTATTCTAGTGTTTGCCCATACTCCCCCTCTCCCACAAACAAGCTTGGGGACCGGGGGGAATGCGGGACTTTTGGCTGGGGTACAAAATATGCGTCGCAACCACATAGTTTTCGAGTTAGGGGTGTTGAAAAAAATTGCCTAGATCTAGGGAAATTCATTGGATTTCTAATGAGTCCAGAAACGTGTGAACCTGACGATCCTCACAGAATGATGCCCCAAGTGTCGAGAACCCCCCCAACCTCCCGCTAGGAGGTTAGGTTAGGTTAGATTTGGTTAGGTTAGGTTTGGTTATATTTGGTTAGGTTAGCTTAGGTTATATTTGGTTTTAGGTTAGGTTAGGTTAGGTTAGTTTAGTTTTGGTTAGGCAAATTTCTCTAGATATAAGGTAATTACCCTAGATCTAGGGAATTTGGTAAAATTCTAGTGTTTGCCCATACTCTCCCACTTCCCCCAAACAAGTTTGGGGACCTGTGGGAATGCGGGGTTTTCGGGTGGGGAACAAATTATGCGGTGGAAACACATAATTTAAGAGTTGTGTATAGGGGGTAAAATTCCCGGTATTATTCTAGTGCACGTTTGCCCATACTTCCCTCTCCCACAAAACAAGCTTGGGGACCTGCTGGGGGGAAGGCGGGGGGGCTGGGGGAATGCGGGCTTTTGGGCTGGGGTACAAAATATGCGTCGCAACCACATAGTTTTTGAGTTAGGGGTGTTGTAAAAATTGCCTAGATCTAGGGAAAATTCATTGGATTTCTTCTGAGTCCAGAGACATGTGAACCAGACGATCCTCACAGAATGATGACCGAAGTGTCGAGAACACCCCCAACCCCCCGCTAGAGGTTAGGTAGATTTGGTTAGGTTAGGTTTGATTAGATTTGGTTAGGTTAGCTTAGGTTATATTTGGTTAGGTTAGGTTATTTTGGTTAGGCAAATTTCTCTAGATATAAGGTAATTACCCTAGATCCAGAAATTTACCACCCATACACAACTCTTAAATTATGTGTTTCCGACGCATAATTTTGTTCCCCACCCGAAAACCCCACATTAAATATTAAACCCCACATAAAAATTATAGTGTTTGCCCATACTCTCCCACTTCCCCCAAGTTTACCAAACAAGTTTGGAGACCTGTGGGAATGCGGGGTTTTCGGGTGGGGAACAAATTATGCGTCGGAAACACATTATTTAAGAGTTGTGTAGGGGGGTAAAATTCCTAGATCTAGGGTAATTACCTATATCTAGAGAAATTTGCCTAACCAAAATTAACCTAACCTAACCAAATATAACTAAGTTAACCTAACCAAATCTAACCTAACCAAATCTAACCAAACCAAATCTAACCAAAACCCAACCTAACCAAATGTAACCTAACCAAATATAACCTAACCAAATATAACCTACCTTAACCTAACCAATATAACCTACCTTAACCTAACCAAATGTAATCTAACTCCTAGCGGGGGGTTGGGGGTGTTCTCGACACTTCGGTCATCATTCTGTGAGGATCGTCAGGTTCACACGTCTCTGGACTCAGAAGAAATCCAATGAATTTTCCCTAGATCTAGGCAATTTTTACAACACCCCTAACTCAAAACTATGTGGTTGCGACGCATATTTTTGTACCCCAGCCAAAATCCCGCATTCCCCAGGGCCCCAAGCTTGTTTTGTGGGAGAGGGGAGTATGGGCAAACACTAGAATAATACCCTACTTATTATGGAAAAGACAACAAAAGGAACTCAATTATTCAGGTATTTTAATACTATCATAACCATGAATATGTACAACCTACAAAGAGAAGACTACGACGATGAAAAAATTTCGAGTAGTTTTGGGCGAAATTGATATTCCAAGTGCTATATTTCCGTGCTCGCTGACAACATAGAGAAGACCTGAGGTGATGGTTGATGTGCAGAGGCTTCTAAACCAGGAAAACAGTCACAGCAGAGTCTCATTAAGAAGTAAGCAAGTAGTAGGGACACATTACGTACCTACCAGCTGCTTACCTTTTGACGAGGCTCTGTTATGACTCTGTTTTCTTGGTTTAGAAGCCTCTGCACATCAGCCATTACCTCAGGTCTTCTCTATAGTGTTGTCAGCGAGAACAGAGCACAGTAATATAGCACCTGGAATATCAATTTCGCGCAAAATAACTCGAAATTCTTCCATCGCCGTAGTTTTCCCTTCGTAGGTCCACCCGCGGCGACCCCGCCTTATCCCCACAATGCACCGATGTAAACAAACCGTGACGTAGTTATGTCTGGGGCCCATTAAACCCACACGGCCCAGCGACCACACCGGCGCGACCCCTGGCTGGCTGTCTGTCTGTATGGCTGTATGGCTGTTTTTTTGCCTGTATGTGTGTGTCCGTATGTATTGTCGTCTAAGTGTTTCTGTATGTATATAGTATGCATGTGTGTGTGTGTGTGTGTGTGTGTGTGTGTGTGTGTGTGTGGTGTGTGTGTGTGTGTGTGTGTGTGTGTGTGTGTGTGTGTGTGTGTTTTGTCGCTGCAGTGTGAAGTGTATAGCAAGTTTGTCATTCCAGTTTATTGTCGCATTGTGTTAGTGGTTTGTCGCTAATTGTTTTATGCACGCTGGAGAGAGAGAGAGAGAGAGAGAGAGAGAGAGAGAGAGAGAGAGAGAGAGAGAGAGAGAGAGAGTAAATGTTTAAGCCATGTCTGGTCTGTCTTGAGGAGAAAAATAATCGTGATAAAATATGCTTTCGTTCACAGACCATCCCTTACGTGTGTGTGTGTGTGTGTGTGTGTGTGTGTGTGTGTCAATACGAGGCTATTGGGTTGAATGTCCTATTTCTTCCCTTCTGTAGACACATTAGGGAAAAAAGAATTCAGGAAGTTAAGTGAATGTTCAGTGTATTCTTATATCGTGATTTTTGGTCTCTCTCTCTCTCTCTCTCTCTCTCTCTCTCTCTCTCTCTCTCTCTCTCTCTCTCTCTCTCTCTCTCTCTCTCTCTCTCTCTCTCTCTCTCTCTCTCTCTCTCTCTCCTCTCTCTCTCTCTCTTCTCTCTCTCTCTCTCTCTTCAAACCTTCATTCTTGCTAACCTTCCCTTCCCGCCTTTTCTGTTCTCGCTGACGTGTTTCTATCCTTCCTTTCACTTCTTTCACTTCTTTCACTTTCTCTCCTACTCCTTCTTCAACCTCCCCCTCCTCCCCCCTTTACCCCTTCACAACTTGTCCTTCCTCACCCCATACACCCCCACACCACCCCTCTACACCCTCACCCCTTCCCTTACCACAGTTCCAAGCGAGGCACACTGTTTGTTCTTTTCTCGCATCGTCATCTGTGCTCACAACCTGTCAAGCTCCCCACACGGCAACTCCCCTTCCCCTTCCCCTCTCCCCTTCTTCCCCTCCCCACCATCACCCCAATAGGTCCTTCCCCTCCCCTCCCTTCCCCACCATCGCCCCAACAGGTCCTTCCCCTCCCCTTCCTACTCCTCCACTACAATGACGACAGTTTGAATAATGCGTGCTGGTGGTGATGAGTTTCATATGTATGTTTTTTCCTATTTATTTTCGCGTACCTTTTACGAGCGTCACTGTGCACATGTTTGCGATTTCCAAGACGGTGACATCAGCAGCAGTGAGAATGATAATGATAGTAGTGGTAATAATAGTAATAATAGTAATGATGATAGTAATGATGTAACAGTTTGCTTGCTATTGGAGGGGAAGGAATTTGTGTTTGGTGAAGCTGGGTTGGGGATGTGTAGTGGCGAGGGAGGATTGTTGGGGGTGCGAAGTGTGGGGAGTGGGGAGGCATATACTGTGTGTGTGTGGTTCAATGGTTGACCTTTTAACTACAGCTTACAGACAAACATTTACTGGTGGGCTGGACAGGAGGGTGGAGTAGGAGGATACAAGAAACTGTGAGGGTGGAGTGACCAAAGTGACAAAGGTGGAACAGTGGAATGGGAGTGGATTTGAACCCTGGAAGGAGTTTACTGCGAGGTGGGGATCTTTATGAAGGGTTGTAAAAGTGGCGATTGTTGAAGGAGGTAGAATAAGTGGGGCGGGAAGGAAGGAAGGACCGTTGAGAAGGGCGAAGACATGGAGAGAATAGGAAAGACATTAGAACGCCGAAATTGAGATGGGAGTGAAGGAGGAACATGGAAGTGGGAGAGGAGAGGAAGGAGGCGAAAGAGGGAGGTGGTGGTGAGTCAGGGAGGCAACCGTTAGGGGTTAGGGCGTTAAGGGTCAACCTCTCGCACCACACTGTTGTATCATCGTCCCTAGGGCCGCTCACTCGCCTCCCACAACCCACCCACCCACCCACCCTCACCGCTAACCTCTCCTCTCTCCTCCACCTTGCATGCCCTCGGCCTCGCTACCACTTCACACCACCCACTGCCACACACACCACCACCATGCAATAAACCACCGCGTTGCCATAAGCTACTCGGCTTAAAAAATGAGATGTGCTGTAACGGGAAGAAATGAAAACAAGGGTATCAGCTGTTTTGCAGGTGGCGGGAAAATTATTACTGTATAAGCTCCGCCCTACGCTCTACCCTCCCTATCCTTCCTCCCTCCTACCTCCTTCTCAACTTCTCTGCCCAAACCTCCCTCCTCCTCCTCCTCCAGCTAGTGAACCTTGGTGTGCTAGTGAGGTTTGTTGTGTGTGTGCGTAATGTGTCGGAAAATAGAGAGAAATACAGTCCTGAACCCATACTGTGACGCCTTGAGAGTTTGATAGAAGGCGAGGAAAGTGCTGTTTGTGGATTTGTCGTATTTTCTTGGGTGGATTATGTCGCGGTATCGCCTGAGGAACGTGTGGAGTAGTGGGTGAGTGTCAGGGTGTGTGTGTGTGTGTCAGGGTGTGTGTGTGTGTGTGTGTGTGTCAGGGTGGGTGTGTGTGTGTGTGTGAGGCCGCCGCTGAAGTTGGCGGCCTCTTGATGTTTAAAACTCTTGTGTTTACTCACGGTGAAAGTGGTGGCTGAGAGATTGAGATAGTGGCGTGTGTGTGTGTGTGTTTCCCATGCAGTCTTGCTTAGGTTGCGATGCCATAATATATTCACAGTTGCTAAGGAGAGAGAGAGAGAGAGAGCGAGAGAGAGCGAGCGTTGGGTGGCGGTGTGCTTTTTAATGAAATGACTTAACTCATCCTACACAAGTACCGCGCAGCCCACCAGTCCAATAAGTCACCCGATGTCCTCTGACCCTCACGTTTCGTTTGCATTGCTACACACACACACACACACACACACACACACGTTGGAGGTAAGGTAGATAGGTGAGGCTGCACACAGGTGACCTTGGCGTGGATCCCAAATGTGGCTGGGTGCGGCTAGAGTACCTGTATTATATCTTTATAGAGATACCCTAGGTGCGGCAGGCAGGCAGGCGGGGGTCGCGGGAGGGGCTGAGGAGAGGAAGAGGAAGGAGGGGTCACGCATGCCTTGATTAGTATTAGCTTAATTGATATTGCTGCTCGATACGCAAACAAGAATAAGAGAGGTGACTTTTATGCATATTCAACTTGTATAACTTTTTCCTGTATTCTTACTTTATGATCAAGTTTTGTCGTGAATGAATAATGAGATTGCGGTGTTTCTTATCGTGTGTGTATGTGTGTGTGTGTGTGTGTGTGTGTGTGTGTTATGGCATGGTGTGGCAGATGGTGCACATGGGGGGCCATCTGGCGAGTGAGTGAGTGTCAGGCGGCTGTCGGACCCGAGACCAAAATAACAACACTGACACACACACACACCGGGTAAATCTACACTCCGGGAGGGTACTCCGTAGTGTAGTGGTTAGCATGCTCGGTTCACAACCGAGAAGTCCCGGGTTCGATCCCCAGACGGAGCGGAAACAGATGGGTTGTTTCCTTAAAACCCGAGTCCACCCAGCAGTGAATGGGTACCGGGTGTTAGCCGGGGTTTGTGACCTGCTCTCCGGGGTGGTGGCTTCGGCCAACACAAAGCACTAAGGATGAATGATAAAAATGTTGATTTGGAAACGGGGCCACACGAGCATTGCTCTGCCCTGTAAAATACAGCTAGATGAACACACACACACACACAACCTGCATGATTTGGTGGAAACATTTGCGTCTATAATAGCATTCTGCCGGACGCGAGTTCGAGGCCTGCTCAGATCCCTCAGGTTTTTCGCTGACAGCACAAACACCCATGGAGCAACGGGCAACACCTGGAGATCGTGAGTCCAGCGCGTGATCAGGCCGTGGGTGGGTTGCTCGCATCACGCCGGATGAGTTATTACCACTTCTCGACACCTCGACTTCCGGTGTCGCCATTACAGTAGCAAAGCAAGCAATGACGTGTGTGTGTGTGTGTGTGTGATGGTTTACTTGTTTTCTAGTTTGTCCTCGTTTGATTTCCAATTTATATTTGTTCTATTTGGTGTGTGAATGTAATGATCTATAGTCTATTTTTCTTAACAAGGCAAAAAATCCTGACCCCTGTCTGCTTACTGACTGATATTTGATGCCAGGAAAGGGAATACTACGGTTCTTCTAAATTTTCATCATAGTTAACCATATTATCAGGTAAACAGACTTAATTTAAGCACGAGACCTTAAGATAGAATTGATTTGCTCGTTATTATTTATGCCTTCTATAATATGAGTAAGTATAGAGCTATCATTATTTAATTCCTGTCATGCCTGTGTCTCGATGCATGATGTCTCGAATTGTGATCGTTAAATATGACGACTAATTGCCGACAAGTCTGCTTAAATCAAGAATCTTCGACGGTGTGGGGGCGCATGGTTATGGGGACGCGGTGTGTTTGGAGGTGGCTGATAAGGGCAGGGAAGCAGGGAGGCATATTCCAGTTCTCTATTATATATATGCGAGTCTGGGGTTTTCGAGTGAAGACGCTTGGCTGTAGCTCCGAAACTAGCCATAGGATTGTCTCGAAAATACCCTCATTGTGATTCCCACGCAAAGTTTAGAAATGATGAACAGGGGTACTTAATATGCTTTATCCGTAACCTAATGTAACCAAACCTGTCGTGTTCAAGAGTAAACGCCACATACTCTTTCAAAAAATTAATATGGTTAACTATGATCAAATACAACTGAAATTTATAGAAAAACCGTACTATTCCCTTGTCCTGGCATCAAATATCAGTCAGTAAACAGCAAGGGGTCAGGATTTTTCTGGGTAAATAAAACAGTATACTAGTCGCACATTGTCTGAGCAGTTTAATTTCGCTCTTCAGTTCTGCGACAAATGTCATGAACGGTGCCTGAAATCCCTTATTACTAATACTTCAGCGGCAGTGGGCGTGTAAGATTAATACTATAGTCTATTTTTTTTAACAAGGTGAAAAATCCTGCCCTCTTGCTGCTTACTGACTGATATTTGATGCCAGGAGAAGGGAATACTACGGTTCTACTTAATTTCAGCTGTATTTGATCATAGTTAACCATATTATCAGGTAAACATAGGCATCATTTTAAGCATGAGACCTTAAGATAGAATGGAATTTTTGCCTCGTTAAAAAAATAGACTATAGAAGGTCGCTCATTCCTCATTCTGAAAGGGCGAACATTCTTATGATTTTATGGAGAAACAGACCCGAGTGGCAGGTGGTGGAGGGACGCCAGATGGTGTGCCCGCTGAGAGAGAGAGAGAGAGAGAGAGAGAGAGAGAGAGAGAGAGAGAGAGAGAGAGAGAGAGGAGAGAGAGAGAGAGAGAGAGAGAGAGAGAGAGAGAGAGAGAGAGAAGAGAGAGAGAGAGAGAAGAGAGAGAGAGAGAGAGAGAGAGAGAGAGAGAGAGAGAGAGAGAGAGAGAGAGAGAGAGAGAGAGAGAGGAGAGAGAGAGAGAGAAGAGAGAGAGAGAGAGAGAGAGAGAGAGAGAGAGAACAAAGTCTTCATTACTTCATACATTGACATCTGGGGCTTGATTTTGATAACTATATTCTTTGTTCTTCCTAAAAACTGGAAGCAAAAACATTCACTTCTTGCCAACACTTATCTGCGCCGACACGTGCATTGCAAGTAGGCCAATGCGCGCTCAACGGAACCAGAAAATACATGAATAATAATAATAATAATAATAATAATAGTAATAATAATAATAATAATAGTAATTTTATTTTCACCCGAAGGCATACAGGAAAAAACAGCAACAGGAATGAACTAAAGCAAATAAGCTATAATATGTAGGGGAGAGCGGGGCAGGTTGCATCGAGGGTAGGTTGCATCATTGTCTCTAACTCGCATGTTATCACACGTACATCGTCTTAATATTACTACTACTACTACAACTACAACAATAATAATAATAAAAAAAGTTAATGCGAGTTAGAGGCAATGATGCAACCTATCCTCGATGCAACCTGCCCCGCTCTCCCCTACAGATGGGCAATATAGACACTGTTAATGATAATTGTGACAATGAAACTCCACAGTGTAGGCAACCCATCTTTAATATCATCAATGAATTAGTAAGCTAAGTAAACAATCATAATGTTACTTAAATTGCACATTTCTGTTAAGCAAAGCGATAACTTGTATTCCTAAATCAAGCAGCAAAATTATGATTACATTGAAATACTCAGCAGGTGTGTTGTCGAGTGGTACAGATGACAACATAGTCATAAATCACACACACGCACACGCACACGCACACACACACACACACACACACACACATAAAAAGAAATATCTCGCAATATCTCGCCGTACCGGTCTCAGTTTACAAAGCCTGGAATCAAGGAGTCTGTTAATCCCTTGAGACCCGAACGTAATTTCCATTGTAATTTGACTACCATTAGACGACATTAATGAATATAAGCAATATTTAATAGATATGCCAAGTATAGTATCCTTGTCCATTAGTTAATTTGGTATATGAAGCTACTTTTCATAATTCTATAAGGGTAAAAACAAACTATTTTATGTAGCAACGGAAAGATCTGGGCGTTAAGGGGTTTTAATGCTGCGTGCTGAACATGTTGGAGGCGAGAGGTCCGCACAGGTGGTGACCCTTGGCGTACTCCGAGAGGTTGAACTTGGCTCGTGTGTTGACCTCCTGAGCCTTCCCTGTGCAGCGCCCTCGAACACGAAGACGAAGTAGCGGTGGATGCCGGTGTGGGGCGGCGGCGTGGGCGGGGTGTAGGCTGTGGGTGAGGAAGGGAAGGGGAGGGTCACACGGAAGGTTTGTAGGCCAGGCATGAGAATGGATAACCGCAGCGGAGTGGTTAGTTATGATTCATGAGACCAGTGAATGCGAAAAGGACTTAATTAAATACTGTAAACTTAAAAATATGTCTCGTGATAAACATAGCTACATGACATAAAAATTACCTTACCTCAAGATGTTTGTCTAATTAATACGCGCAATATGCTTCATAGATAGATAGGATATATTTTATTAACCACAACAAGTATGTACTAAGATAATCGAAAAAATGTAATATATGGTCCAACAAACACATTGAAATATAACAGTACTGATACTACGCATATTAAAAAACATAGCGTATTATAAATCACATATAAAAAGCGACATGTATAACTTGGTATACATGGTTGAGTATTACAATGGAATAGTCGTTCAGAAGGCAATATAGTACCTACTTACCCATAATATCCTGGCCTGAGTTCATCGTTCCGTCCAACAAATCTTTACCCTGGAATGGAATCAACGTTATTATTAAGAGCTTACTACCAGATTTGTTGTATAATTGTTGCATGGCGTGTGGAGCTTTATTGGGTATTACCCATTGTTGGTTTTTTGAGTCAGGTTATGCCGGCGATGAATATAGTTTGTGGTGTGTGTGTGTGTGTGTGTGTGTGTGTGTGTGTGTGCGTGACTGTGTGTTGTGTGTTGTGTGACTGTGTGTGTGTGTGTGTGTGTGTGTGTGTGTGTGTGCGTGTGATTGTGTGTTGTGTGTTTTTTGACTGTGTGTGTGTGTGTGTGACTGTGTGTGTGTGTGTGTGTGGGTGTGTGTGTGTGTGTGTGTGTGAAGGAAATGGAAGAGCTAATCAAACGCACGTACAGGAAGAACGCGATAAGGCAGATAACAGATAAGAAAAGAAGGAAGGAAAGCAGAGTTATAGTTTTGTTTACACGTGTTAAGAGGGAGAGGCAGGAAGGAAGGAAGGAAGGAAGGGAAGGAAGGAAGGGAGGACACAGGGAGAGGGATAGAGCAGTGATAAACCTGAAGTCAGCATAATGTGTGTTGTGTGTGTGTGTGTGTGTGTGTGTGTGTGTGTGTGTATTACCGTGAGGCCAGCGCGGATCCAGTGTAGCCAGGCCTGTTGGTTAGTGTGTCTAGGGGCGTCAGGATCCACCATCACCACTGTGTACGTCTTGCTCTACGGGGGAGGAGAGAGAGAGAGAGAGAGACCTTGATTAGTGGTGCAAATTCCGTTCATTCCATCAGCGCAACATATGTCGTGTTACTTAACCTCTACGTCACACAGCTTCAACGATGCAATTACATTCACTTCCCAAAATACCTTATGAATATAGAAATAGCCCTGACATTTTCACGCTTCATTGCAAGAGCATCTGTTGGGCTTAAAACCAGGTGGCTTCTTAAGGGAAAAATGTAGACATATTTCTGTCGCGCAATTATGTCTGTGCTACTTTTTTCCTTACCTGGTCGATGTCGCCTGAGTAAGAAATGTTCGGGAGGTCCTTGAAGAGATCCTTGTTGTAGGGTTCCCCGCATTTATTTACAGTCACCTGAGAGAGAGAGAGAGAGAGAGAGAGAGAGGGGAGAGAGAGAGAGAGAGAGAGAGAGAGAGAGAGAAGAGAGAGAAGAGAGAGAGAGAGAGAGAGAGAGCATGAGAGGAGTATAGAATATGAAGAGACGTAAGGAGAACAAAAAGATTAGAAAAGTAAGCAGAATAGAAAAAGAGAGAAACATATATCGTTAGAAAGATGAGACGTTAGAATAAAGTAGAGCGAGTAATAGAAGATAGAGAGCACAGATAGTAGAAGAATGGAGAGAGAGAGATAGAGAGGATATGAAAATTATCCGAATAATACAAGTACTAGAAATACTAGTAATCGGGTATAAAATCTATAAACTAGAGATGACGTATATAAGTTAGTGTCGATGAGTAATGAGTCAGCATAGTGTAATGAGAGAGAGATTTCATTGTAAGTCATGATAGACTATGCTATTCTTCTATGGTTCATATGACTATTATCTTTCTAGCTTACTTCTATAACTATCTATCAATATTTCTAGAGATGAACTTATCAGTTAGTTGACCTATGCATCAGTACATTAATTAGCATGTAGTATCTCTTTCTATCTTCTCTCTTCATTCTCTTTCTGTCGTCTCCTCTCTTCTTCTTCTATCTATTCTTCTGTCTCTATCTTACATTTTTCTTACATTTTATTTCATCTTATTTATCTCTTATTCTTCATTATTATATCTATATCTATTATTATTACTATCTATCATCTATCTTATCTATCTTACTTCGTCTATCTCTCACCATTATCATGGATGAGCTTAGTGACCTCATCTAAGTGTAGTCGCGTCTCACGGGGCGCGTCGCCCACCTGGGAAACAGTGGTGGGTGGCGGCAGGACCAGGTGATGGGGTGCAGTGTACAGGTGTTTCCCGCCACCACTGTCAACACGGCCAAGGCAAGGAGGGTGACAGTGCCGCGCGCCATCATAACTGCTGGCTTCGTCCTGCAGGAGTTGCTCTGATTTTTTTAACCCCTTCACGCTCAGATCTTTCCTTTGCTATATAAAATTGTCTGTTGTTGAGCCATAAAATTACGAAAAGTAACGGAATATACCAAATTAGTTAGTCGACAAGGTTACTAAACAGGTCATATCTATTAAACATTGCTTATAGTCACTAAAAATCGTCTAATGGTTCCCAAATTACAATGGAAATTATGTTCTGGGCCTCAAGGGGTTAATGGTGAAAAATCCTGACCCCTTGCTGCTTACTGACTGATATTTGATGCCAGAAGGGAATACTAAGCTTCTTCTTAATTTCAGTTGTATTTGTCATAGTTAACCATATTATCAGGTGAATATAGGCATAATTTTAAGTATGAGACCTTATGATAGAATGGAATTTTCGCCTCGTTAAAAAAAATAGACTATAGGAGTTGTGATTAGTTTATATAATAGACTATAGGAGTTGTGATTAGTTTATATAATAGACTATAGGAGTTGTGATTAGTTTATATAATAGACTATAGGAGTTGTGATTAGTTTATATAATAGACTATAGGAGTTGTGATTAGTTTATATAATAGACTATAGGAGTTGTGATTAGTTTATATAATAGACTATAGGAGTTGTGATTAGTTTATATTGTTGTAAAGAGTGACGTAGAAAAACCCGCGAAGAAGCAGTAGCACTTTATTTCTCTAACGTTCCGACTAAGTCTTCTTCAGAGAATGAGACAGGGTTACAGATACACATGCTTATATACTAGTTTATATATATAATAGTTGTGATGATTCTAATGATATTGATAACGGGTCAGTGAGTTAATGTTTTGTTCTGCTCGCCATGTTAATTTGCTGCCTCCCTTTCCTCTATAGAGTATATACCGTCAATAACACTATAGTCGCCACTGCACTAATGTCGCCAGGTGTCGTCATATATTACGAATTTTAGCATCACTACAGACTTGTATGTGCCACTAAAGAGGCATGCACAGTAGTTTATATTATGTACGTTTCTTTAGTGGCACATACAGGTCTGCAGTGATGCTAAAATTCGTAATATTCGCCTATAAAATTCGCCTGGCGACATTAGTGCAGTGGCGACTATAGTGTTATTGACGGTAGCAATAGTATATAGTTAACCCCTTGAGCACACCAGAACGTAATTTCCATTGTAATTTGGCCAACATTTGACTATTTTAATGAATTATACGCAATATTCTGTAGATATGACCTGTTTAGATATCCTAGCTTGGCCACTAGCTAATTTCGTATATTAAGCTACTTTTCGAAATTTCATGGCTAAGAACAGACTATTTTCATACCGCAAAGGAAAGATCTGGGCGTGAAGGGGTTAATAGATAATGATGATAGTAATAATAATAATAATAATAATGCCAGTAAGCTATGTAGTGTCACCTGTGGCGTCTGGCATCGTATCCTTGTGCCATGTTTTCCTCAGCTCAATACCGCCACTTCACCTTTCACTTTGGCAGAAAAAAAGGTTAAACGCGCTTTGGCCAGTCACTTTCATCCTTTCTCCCCACACGCCACACGCCACATGGCCAGTGGCCACCCATCGCATTCCCTCACCGGTGTTCTCAATTCCAACACAATGAATATGAATGACCATTTGTGTTTGTAATCAACCCTAAACTCAGCTCCAGCACAATCACTTCATATCATTGTGTGTGAGTGTTTAAGTGTGTGTGTGTGTGTGTTAAGTGTGTGTGTGTGTGTGTGTGGCTAAAACGCGTCACCACAATGGCCGAGTGTCTGATTGTGTTGCAGTGACTCGTGTTTGCAGTGTTGGATTAGGCAGCTTTTGCTAAGTCACGTAGGCAAGCATACGGCTGGAACACCTGTGCCCGAGCAGTGTTGCTGTAAATACTTCTATAATGTACCTGTAAAATACACAGATTGGAGGCACCTGGCGAACACGTCGCCGCAACCAGTGTAATGCTTCCTTTACTTGTTCACGTCAGGTGCACTGTGCGTCATGGGCTGTCTGTCAGGCTGTCACGAGCGACCTCTAGATAACCTTTCACGCTAACAGGTCACACTTGAGAGGCGGTGTGTGGAGGCTGTATTGTCAGTGTCAGGTGGAACGAAGCCACATTAGACCACCCGGCCGTTGAAGCCATGGTTCATAACTAGACAAGAGAGAATGTTGTACTTACTGGTGAGAGGCAGACGAGGTGTTGCACTGTCGGTGTGGCGGGGCGACAGGTGTGTGTGTGCCGCGTCTATACTCCCGGGTCGCGCCAACGCTCGGTGAAGGGCCGGCCGGAAAGGGAGGAGAGAAATCACACCACATGCAAGGGGAACCTCAGTAAGCACGAATCTTGCGCTACTCAAAGGGGAACAATGACAAACATCAATATGTTAGAATGAGTGCATTAGATTACCGGCTGCCACATACGCGATGGGTGGATTCAGTTATGCAGATGTTATAGAACTGCACCTACACAGCAGATGCTTTGCAGAACCTTATCAATGTGTGAGGTGTGTGCTGCCAATCATGACATTACTTTAACACCACTATCAGTAGTATCACCGGCACACTCAAAGGTGAATTACCATCAAGCCTTGTCGAGAGCTGCTTGGTATGGGAAAGGAGCCTGCATGGGAACTCGCGCGTGGTGACCCCCGGGAGTGGCGTCGTAGGGTGGGCGAGGCTACGCGCCCCCCGGCGTATGCCCCCAATGATTGATTGATTGATGGCTCAAGGGGTCCGCCCTCACCTTTGTGGATGGAAAACGATGTCAAGAATATGGTGCTTGATGCGCCCCTCATGAACATTAATTGATTGATTTAATGTCTAGAAAGGTAAATGTGCCAGACACCCTCATGAACAGTGGCATAGCTGAGGGGGGGGGGCGCCTCCCCTTGAGAATCCGATGCCCACCCACTGGCCATGGCTGGGGTATTCTGTATAATAATGTAATACCCACCCACCACCACCGATCTGATCTTTGAATATGCTCTTATACGTACCCTTCTATGTGGCATCAGAATGGCCTGCCTGCTTTGTGCCCCCCAATTGGCTTGATAGCTACCTGGCTACGCCACGGCTAACAAAGCAATCCAGTCCTTTAACAACCCACAAACTACGTAGTAAAAAAAAGAGAATGATATCCTACCCACAATCCTCTGCGACGTTGTTAACGAGTTCGAAGCACTAACGAACCCCATCAATATAAGCTTTAAAAACATATTACAAGACTATACCAACACTTTTACAAACTCACATTTGCTAACATTTAAGAATTAGATAACTTTATCGGTCAAGAATTATTGGTCAGAGGTCAACAGGTAAGGGCGTGGGAAGGAAATAAGGGAAAGGTTTAGTGTTTCGAAGCAGTGTTGAGTTCCTTGAGTAATCAGAGACGAGCGACAGTCGCGAGCGAGGTAGCATGACGTGTGTGCAGGCAGCTGGGAGGAGGAAGAGGACAGGCCAAACAACGCTTTATTTTGTTGCTTTTCTTCATATTTCTGCAGTGTAAGGTAGCAGAGAGAGAAAGGGAGGGAGTGGGAGAGTGAGTGAGAGGAATGAGTGGGCAGTGGCGGATCTAGGGGAGGCCAGGGCCACCACAGATCAAAGTCACAGGTCTAATGTAAACTCAACCATTTTTTTTCAATGGCTATGCCCTGGCCACCCCACACTAGATCTGTGTCCAACCTTGGCCACCCCAGTCACCATGTCCTGGCGGCGCCGCTGTCAGTGGGAGAGGGAGGGAGGGAGGGCTTACGTGTGATTTGAGGTTGTTTAGTCCTCCCTGCAAAGTAATGGCTGTTGCCTCGTTATCTTTCTACCTTATGTAAAGTCAAATCGGCTATAGCCAGTGGCGTAGCAACGGGGGGTGGGTGGGTGGGTGCGTGCTACCCCCCCCCCCCCCCAGACCATGGCTGCCGTAATCTGCATTTTCTCAATTTCACAGCAGAAACACAAGTCTGTACAACTGAAGAAAGGCGACACAGATTATTATTGCCTGTGTGGCCTGTGGTGATGAAGGGGCTGGAGTTACATCTTGATAGAAATAAACTTCCTTTTCCTTTAATGAGTATTTTGTTTTATTTCACAGCCATTGATAAGCAGTGCAAGCCAGGTGAACTGTAACATTATTTCTATTTCATAATCACCATTGAAAATATGCACATTCCTTGCAGATTTGTCACATTGTCAGCATCAACTCAAAACCTAAGATGAAGAATAGGACAGTTTACAGAAGTCATGGGCTGAATGCTTTACAGGAATATATACCTAATACATGTAATGGTTTTCTAATACCCTGGTGTTCTCTGCAGGACCTACCACAAGGACTCGTACATGGCCCATAGGAGGGACTGGAAGACAGGCTTCGAGGGGCGCTACCGGCGGACCATCTCTCCCTCAGGCTCCAGCAGAAACCTCCACTCCTCCACAACCACCACCCAGGATCCCCCTCACCCCGCCTCCCCCACCGCCACAACCACAACCAGTATTGTAGGACAGAATGAGGCAGCGAGTGAACATGACAATATTGCCAATGAGAATGGTAGGTTACAGTTAGTGATATAAAGCATGTTGTAGTGGTAGCATGGTTATAGTTTGCTTTGGTAACAGTTTGGTTTGCAGAGTAACATGACGGCAATGTCTGATGGGTCTCTGTTGGAGGTAAAGTTCAGGTTATTCAGGGTGTAAGATATTTCCTTTAGTTTTCTTTTTAATTTTGTTCTGACTGAAATAGGGTTGTTTTACGGTATTTATGATCAGATTCCACTTGTCTGTGTGGGAAAAGTAAAGTAGAATACCCTGGTACATTTTGTTGTCTGCCACTAGTCTTCATGCATCATATTACTGTTTTCTGTGGCAATAATAATTACTCTTTACAGCTGTCATTGTATGCCATCATTGTACATGTTGGTGGAGCAGAACTGTTGGTCACACGGTGAGATAATAACCATTCTGTCCACAGGCTGGGGCGGCAGTGGTCACGCACGCAACGGCTCCACAACCGTCAGCTTCACGGCAGAGGAGCTGAGGGCCTTCAAGGCACGGCGGGCACACGCTCAGGACGCGTCTGCTCACACCCCCGACAAGGAACACCCAAGTCGGAAGTTGCATTCATCCCAGTCATCTCCTAGTCTGTCCTCCTCTGCCCTGCACTCGGTGGCAAGCGAGGGCTCAACTTCCTCGCTAGCCAGTGGAGGGACGGGTTCCTCGCTGGGGTCCGGCCGCAGCGTGGGATCCGTCTGCAGCGGCGGCGTGTCCCCAGTGTCTCCTTGTAAACTAAGTCCCGCTCACTCCTGGAGGACGTCTCTGGAATCCCTCAACCGAGCCAATTCCACAACAGTTTCCTCCAGCGTCAGTAATGGCACCGGCACCTCTCACTCCCCGCGGACCATCACCCGCGCCACCAGTCTGGCTGACCCTCTTCACGCTGAAGAGGTGGGCATGCCTGGCAGGGCAACGCAGGACTCCTTCCAGCTCCCCCGCACCGCAAGCATCAACGAGTCGCTGTCCCGCATCACTGCCATCAGCGACTCACTCAGCCGATCAACTAGTGTAGCGGACTCTCTCGCCGGCCAGTCCTTCACCACCGAGACTCACAGCCAAGGCAACAACAACATGGACACTCTGCTACCTGGCCAGTCTGCTGAGCCCCCCTCACTCCCCCTGGCACCAGCCTCTCCCACGTCACCGGTGGCCCACGATGGCCCCGTCACGGCCCGCCCCGCCACCGTCACAGAGGAGGCCGCCTCGCCCGTCTCGCCCTCCATCAAGGCAGCTCAGGTGTCGCCGCTCTCTCTCGCAGCAAAGTCACCAACGTCACCAAAATCTACATCCGCAACCATTCATCCTCTGACGACGCTTGTCAGTCAGTCATCCAGCTCAGCCACCACCACAAGCACAGCCTCTGAGGGCATGCATTCCAGCCCCGCCGTTTGCCCCGCCTCCACGGACGCCAGCTCTCCCTCGGATGTTGTCGTCCTTGGCTATGGTCGCACTCCCAACCCAGAGGAGCTTGAGTGTGACAGGCTCTCCAAGGACTACGTGCCTCAGTTTCCCATGGACAACAAAATGCGAGCCTTGTTTGGTGAGTTTACTGTCTTTGAAATATTCTGCAAATCATGGCTTCCAAAACATTTAACTAAAAAAAGTAATTAGAATTTATCTTTCTGATTTTTCATGTCTAAAGTTTTTCCCCAATGTTTCAGCCCCGGGACCCGAGCACAAGACAACGGCACATTACATGGAGGGAGTGTTCACCTTGGAGCTTCGTAAAGAGTTTATCTGTGGCAGCCACGCTCGACATCCTGACCTGGTCCAGGTTGGGTTGTCGAGAACAGCGGCGCCAAAACCCGTCAGCCAAAGCAACGCTGAAACCTCAAATGGCGTGGACATGTAAGTGTTTGTCTGGGGTTCCTCGTAGACCAGAGTCTCTCTGTTTACAATATTTTCTGAATATCCTACATGACAAAGTTTCAAGAGCATCATAAAGTAGCTTAGTAGGTTATGAATGATAATTTCAGAGCAGCTTTTCATGAAACTTTTTATTTTTTTGTGAACTGTAAGTCCTATTGTTTTATTGTTTTCAATGTTCAGGATGTGTAAATTATTTGTATTGTTTATTAACAATCTCCTCTTATGTAATCCATTAAGACAAATAGTATAACAGTGGCAGGTGGGATTCTAACCCCTGGTCCGGCTGTCCTTGCCGGCTCTCCATACGGAGATCAAATAAAGACTCACGCCTGCACCCCACCTCAACGCGATGGTGGCAGCAAGGACTTTAATCAATCGTGGACAAGACTGACAACAAATTTGTTGTAATTAATTTGTTGTCAGTCTTTGCCGCGACAGATTACTCCTTGCTGCCCCCATCGCGTTGAGGTGGGGTGGAGGCGTTAGTCTCCACTTCTACACCTCCGTGTGGAGAGGCGGCTACGACGCCAGGGGTTACAATCGCACCTGGCACTGTTATACAATCTCTTATATGTGAGGTGCCGCCCCATGTGGCTGGGGAAAGGCCTTGCATAAAAGAAAACATATAAAACTCATAATTCAACAGAAGTGTAAGAGTGACAGGGCACTGCAAGTGTATGAGATGAAAATGATCGGCTGTTGTCATTCAGCATTGACGCCTCAAGACTGGATGAGGGATGATGATTGTGTATTCATTTTGCAGGAGCCATGACAGGACGCCACTGCCGGCAGACTCTGCTTACTTCACCTCTGAAAGCAAAGCCAAGATGTTGACCAGACTACGAGGGAGCAGTGGAAACCTGCACGAAAGCCTAACTGACCAACAGCTTATTAAGAAAAAGGTATGTCTTTATAGCCATACACAGTGTCTCCTCATTAGTAATTTAACCCATGCATACATTTTGTAATGTTTAATTTTGTTTAATGCCGGAGGGGTAGCTAAGGAGATCACCATGTCCTCGTTAGTACTCGTAGGAGGATCCTCCAGACCTGCAGGGTTTACCGGAGTGCTGAGTTCTTTGGAACAGATCACAGACTTGTTGTTGCTACACTTAAGCTTCATGTCAAGTCCAGAAGAATCTCAAGAGGTAACCATACTGTGTACTGAAGGACTTGACATGTGCCCATGAGTATGCAGTGGTAGTCTCAAATCTGTTCAATGTGCTCGGTGCCCTCGAGGACCCTGTAGAACTGGGATACCTTCAAACGTGAAACTCTCCAGGCTGCCAAGGAGTGTATTGGGGATCGCCCGAAGTCAAGGCGTGGTTTTGGGGCGCCTCGTGTCGGACATGGATGGGCAGATGGCTCGTTGGGCTGAGTACTTTGGGCAGTTGTTCACGGTGGACCCTCCAATTGAGCAGCTTCACACCACTGGGTTACAGGCAGTGGATGCCGATCCTCCCATTGACGAAACCGCACCCTCTCGACGAAGTCAGAGAGGCTGTAGCAAAGTTGAGGGGTGGAAAGGCAGCTGGTGTTTGTAATATCAGTGCGGAGCTCCTCAAAGCTGGGGATGAGGCCGTGATCCGTGGGTTGCATGCTATCTTGACTGCCATGTGGCAATCAGGTACCATTCCTCCTGACTGGAAAAGGGGGCTGGTCGTCCCTATCTGGAAAGGGAAAGGGGACAGTCAGGACTGCAACAATTATCACGGTATTACACTGCTCAGCGTGCCAGGCAAGGTGCTTGCCCATCTATTGCTGACACGGATCCGCAGTCATCTGCTGAAGCATCAGAGACCTCAGCAGTCTGGGTTCACGCCTGGTAAGTCAACAACGGACCGAATCCTAGCGCTTCGTGTCCTGGTGGAACGCCGACGTGAGTTTCGACAGGGGATGCTTGCAGCCTATGTTGATCTCAAGAAGGCGTTTGACTCAGTGCATCGTGAGTCACTCTGGAATCTTCTGCGACTTCGCGGGATTCCTGCAAGGACTATTGGTTTGATGACTGGTCTGTATTCTGGGACGGAGAGTGCTGTGAAGTGTGGGGCAGGTGTATCCAGCTTTTTTCTTGTGAATACAAGAGTGAGGCAAGGGTGCGTCCTTGCCCCATCACTTTTCAACACTTGTATGGACTGGGTATTGGGCAAAGTTGTAGATCAAATTGATTGTAGAGCATCCGTCGGCAACACCAAGATCACTGATCTTGTTTTTGCTGATGATGCAGTAATCTTTGCTGAGTCGCTGGAGGTCCTGGTGATGGCTCTCGAGGCGCTGCACGAGGAGGCAAAGCCTTTGGGACTTGGTCTCCTGGCTTAAGACCAAGGTCCAGGTGTTTGGAGACTTACTAGATGAAGCAGTACAGTCTGTTCATGCGTGCGGCGAGGACATTGAGATCTTGGAAAGTTTTACATACCTTGGTAGCGCAGTCCACAATGACGGCGGGTCACGTCAAGAAGTCTTACGGCGGATTGGCATAGCCCACGGTGTTATGGACTCGCTCAGCGGGAGTATTTGGCGTTGTCGGTACCTGTGCAGGAGGACAAAGATCCGGATCTTCAAGCCGCTTGTGATCCCTGTCTTACTTAATGGTTGTGAGACATGGACACTAAATAGTGACTTGAAGAGACGAATCAATGCCTTTGGTAATAAGTGTCTTCGCAGAATCATGGGGTATCGCTGGGATGATTACGTGTCAAATCAGCGATTGCACCGTGAGACTGAATCGAGGTCTATTACCTGCATAGTCCGTCAGCGCCAACTTCGGCTATATGGGTATGTGGCACGCTACCCTGAAACCGATCCTTCCCATCGGGTTGTATCTGTAAGAGACAATCCGGCGTGGAGGAGGCCAAGGGGGCGCCCACAAGGCTCGTGGCTGGGGCAAGTTGATGTTTCTTGTCGAGAGCTGCTTGGTATGGGAAGGAGCCTGCATGGGGACTCGCGTGTGGTGACCCCCGGGAGTGGCGTCGTAAGGTGGGCGAGGCGACGCGCCCCCCGGCGTATGCCCCCAATGATTGATTGATTGATTGATACATTTTGTACTTTCAGTACCTGCTTCCCTTGATATGGTTACAGATCTACATACATGTAGTTTTGAAATAGTGAAATATTTACATTGGCAGTTTGAGGGGCTGTCACAGACTGCCTCACTGTTTCCCCTCAGACCCTATCCCTTTGTCTCAGTTACACCCGAGAGCAGCTGCAGCCTGCTCTCTAAAGACATCTCTTCTCACTACTCGCACTACACTACATACACTTTGTACATGTACAAATTAACTCTATTTTTGTTTATTAGAAAATGAGCATGTCTGAAAACCCTGCCTGAGAGTTACTATCTTGGGAGGGGATCATGAATATCTCCAGGTCAGACCGATACCACTTCTAACCCCGTCTACAAAAACTTCCACAACATTCACGCTCTTAAAACTAACTAACAATCTGAGGAACATCGCAGCACTCTGAAACAATAGATTTTGTAACTAATTCATTGTTGTTACTTTCAGGAGGAGTTGGTGGCAAGCATCGGCCGCAAACTGGAAATCCTGAGGGCCGAGCACGAGGCCATCAAGGACGAGCAGCGCACCAACGCCGAGTTGGGGGCCGAGGTGACGTGCCGCGTGGAGGCCATGGCCAGGCTGGCCGAGGCGGAGAAGTACAAGCTGCACGTGGAGGAGATTGACAAGATCACGTCGCTGCTCCTCGGCCTCTCGGGCAGACTGGCGAGGGCAGAGAATGCATTGAAGATGGTGGACAATGGCGATGCAGAAGAAAAGGTGCGTTTATTGATTTTTTGGCATCAGTTTATTATTCTACTACTAAAAATTTACTTGACTTTGATTAACTAAAAATTAAGACAAGGTAAAATAATTTAATGCCTGAAGCTCTTTAAAAGCTATACATGCACAAATGATTCATGATGAATTCACAACAAAATTTATATTCGCAGCGAATCCTGGAAAACAAGAGAGACAAGCTGCGAGACCAGTTGGAAGAGGCGAAAAAATTGAAAGAAAATATTGATCGCAGAGCAGTACAAGTAAGTCAGATTATGCCACTGTAACAATGAGTAATGATTGCTGTAGCACATAGGGTGGTGATTGAGACTGGTGATTGACACACAGGGTGAACAGGACCTGCTACCAAGAGTGACTCAGGTGGGATGAGGGTAACAGAGGACCAGGTACACTAATTAATTGTCCACCTCTTGATGTTAATGTTTTGATGCCATACAGTTCATCTGAATAGGATGTCTGTCTGATTTCTGGGGACAATAGGTGTGTGTGATGGCTGAGCAAACAAAGTAGGAAAAAAGTACAGTAACACCGGGTACAGCGTGGAGCATTGCTGTCCCGGTGTACTGAGAGGAACAGAAGGCTGTGGCGTGGGTGGCAGGGAGTGGCGGTGGCGACGAGCCATATATAATTATGTCTAATACCATATCTAACTTTTTTCAGGTTTCAAAGGTGCTAAATAAATACTTAACGGAGGACCAATACGCCGACTACGACCACTTCATCAAGATGAAAGCCAAGCTGATCATGGACGCCCGGGAGATCGACGACAAGATCAAGCTTGGCGAGGAGCAGCAGAAGGCATTAAGGGAGACTTTACTCAAGAGACAGTGACGGGTGGCATTAAAGTGACTCCTTCTCAACGCTGTGACCCTAACTCATAAGCCGGACTATTTATTCTAGTAGTGGTTCTTTCCTGATGGCTTGGATCAAATTATATCCAAAAGAGATACTCCATTACAGTAATAATTTGGAAATACAGTATACTCTTTGTGGAAGTGTATTTTGGTCACAAGTTTGAGGAACAAGACAACAGTGGTTAAGAAGTGACCTGAACACTTCCTGTACTATAACACAGTGCCTTTGTGACAGAATGCCTGTCATGTGAAGTGAACAAGAAAAAAAGCTGTGTATGTGACAAGAATTTAATACAGTGTCTGCAAAAAGTTCTGGCCTCTACAAGCTGTGTTAAGCATAGGGAGGGCCAGGACTTTTTGCGGCCACTGTATTTGTATGTATGTGTATCATGAACATTTTGCAGTAAGATAAATGGACAGACGTAGGACATTATTTATAAATTGTTATTTTCCTTTCATGGCGCCAGGAGAGTAACAAGCTGCCGAAATGCTCTTGTTGCTGTGTGTTGAGGAATATTTTGGTTATCATTATAATCACCAGAGAAAAACTGATTATTCACTCGGCTAAGTCTCAAGCAATCTTTTTTTTTTCTACCCTCCACCATAATCCATGAAGCATAAACACTGCGGAAGTATCGGAACTCAAGCTAACCACCACTGCCGTAACCTTGCGTCTGTAGCTGCTGATTGTTCTGTGAAGGAGAATATTGGGGTGAAGCTATTACAAGAAATTTGTTAATATTTCAAAAAGGATCAAATTTTATTCACAAATGCCATGATGAAAAAAAAAATGCAGTTATGAATGCTAGTCTGTTAAAATTAATTGATTTTATAAAAGCCAGTTCATGCTAAATGTTCTTGTTACTTAACGAGATGATCCTGAAATGAATATAGAGAATAAGTGCATTCCATGTTTATCTCGACTCTAAATTCCCTTCTTATATGCACTAACTTCCTCTCAATGATTCATTAAGTATGATGGCATATTATTAGAGATATAAACAGATCATTGAACAAACGTGAGCTTCCCCAAGATAAATATTCTACCTTCAGAGAACAATGAATCGCATGTTGCAGCCTGCGCAGTCTGGAGTAAAGTCAACAGTTTTCTAAGTACTGTAATCTCATTCTGGCCAAGGAGCGATGACACACTGATTGAAGCAGTGTACAAAAATGTCATCTATTTGTCTTATATACAAAACACTATAACAAGAAGATATTCCACGTCCCCACAGCAGTGATTGGTAATTGTAAAAATTAATTAATGGGCATATAAAGATATAAACATTGTAAATTATGTAAGTATTCCTATACAGAGGCTTTTCATTCTCATAGGTTTGTTGTCCAATGCAGCAAGTCTAAAGTTTGCTAGAATTATTTGATGAAAAAGCACAAGTCACTTTGTATCTGATGGATGCAAGGTAGAATTTGTGCAGATATTATTTTGTAATATATATGGAAAGTTTCCTCTCTCTCTCTCTCTCTCTCTTTAAGAATACTTTTTGAATACATATTTGGAAGAGAACAATCATTCCACAAACAGTAAATCAATACAAATGCGTTCATCTTGAAAACCATAATCTACTTTGCGGTGAGCTGGACGGTTTTCATTCCTGATTTTTAGACACTATTGAGGGTTTAGGCCTTGATTATAATGCCTTGTTTTGTTATTGTTTCAATCAGCACCGAGCTTTTTGGCTGTCAGCCTTGTACCAGCTGTGCCTCCTTCCTCCCTCCCTCCCGGACACACTGCTTGAGCCACGGGGGAGACCACAACAGTCCTCAAGGCTGTGCCACACGGCCACCTGTGATGGAGTCCTGCAGGGCACCACTGTCTGCTTGGTCCTGGTTATTGGTGACACTGATCACCGCCACGCCCGTCCCGGCACTGCCCGTTACTTACTACTCACACCTTGATCTTGGGTTCAATATTCTTTGTCAAAGCTGAATAGGAAATAAATCATTGTTTGTGCCACACTGTATATATTAATATTTATGGATGCCAAAAGACCGTCCTGTTCCTTGAATTATGTATCTACTAACTGTTTACAGTCATCATTGGTTTTGTACTTGTAAATCTAGTTGCAAAGCAACCTATCTGTTGTACAGTAGTGCTTGTCTATAATGTATGCCAAATCCTATCATTCTTCTTCTGAGAAGAAATAAAAGCAAATATTAAAGAACTGTTTAATTTAATGACCTTCAATATTATTGTCACCTCCGTGGTGGTGTGCTCAAAGGCTAATGAGACGGAGATGAGCACCGAGGCCACGCGCAGCATGGCGGATGCCCCAAACTTTACTTTTGATATTATTGTTAATAAAAACACCCGTACACACTTTATCTCAGATTGAAAATACAGCATATGTAGTTAGGAAGCTGTTTTGACAGTACTCCTGCGAGCATCCTGGTGACCACACAGAGTAGTGATTCATTCATCATTTCATAATGGCTAGTTGTGCCAGATTGGTGTAAATGTTACACTGCATGCAGGAGACTTACACCTTTGCTCTCTACAAGTGATTAAGTGGCTGTCTCACATTAATGGAGTGACATCCAATAAAAAAAATACAATACCCTTCATGCTTAAAACTTTAATATTCCAAAAGTTAAAACTTATTTCAGTTTAATAAAACATACCTTGTAATATTGTAGTGCCGGGGGGGGAGAGGGGAGGCAGAGAGGCGTGTGCTCTGCTTTCTTCTCTCTTCTACTCGTCTTTGTGTTGGTCTTCCGAGGGGATGCCGAAGGGAACAATTTGGTCGAGGGGGAGGTGTCTCCGAGTCCCATCGACAGACCTGCGCTGGGCCGTGTTTCAAGTAATGTGATGCTGCAAGGGGGAGGTGCAGGCGACCAGCCGGGCGTCACACTGCACTCCACACAGGCGTCTTCTGAAACCCCTACGGATGTCCTCCACAGACCACCTGACTCAGGGTCATCATAATTTTGGAAAAAAATCATTCACGTTTTGCCATTAGCTATGGTGGGATTCAAACCGACCGTCACCAGACTACAACACGAGCACAGTCCCCACTGAGCTAGGAGGATTAATCCACTTAGCTCAGTCGTTCTGGTGATTTTATCCATCACATTGTCATCGTCTATACAGGAAAATATCAATGATTTGAGAAGACAGGTTCCATGGTAGCTGGTTTCACACCCATTCCTCGATGAATGCAACCTCGTTTTAATAAAAATTGTTCCCCCCCCAAAAAAAAATTGTACCAAAACTTTTTTGGCATGAAAAATTTGAGCTTACACACATAATTGTTTATACATTTTGAGAAATCAATGGCAAAATAGGATTTGTAACACATTTTTGCTTGAAGCATGATTTTTCAAGAATGTCATTCATGCATTAAACGAGGAATGGGTTACAGTGTACAGTATACTGAAGTCTTGTACCAAAGGGAATGGTGCATGAGTGGGTGAAATGGAATGCTTTCCCATCCACCAACAACACAACTCAAGACAGGTGTATCAGCTTTCAAACAGTAATAAGCATGAATATAAACAACAGAAAAATAAGGAAATATATAAATATTCAAGGGTTACATAGGCACAAAAATAACTCCATGACAGGAGTTATGTTAAACAGTGGCAGGCTCGGGGACCCCGTGTGTCAGGGCTGCGGGCGCTGCAACACCCAAAGAAAATGTTGACATTTGCTCAATTTTGAGGCCATATGAAAAGAGTGTCAACCTATTCTAAGGTCAATATGAAGTATTTCAATCCATTGATTGATTTCATCACTAAAACAGCCTTACTCTAATAACAAACACCTAGAAAAACTTAATAGATGTTGAAAAATTCACTTGGTAAAAAAAGTTGCTTGTGAGGCCCCTACAGGAGTTGGGTTCCTGAAGCTTTGAAGCTGAAGCTTCATTAGTGTCATAGGTTTACCACTGGCTCAGGCCCTGTTGACAGTCACGCAGGGTACTCCGTAATGCAGTGGTTAGCACGCTCAGTTCACAACTGAGAAGTCCCCGATTCGATTCCCGAGCAGAGCGGTGAAAGATGGGCTGTCTCCTTAAAACTGAGCCCCTGTCCACCCAGCAGTGAATGAGTACCGGGTGTTAGCCGGGGGTTTGTGACCCACCTCCCGGAAGGAAGCAAATTGAAAAAAATATAGCTATGGAGACGGGGCCATACAAGTGTAGCTCAGGCCCTGTACAATACAACTACTAGATGAATACACACATAAGAACACTGATACAAACAGACAAAGTCTCTTATTCAGTATTTTCTCTTTTCTCACTTCTTCCTTGCCATTTACTTTAATTTTTTTTTAAATCTACCTTTTGCCTATAGTGACTGTAGGCGGTATCACCTCCAGGGCTCTGATACTGCCTCCACCTGTATACTGTAGGCAGTGACCCAGGGGTGGGATGGCAGGCCCTGGAGGTACACTTGAGGACTGTGATGGTTGGCCCTCGCCCGTGGTGGCGCAGGCAAGATTGTTATAGTGACGCCTGTAATTAGAGGCTCATGCCGCCCCCCCGTGTCCTCCCATGCACTCGCCTCCCTCCTGATACCATCCTCTACAGCGCTCTCGTGGCTTCACAATTTCTTGAGAAAATCTTCCCCTAAATTTGTTTTGGTGTGTTGATAAATAGAATCATGAAGACCACCTATATTGGGGCTATGAAGAACATGACCCTGCTTTTACATTTTTCCTTAAAAAACAATGCATTGTACAGATACAAAATGGAAGCAAAACTAAAGCCCCTCCTATAGAGCATGACTGACACATGGAAATGCAGCACACCTGCACACTTCATCTGGCATAAGTGAAAGAATGCACACCATGGTTCAAAAATAGCATGTCTAATACACTTTTATAACAATACCACCTTGGGCACCCAGGCCTATTAGTCTAGGAAGACAATTTGTTGTTTTATGATTCCTGCATTAACATAAATAAGGGTTGGGATTTGTTCATGAAAACACCAATGACGCATCAAAACATTTACTGTTCTGGCTGCAAATAATAAAACTTTTAGAGACGGGTTGTAGCATCTCACTTTTCCCGTTGTCCTGCTTCAAAGAAAAATATATAAAGGGATAAAACTATATTTTTTACTATTTTGTGCCTCTTAAGAAATTGGTCAAAATGATGCACTGAACACACGATGCACGAAAAATGTGTCAATCCCATTCACCACAATCTTAATTATAATGTTATTCCTTCTTTTTAAAGCATTGCTTGGCGAGGCCAGTTTGTGCACCACATCCTGGTGGTCTTGGTGCAGCCACACCACACACACACACAGCTTGGTGAGAACTTTCTGTCCCGAAGGTGAATTTGGTGTCTGCCTTCCTGAAGCAACAGCGTCAACAAGAGGATGATTTGGCATGAAATGTATGCAACTTGTAAACACTGAACAAATCCTGCACCGTCACCACAGTACAGGAAGTGCATTTGATTATGCAAATATGTCTGCTTGCATTATCTTTTTGTGCTTCCCTGTGAAACCTTTCACTGCGTCGTTGTCTGCACTATGCATCATAAATGATATGATGGCTTTTTCAATAAACAATGTGCCTCATACTTGTTTAGCATACATACACAAGGCCGTCTCCCAAACACGCGGGGCGGCGCCGCGGCACAAAACCCAAAGCAGGTCATTCACACAAATGCACAACCTAAACACACACAAGTGCACATTGCAAACATATAAAATAATTCCAAGAAAACTTGTACATTTCTTACAAACACTTCAAAGTTACAAAAAATTATATTTCATAAAAATGAGCCAGCTTTACAGGTGGCAAGTATCACCTTCATGACGCCTTGCACTGTTGAGTCACTACTGTCACAATACAAAACCACACTAAGAAACTCACCATTGACTCCACAGTTATGAACACACACCACAAAACAAAAGACCAACAATAGTTTGTTCGTTCTAACCTGACCTGAGCTGCAGCATAATCCTGGGACCTTGGTAAGCCAGCCACTGACAGGCTACTGCCATCAATGTTCACAATGGCATGGGTATTGGCAAGCTTTTTTCTATATTCTAATTTCATTTTGAAGTTGAGGCACTTTGGAATCTTTTTCTTACATCTCAAAGGCACTTATAACAAAAAGATTTAAAGTCCATCATAAGAAATAAGAAATTCATCAATAAATCAGTCATTGACGGCCGCCTCTCACGTACTGGATATCAGCCTTGCAGTCCTGGATTCATTCCTGGATCAATCTTTTACCTTTTATCTCCTCCTATAGACTATTTTTGTGATCATTATTGCCTTAGAGATTCCATGAAATATCTCAAACCACCTTCCTTCCTGGATCAATATAAAACAGAAATAAGTATGATAAGAAATCAAGCTTTGTGAACGTAGTAGTAGTTGACCAATGCCTGGCTCACAACCCTGCCTTGGACCATGCCGTGTGCTCAGCTCAGGTCAGGAGGAACAGAGTGTAGTGATCAATACAACCACACTGACAACCACAACGACCTTTGTCTCTAACTATTACATGGGATCTCCTCCTTCAAAGTGGCTTGTGTATTCCCTCTCCTAGGTTAAGTAGGCAGACCAGTCACTGAAGCATTCTAATTCTTTTTCTACTTCTAATCCTCACAGTCCACACCAGCAATGTTGTTGTTTTAATTCCAATTTAATTCATAAATAATTATTGTTTTCTTTCCATAAAACATATATTTTCACTTTTTTCATGTTTCATAAATGTATGTTGTCTACTACTTTACATCCTGTGTTTGCAATGCTGTACTTCACATCTATATTCTCTTCACTCTACAACCCTGTATCAACCCCTTGACACCCAGAACGTCATTTCCATTGTAATTTGGCTTCCATTAGACGATTTTTAGTGATTATAAGCAATGTTTTATAGGTGTACCCTGTTTAGTACCCTTGTCGACTAACTAATTTGGTATATCCAGTTAGTTTTCGTAATTTTATAGCAAAGGAAAGATCTGGGCATGAAGGGGTTAATACATGCATGTAACTCATCACTGGCACTCATCAATCTTCACAGATCACTTGAATGGCTAGCGCACGACAACAATTTTGCCAATTTTTCGTTTAAATCATAACAAGAATTGGTAATAGTTTCTTCCTTTACTCCACAAACTGAACGTCCAATAAATTTGTTTGAGATGAGATGAGATGTTTGCACCTGTAATATAGATGTTAACCAAAGCTCTCAACCTTCCGTTCCTTTCCTGCATTGAATATTGCCTATCCTCACAACCCAAGGAACGGACACATGAATGATAGCCTTACAGGCATTAACCCCTTGAAGCCCAGAGCGTAATTTCCATTGTAATTTGGATATCATTAGACGGTTTTAATGAATGTAAGCAATATTCTTATAGATATGACCTATTTGGTATCCTTGTCCACTAGATAATTTGGTATACTAAGTTCCTTTTTGTAATTTTATGGCTAACAGATGATTTTATATAGCAAAGGAAAGATCTGGGCGTGAAGGGTTAACCACACCTGTGCTCGGGAAAAAACCCTGATTATGATTACGTGCCCTGTCCCAGAATATCTCCCTTGTTCATGTCACGCTACAGAAAGCCACGTAAAAATAAGTCCAAAGACGCCTCTAGTTCACAAATGTTGTCAATTTTCCTTTTAAATCACAAGAAGAATCAGCAATTGTTTCTTCCTTGACTCCACAAGCTGAACGTCCAATGAGATGAGATATTTTACCTGTAATTTAGATATGTTAACCCCTTTAGACCCAGAACGTAATTTCCATTGTAATTTGGGTACCATTAGATGATTTTTAATGAATCTAAGCAATATTTTATAGATATGACCTGTTTAGTATCCTTGTTAGTCCAGGCTTGTTGACCTGTTTTAGTATCCTTGACCTTGTTAGTTATCCTAGGTAATTTGGTGTATTAAGTTACTTTTCGTAATTTTATGGCTCGACAACAGACAATTTTATATAGCCAAGGAAAGATCTGGGCGTGAAGGGGTTAACCAAACCTCGTTCCCTTGTTTATCTACAGAAAGCCATGTAAAAAATAACTCTAAGTTCACCACTGCTATCCACTCTTGCGTTTGGAGGCGCGGTACATGATAGGCGGTGGCATGGGACTCCGCTTGGCCCACATGATGGCCCAGCCCGTGACGAGGAGAGCCCACAGGACGAGTGGCGGGTCTATGGTGTTCACGAAGGCCCTCACGTTGTCCAGGCCTTGCTGCAGCGGCTGGTTGGTGGCGGGGATGTCCATGGTGCCGATGGTGCCTATCTTGCGCAGGTACTCCACCAGGGGCGCGTGGTCCACCGTGAAGATAGGCAGGTAGTCGTCCTCCCGGGTGCGCTTCCAGACCCTTCCGGAATCAGCACTGTGGGTGGATTGGATGAGCTACCCTAGGCATTCACTGAAGGCTTTCTTATAAGTATGGCAGCTTTCTTATAAGTATGGCAGCTTTCTTATAAGTACGGCAGCTTTCTTATAAGTATGGCAGCTTTCTTATAGATACGCAGCTTTCTTATAAGTACGGCAGCTTCTTATATTTGGGCAGCTTTCTTATAAGTATGGCAGCCTGTCTTTAGATGCAGCTGTCTATAAGTGCAGCTTTTATAAGTATGGAGCTTCTTATAGTAGGCAGCTTTCTTATAGTACGGCACTTTCTTTAGTATGCAGCTTCTTATAAGTACGTCAGCTTTCTTATAAGATACGGCAGCTTTCTTACTAAGTATGCGCTTTCTAAGTACGCGCTTTCTTAACGGCAGCTTCACTAGTATGGAGTTCGATAAGTATGGCAGCTCCTATAAGTTGCACTGTCTAAAGTATGCGCTTTCTTATAAGTATGGCAGCTTTCTTATAAGTTGGCAGCTGTCTTATAAGTATGGCAGCTTTCTTATAAGTATGGCAGCTTTCTTATAAGTATGGCAGCTTTCTTATAAGTATGGCAGCTTTCTTATAAGTATGGCAGCTTTCTTATAAGTATGGCAGCTTTCTTACAATCAGCACTGCCTGTCTCTCTGATCCTGTAGCGCCTCACTCTATTAAACAATGTCGCACATGAAATTGTTCTTAAACACTTGTTTCCAGGACCTGTGTTCTTGTCCATGCCTGTACACACAACACCACGCCTCACACCACAACACAGCTGCTGAGAATGGAAGGAAGAAATGCTTCAAAAAATGTACTATAGATTACAAGTAGAAAAAAGAGACAGGAAGACAAAGAAGGGATGGACAGAAGGGCTCCAGGAAGCATTGAGTCACAGGGACGTAAGCCTTCAGGAGGGTGAGAGGCAGCATGGGACAATGAGTGTGGCAAGTGATGCACCGGTCACATCCAGGCCCTTAAGCAGTGTGAGGCGGCACGGTTCATTTTAATGCCATGGGGCCTGGTTGTGAAGACGTGTTTGGGTGACAAAAAGAAAGAAAAGTAAGAATATATACACTCGACCCTCGATTTAACGGACTCCATCCGCTAACGGACAAGTGGACCAATGCATTAAAAAAGTCCGCTACTTGAAAAATGCATCTGCAGGTTGCAGGGTGAGCAGTGCTGGTCCATCCAGCATGTATCGCCAGCCACTGTTTACATCCCGACCTTGCAAAACGGTCTGGTTGTGTTTGTGATTATTTCTTATTTATTTCACAATTTTGGCCAGCAAAATGGCCACCAAGGTTGTGAAAAGGAAGCGTTAACGGTAATGCAGAAACTGGAATTAGTTTGTAAATTAAAAAGGGAGAGTAGAGTTGTGAGGGTGTGTGGAGAGTAAAGTGTTAAAAAAAAACTTAAAGATGTCCACTGTTGGCAAAATTAGTCTGCTAGGTTGCCTGGTCAGCTGTGTGAATGTTCCCTGTCCTAACACCAGTCACTGTTTTCCTCCTGAAATATCCACAAGGTCTGGTTGCTTTGTGATTACAGTAAACACACTCTTTAATTCAAACTAATTGGGGGAGACCTGGGTCGAATTAGCCAAAAGTCCGAATTATCCGATGGTTACCTCTAGCCCCTCCACACAATAAGAACTCACTCAAACATGCCAAAACAGCACAGATTGCATTACTTGTACTCACCAAAACATGGCTAAAACTGAGGTCTTGAAATGCAGTACTACTGTAGACTGAGCATCAGGCGTCACTGATAGCGTCTTCAGGCAAGGGCTGCGTTCAGTAATGCAACACACACGGTGACGTAGGCATACAGTAGGCCTAGTGCAAGCTACTCTCGCACTACAGATCTGGGAGGTGGATCGCTACTGAGTTGCCAACTCGTGCCACAATAAGGGTATGTAAACAAAGGGCAAAGAAAGCCTCTCCTCTACTTGCCTGCTTAATATTTCATTTCCTGCTGCTGTAACTTCTGCTGCATCAAATACCGGGGCATCAACAATTTGTTCTTGAATAATAAGAATAGCCACAGAGATAAATTTCGGCAGCTGCTATCTTGGTAGCAATGTAAATTGTGAAGTGCTCAGTATCGTTCAATAGGGAGGCTGCGGGGGGGGGGGGGGGGGGGCGCCTACTGAGCGCAGCCCTGGCAGGTGTCACTCTGGGGATTTGTAAGGCAAGATCTGCAGTGCTTGAGGTGTTTAATGTGGTGGAGGCGATGTGGAGGCTGGCTGAGGAAGTGGATGGCACAGAGGAGGTGGAAGATACTGCAGAAAACTCTGAAAATTCGAACTTCAGTTCTGATTATGGAAAGTTGGAGAGTTGTTGAAAAATTTGAACTTGGCCCAAAGCAAGTCAAAATTATCCGAAGTTTGAATCATACGGGTTTGAATTTGAGTGTTTACTGTATTAGTATTAGTTGGCAGCAGCTTGTGTTGCAATGTTTCCAGGATGAGGGACAGGCAAGCATGACGAGTTAAGAACATAAGAACATAAGAAAATAAGGAAGCTACAAGAGGCCGCGAGGCCTACACGTGGTAGTTCCTGTCACCTAACACTACCTACATCCACCTTTCATCCCCATCCATGAACCTATCCAGCTCCCCTTTAAAGCTCCCTAATGACTCCGCACTAACTACCTGTCTACTGAGACCATTCCACTCATTCACCACCCTATTTGTGAACCAGTTTTTCCCTATTTCCTTTCTAAATCTACGCTTTTCCAGCTTGAATCCGTTACTTCTTGTTCTACCCTGGTTAAAAGCCGTAAGAACTTTTCCTACCTCTCCTTTATTAAATCCCTTTATCCACTTAAAAACTTCTATCAGATCGCCCCTTACTCTGCGTCTCTCGAGTGAGTGTAATTTTAATAACTTCAATCTCCTCTCATAACTAAAGTTACGCATCCCTTGTATCATTTTGGTCATCCTTCTCTGCACTTTTTCTAACAACACTATATCCATCCTGTAATATGGAGACCAAAACTGAACTGCATAGTCTAGGTGAGGCCTGACTAGAGCCAGATAAAGCTTTAGAATAACTTCCGCACTTCTACTTTTAACACTTCTGGTAATGAATCCTAATACTCTATTAGCTCTATTTCTGGCCTCAATACATTGTTTCCTAGGTCGGAGGTCTGGGCTCACCCTCACTCCAAGATCTTTTTCACCTTCTGATCTTTTCAGCGATACATTGCTTATGGTATATCTATTACCAGGGTTTTTTCTACCAACATTCATAACGCTACATTTATCAATATTAAATTCCATCTGCCATCTGACTGCCCACTCGTTAAGTTTATCTAAGTCTCCCTGCAATATGTTTACGTCAGACTGTGATCCAATAATCCTACCTAACTTAGTATCATCAGCAAACTTGCTGATATCACTGCTAATCCCACTATCCAAGTCGTTGATGTAAATCAAAAATAGTAATGGTCCCAAAACAGACCCTTGTGGAACTCCACTTGTCACCAGTCCCCATTCAGATTTGGAGTTAGTAAGAAGACCAAGTTCACAGCGAGAGAACTTTGGAAAAGAAAAAAAACCCAGGATTTACTGAGGAATGTGTCACTAGGGAGTGTTAAAAAATTACTCCATAATCACGTTAACCACAGGAGATTTTATATATGCTGTAAGCTACTCCAAATAAAGCAATGAGGGATACATTCATTCACTTGGCAAAAAAAAAATTGGAATGGAGTGTAGCGATGGAAAACAAATTTTTGGAGTGATCTGATCAGGCAGTCTTTCATGTAAGTTTTTAAATTTTTTATATTATTTTATTTTACATTCATGCCTAATAGCGCGCGATTGTTACAGTGACGCCTGTGATTAGAGGCTCATGCCGCCCCCCCGTGTCCTCCGATGCACTCGCAATCGAAGGTAGAGTTAATGGACAGGGCATGTGGGTGTTCTGAGGCCACTCGACGGTGCAGAAAGATTTTGGTTCTCATCGGGGATCGAGCTCGGGTCACCGAGAACGCCACTCGGAGACGCTAACTACTCTGCTACCGCCTCCCCGTATCAAACTGCTGCCCAATCAAACCAAATGCACCACAAACACAAAATTGATAATCTCTCTGCCATGGAGGTATGAAGGGCTCCATGCTGGTGCCTCCGTGCTGTGTCCATTGTAAAAAGAAAGTAGTTACCATAAATGGCGGTGTACAAGTCGACTCTTTGAGCCTGAAAAAATCTCTCCAAAACTAGGGGTCGACTTATACGGCAAGGATAAAATAGGAACCTCTACCACCGAGTGGCAAACAAGTGGATCAGCACTACTAACAATCGCTGTACACCACTTACCCTAACTCCAGCAGGTTACCACAAATATTTACAACTAAAACTTGTGTTCGGTGAGCTTACTTAACATATTCAACACAGATTCATATATAAATAATAAAATAATAATATAAGTTCAGTTTATATCAACACAAAACCATAGGCTGTTTCCAACAGCTGATACACAGATTGTAAACAAGTGACTGGAAGGCCACTGTACCCAAGCAGCCAGTCAAACCACTACAGCAACAACAACTGCCTGGCTGCTCACCCAGCGCCTACCTACCCGCACTGTCTGTCCAACTCATGGTGCCTCACACTCTAACAATACAACCACTAATTCTAATCTACAAATATATGGTGACCACACACTGCGGGGGTAAAGACTTTGTTAGCTTTGGCCCACCAGCAGCCTACCCTATTTTTGGGGCCGACTTATACGGCAAGTCTAGGCCTGACCCGTAATCTTGAGCTAATAATCATGAGGTCGACTTGTACGCCTGGTCGACTTATACGCCGCCATTTACGGTAAATACCTGTTACTCTTATGATACGCAGACATCATATTTACTGTCACTGATAAACTTGTAGTCAGTCCTCCCATCAGCTACCTGCCAGGAGTTACTGTGCCATGGGACGAGCTTGATAACATCCACCCCATCTTTTCCTACATGATGAAACACCCGCCTGCTTCATCAAATAAATACCTGAGACTGACTCATTAATTGGACGGTTCCCTATTGCTGTGACGAGCCAGGAAGCAGCCTAGATATAAACCCCACTGAAAAGCTTGGGCAATTCAAAGTCAACACCTTAAGCACATGTAAGCAGCCTTAAGAAGGTAAGAAAACCTTAATCACTTAGATTTGAAAAACTACAAGGATGCAACACCTACACTTACAAAATTGCAACTCCAGAACTACTCAAAACAGCATGGCACTCACCCGTCCTGCCAGCCGGTGTACTGGTAGGTATACTTGGATGCCTTGATGTACTTGGGCGGGGCGTCACGCCAGGCTGACGAGGGATCCAGCAGAGCCACCACCTCGGGCTGGCCGGAGAGGAGGCGGTGGGCCATGGAGATCAGCCAGGGATTCTGGTTGTAGGTGCCCAGCGCTGCAAACCACATCTGCCAGTCTACTCGCGGCTGGTGGGGAGCTGAGTGCAGAGTAAGAACATAAGAACATCAGAACATAAGGAAGCTACAAGGAGCAGAACATAAGAAAATAAAGAAGCTACAAGAGGCTGTAAGACCTATACGTGATAGTTCCTGTATTTACCTAGTTGTGTTTTACAGGGCCTGAGCTACACTCGTGCGGTCCCGTCTCCGTATCTACATTTATCCAGTCTTTCTTTCAACTGGTGCACATTATGTGCCGATATCACCTCCTCATTTAGTCCATTCCAAACTTCTACATTTCTATGAGGGAAGCTGTACTTCTTTATGTTGTTCAGGCATCTCACTTTTCCTAGTTGTTTTGTATGTCCTCTTGTGTAGCGACCTTCTCTTTGTTTCCGAGTCAGTGTCTCTCATTGTCTGTTTCTTCCATCTTTGTTATCAGCTTAAAAATAGTTAAGTCTCCTCTTTCTCTTCTCTGCTCGAGTATTGGTAACTTTATTTCCATCAACCTTTCCTCATAAGAAAGTTCTTCTAGCTCTGTACCATCTTTGTTGCCATTCTCTGTATCCTCTCTAACTTTTTCACATGCTTCTTTTTATATGGGGACCCTACAATGGCAGCATAGTCCATTTTTGGTCGGATCATTGTAGTAATTATCTTTCGCATCACATTTGTGTCCATGTAATGAAATGCCACTCTAACATTCTTGAACATCCTGTATGTATCTCCAAATATTTTATTTATATGTTTGTCTGGTTGTAGGTTATTGTGAAAATGAAGCAAAGTGATAAGGATCAGCCACAAGCCCTGAGACTCCAGCCACTCACCAACAAAGCCAGGGATGCGGTCCAGGCTTCCCGGCTTGTAAGGGAACTCATACTCCAGCCACGGCCCCTCCAGCGTGTCGGCGCCCTCAAGGATCACCTCCGGCCGACCCCCGACTCCCGTCATGCGCCGGAAGAGGCCGTAGGAGGAGGTCAGCTGGAGGTCGGAGGTGTGGTCGTACAGGTTCCGGAACACTGGCCACACGCGCTGATTGGTGGGGCGGTCCAACACGGAATACGGCACCTGCGGGGAGAACACAAGGTTTACACATGAAGCAAGATAATAACATGGCAAATAATTATGGGAAAAACTGACGGATGGGAAAATCTGACGTTAAACAGAAAGAAGAAGAACTGAATACAGATAAAAACATCCTTTATCCTTCCATTTCATTGACTTTTGACATTGAAAAAATCAGACACTGGTGAAGGATCTGAATGAGAAAGAGAAAGAGAAAGAGAATTGAAGAAGCGAGTGATGGGTCTCCCCGACACCCTTACTGTTGTCACTAATATCCTAGCTACAGGAGGGGACCAGGTGCCATTCCCATAAAAAGCTATAAAAGAAATATAAAATGAAGCTCTATCCTTGAAACATGTACATGCAATCCTACCAAAATATGGAGGTTAGAGACATAAGGACATTTTTTTAATCAAAGTATTTTTTGTTCAAAACTATTCATGCATTTTGGGTCTAACTTTCATTTTCTTATTTCTAACTATCCTAATACTAGACACAACAAAACCGCTGAAACTGAAAGAAAAATTTACATTCAAGAGCAACAATCAGGCGGTGCCCTCAAACCACTGAAAACTCTTCCCCAGTCTTTCCCTCCCCAGCTCTATGCTGGGATTACCCTATTGTACGGCTTATAAGACGCTGCATCTTGGAAGACGCACCCTGATTTTTTAAAGAAATTTCTAAGAAAAAAAAGAAAAAAAATATTCTAGTAAAATTTACAGATTTTTGACCTACAGATAGTTTTGATGAATTCGCCATGGGTGATAACTTCCAGGATTGAAAAACGCTTGTGATACGTGTGACAGCCTGGTGGTAAATGCTGCATCAACACTAGCAGACGATTAATCAACTCTAGCAGACGATAGGTGGTGGTGTTGGTGCCAATCTGCCGAGGTGGAAGTTGCCGCGGAACGGCCCCCGCCAGTCTTGGCGGCAGTCTCATTCCAACATTCGTCTTGGAAGACGCACGAGTATTTTTCAGGGTATTTTTTAGGAAAAAAAGTGCATCTTATAAGCCGTAAAATACGGTATACCTTATAGGAGAAACAAACCAACCAGACTGATGCCAAAAAAAAGAACAAAATATATAAACTAACCCCACAGCTCTCTCTCTCTCTCTCTCTCTCTCACCCACAGAACCACCACCACCACAAAAAAGGTCTAACCATGAGCTCAAACGGATTCACAAAACAATTTCTCGAAGACACCACACCTATATACACACAACCCTCGTTTTCCCGGACCTCCATTTCCCGGATATCGGATTTGCTGGTCAAAATCAGAGGTCCGGGGATATGTCAGAGTCCCGGACAATTATTATTATTATTATTATTTTTTTTGCCTGGTCTGCCTGGTCCAGTCCGAGCATCTCCTGTCACCCCTGGTCAGTGTCCGCACCTCCCGCCTTGCTCAGCGGTCGTATTGTTTACATTTTTTTTTTATAGCGCCTAGATGGTAGGCTCTGGATGGACGGTAGGCTCTGGAGGTTCACTTGAGGGCTGTGATGATGGTTGTTCCTCGCCCGTGGTGGCGCAGGCAGGATTCTTATAGTGACGCCTGTGATTAGAGGCTCATGCCGCCCCCCCTGCCCCCTGTGTCCTCCGATGCACTCGCAATCGAAGGTAGAGTTGATGGGCAGGGCATGTGGGTGTTCTTAGGCCACTCGACGGTGCAGAAGGGTTTTGGTTTTCGTTGGGGATCGAACTCGGGTCACCGAGAACGCCAGTCGGAGACGCTAACCACTCTGCTACCGCCTCCCCATCATTAGGGGACAAGACACTCACTGTTCACCTGCACCGCCTCCATCAGTCCCCTGACTCCCACTGCCCCTGGTGCAGGAACGCCTCTGAGACTAGTGAACACTTTCTGTGTCCGCGCAGTGTCCACGCTTCCACTCCCACCGTGTAGTGCTACGCTCTCAACTCCTCGCCCTGAACGTCACCACCTGTGACCTGCCCACCCTGCTGGCGTCCACCCCTCCCGGCAACACGCTGTCATCCGCCTCACCTGTGCCTTCCTGAGGAAGACAGGTCAACTACAGCGCCTGTGATAGCATCATAGGACATCACCAGGGCTCAAAGTGCAAAGGATCCTCGCAGCCCAAAAAACAACAACAAAGTGACGTAAAAGTCCGCGGCAGGGTAGTTAATATTGGCGGTTGCCGGACAGTAAATACTAGAGTAGGATAAACGACTGGGGGTGGGCAATGGCATCGGACTGTTGCGATTCCTGGACGTTTGCGGTTCCCGGACCAGTGCTCCCCCCTATTAGTCCAGGAAAACGAGGGTTGTGTGTACTGGGATTAAATAGGAGAAACAAAACTCACCAGACTGATGCCAAACATGCAGATTGCCGCAGCGGAGTAGATCACAGTTGTGCTGAAGACCCCAAACTTGTCCAGGCATCCCCGCACCTCAAACAGCGCGGAGGTCAGCGCCTCGGCCACAGTGATGACCAGAGAGAACGCGCCGATGGCTATGCTCAGCGGCACAGCACGGGACATGAACGCATCAAACTCTGCCCGTGTCACCGCTGCAAGACAGGTTATCATTAGGGACAAGGTGCTAACAACTATAAGAACATAAGAACATATGGAAGCTACAATTATAAGAACTTAAGAACGTAAAAACATTAGAAAATAAGGAAGATTATACAATTATAAGAACTTAAGAAAATAAGGAAGCTACAATTATAATAAGAACAAAAGACCATAAGAAAATAAGGAAGCTACAATTATAAGAACTTAAGAACGTAAAAACATTAGAAAATAAGGAAGCTACAATTATAAGAACTTAAGAACGTAAAAACATTAGAAAATAAGGAAGCTACAATTATAGGAACATAAGAAAATAAGGAAGCTATAATTATAGGAACATAAGAAAATAAGGAAGCTACAATTATAAGAACATAAGAAAATAAGGAAGCTATAATTATAAGAACATAAGAAAATAAGGAAGCTACAATTATAGGAACATAAGAAAATAAGGAAGCTATAATTATAGGAACATAAGAAAATAAGGAAGCTATAATTATAAGAACATAAGAAAATAAGGAAGCTACAATTATAGGAACCTAAGAAAATAAGGAAGCTATAATTATAAGAACATAAGAAAATAAGGAAGCTATAATTATAGGAACATAAGAAAATAAGGAAGCTATAATTATAGGAACATAAGAAAATAAGGAAGCTACAATTATAAGAACATAAGAAAATAAGGAAGCTACAATTATAGGAACATAAGAAAATAAGGAAGCTATAATTATAGGAACATAAGAAAATAAGGAAGCTATAATTATAAGAACATAAGAAAATAAGGAAGCTACAATTATAAGAACATAAGAAAATAAGGAAGCTACAATTATAAGAACATAAGAAAATAAGGAAGCTACAATTATAAGAACATAAGAAAATAAGGAAGCTATAATTATAGGAACATAAGAAAATAAGGAAGCTACAATTATAAGAACATAAGAAAATAAGGAAGCTACAATTATAAGAACATAAGAAAATAAGGAAGCTACAATTATAGGAACATAAGAAAATAAGGAAGCTATAATTATAGGAACATAAGAAAATAAGGAAGCTATAATTATAAGAACATAAGAAAATAAGGAAGCTACAATTATAAGAACATAAGAAAATAAGGAAGCTACAATTATAAGAACATAAGAAAATAAGGAAGCTACAATTATAGGAACATAAGAAAATAAGGAAGCTACAATTATAGGAACATAAGAAAATAAGGAAGCTATAATTATAGGAACATAAGAAAATAAGGAAGCTACAATTATAGGAACATAAGAAAATAAGGAAGCTATAATTATAGGAACATAAGAAAATAAGGAAGCTATAATTATAAGAACATAAGAAAATAAGGAAGCTACAATTATAAGAACATAAGAAAATAAGGAAGCTACAATTATAAGAACATAAGAAAATAAGGAAGCTATAATTATAGGAACATAAGAAAATAAGGAAGCTACAATTATAAGAACATAAGAAAATAAGGAAGCTATAATTATAAGAACGTAAGAAAATAAGGAAGCTACAATTATAAGAACATAAGAAAATAAGGAAGCTACAATTATAAGAACTTAAGAACGTAAAAACATTAGAAAATAAGGAAGCTACAATTATAAGAACTTAAGAACGTAAAAACATTAGAAAATAAGGAAGCTACAATTATAAGAACATAAGAAAATAAGGAAGCTATAATTATAGGAACATAAGAAAATAAGGAAGCTACAATTATAGGAACATAAGAAAATAAGGAAGCTATAATTATAAGAACATAAGAAAATAAGGAAGCTACAATTATAAGAACATAAGAAAATAAGGAAGCTATAATTATAGGAACATAAGAAAATAAGGAAGCTACAATTATAAGAACATAAGAAAATAAGGAAGCTACAATTATAAGAACATAAGAAAATAAGGAAGCTACAATTATAGGAACATAAGAAAATAAGGAAGCTATAATTATAGGAACATAAGAAAATAAGGAAGCTATAATTATAAGAACATAAGAAAATAAGGAAGCTACAATTATAAGAACATAAGAAAATAAGGAAGCTACAATTATAAGAACATAAGAAAATAAGGAAGCTACAATTATAGGAACATAAGAAAATAAGGAAGCTATAATTATAGGAACATAAGAAAATAAGGAAGCTACAATTATAGGAACATAAGAAAATAAGGAAGCTATAATTATAGGAACATAAGAAAATAAGGAAGCTACAATTATAGGAACATAAGAAAATAAGGAAGCTATAATTATAGGAACATAAGAAAATAAGGAAGCTACAATTATAGGAACATAAGAAAATAAGGAAGCTATAATTATAGGAACATAAGAAAATAAGGAAGCTATAATTATAAGAACATAAGAAAATAAGGAAGCTACAATTATAAGAACATAAGAAAATAAGGAAGCTACAATTATAAGAACATAAGAAAATAAGGAAGCTATAATTATAGGAACATAAGAAAATAAGGAAGCTACAATTATAAGAACATAAGAAAATAAGGAAGCTATAATTATAGGAACATAAGAAAATAAGGAAGCTACAATTATAAGAACATAAGAAAATAAGGAAGCTATAATTATAAGAACGTAAGAAAATAAGGAAGCTACAATTATAAGAACATAAGAAAATAAGGAAGCTACAATTATAAGAACATAATAAAATAAGGAAGCTATAATTATAAGAACATAATAAAATAAGGAAGCTACAAGAGGCCGTGAGACTTACACCCGGTAGTTCCTGTAATTGTAGATGACATGGTAATGCAAGAAACCCTTACTGCACATATTGGATTGCATTCTTAGAAAACACAATAAGAGCAATTGTATAATGACTATGAATGACTGCATGACAAGGTAGAACACCATTGCATCCCTATGGTTGTCTCCTAAACGTACACACAGGCACAGTGGCACAGATACAGAGCACTAAAATATAGTACAGGCAACATTTACTACTTGATAATGATTCATCCTAGGAAACTGTAATGTATGTAAAATCAATTTCTCATGTATGTCCATAACAAAGTGGTGATAATTAAATAAAGTCGGGTACAAGTTCTTTGCTCATCCATTACGGCAGCCATGGCCAGTGGCGGGGGGGCACCTGGGGGGGACCGGATTCTCATGGGGGGGGGGGGGCACGTGCCTCCCTCCCCTTCGTAGCTACGCCACTGGCTATAGCCGAATTGACGTTATATAAGGTAGAAAGATAACGAGGCAACAGCCATTACTTTGCAGGGAGGACTAAACAACCTCAAATCACACGTAAGCCCTCCCTCCCTCCCTCCCTCTCCCACTGACAGCGGCGCCGCCAGGACATGGTGACTGGGGTGGCCAAGGTTGGACACAGATCTAGTGTGGGGTGGCCAGGGCATAGCCATTGAAAAAAATGGTTGAGTTTACATTAGATCAGTGGTGTCATTTCAGCACAAGCCAAGGTGTGGCAAAGTACCGTGGAAGATTTTTTTTTTCTTCAAATCAGTTGTGCAATAGTCCATTTTGGTGAGTTGTGAGTCTATACAATTCATTTTTATATGACACTAGCAGAAACACCCGTCGTTGACTGGGTTGAAAAGAGGTGACAAAATTGTTCTATAAATATTCCAAGTTATTCACTTCGACTGTGTTGAACATGTATAACAAATGTCTGCTAAATTTCATCTAGATGATAGAGCTGTTCCCTTCTGGCCAATGTATACGAATTGACTTAACTTTTTTGTATATTCTGCAAGTGCGCGGCCATTTTAAGGGGGCGGGGCCTAATTTTAAGAATTGGGACTATTACTATCGTCTTTCTCGGGAAATTCTACATATGAATACATTTTTTGTTTTTATGTATATTCTACAGCGAGGTCCCGTTATACCAGCATTCGGTATACGAGAAACCGATGATACGAGATGTGTAAATTAGGGTCTATTTTCAATATACGAGATCGAAAATCCAATGATAAGACATTCAAACTGGGGTGAGTAAAATTATCAAGTTCAAAATGCTCGCCCTACCACTCCCGGGCTGGACAAAGGGGGATTTGGTTGACCCCAGTGAGGTCACCCCTAGCAAGCCGTGACCTGAAGGGTAATTAAGCATATGGTGCGGCCTGACATTTAGGGGTAATTAGCAGGTGTGCGACCCCAACCTTGGGATCGCAGTCAGGTCACCCCTAGCAAGGCGTGAACTGAAGGGTAATTAAGCATATGGCACGGCCTGACATTTAGGGGTAATTAGCAGGTGTGCGGCCCCAACCTTGGGACTGCAGTCAGGTCACCCCTAGCAAGGCTTGACCTGAAGGGTAATTAAGCATATGGCACGGCCTGACCTTTAGGGGTAATTAGCAGGTGTGCGGCCCCAACCTTGGGACCGCTACACTACCTTCTCTTGTATCACACGGCGTCCCCTACATTACAACGTCTTTTTTGCTTGTTATGCATGTTTTATGTTTAATTAATGTGCAGTTATGTTATTTTGTGTGCTATTTTCTCTTTCAGAATGCTTTTTCTACAGAATAGGTAGTACAGTGTGGGTAATATAGACGCTGTGTGTTTGTTGTGTTTGCTAGAGTTTATTTTAGCTTGAAAAACATGTCTTTTTTTTTCTTTTCTTTTTTTCTAATTGATGGTTCTGGAACCAAACCTATATTTTACCATTAGTTATGTGTTTCGTTATACGAGATTTCGCTTTACGAGTATGCCAAGTGGAACCTAACTGCTCGTATCTTCGGGACCTCCCTGTATTGCCTTTCTTCCTATAGAGCAGTGGTTCCCAACCTTTTGGGGGCCGTTACCCACAATGCACATTTTTCCCAGGCCCATTACCCCTAGGCTAGGTAGGCTCTAAACTTAGGTTTGCACGGGTTGCTTTTTCACTTGTAAACATCTCAGGACTGACGTAGGTGCCAGCGCCGTATGCGAAGCCCTGCACGGCGTGGGGTCTGGGGCCCACTCAAGGGCCCCAGAATGTTTTTTAAGGTTTTTGCATGCTTTTCCTGCAATCTGACATATATTTGGGAGCAAATTGAGATAAAGCCAAAACTAAAAAAAACTAAAAAAAACTAAAAAAAAAAAAAAAAAAAAAAAAAAAAAAAAAAAATAAATAAATAAATAAATAAATAAATAAATAAATAAATAAATAAATTAATTAATTTAAGCCAAGGTATGGCGAGTGCCATACCTTGCCATACCCAAACGACGCCACTGCATTAGACCTGTGACTTTGATCTGTGGTGGCCCTGGCCTCCCCTAAATCCACCACTGCCCACTCATTCCTCTCACTCTCCCACTCCCTCCCTTTCTCTCTCTGCCACCTTACGCTGCAGAAATATGAAGAAAAGCAACAAAATAAAGCGTTGTTTGGCCAAACATCGTCCTCTGCCTGCACACACGCCCTGCCCCCTCTCTGGCTCGCTCTCGACTGTCGCTCGTACCGGATTACCCAAGGAACTCAACACTGCTTCAAAATACTAAACCTTTCCCTTATTTCCTTCCCACGCCCTTACCTGTTGACCTCTGACCGATATCACTTGACCTGTAACGTTATCTAAGTCAAAGCAATGATGAGACATAGTTCTACCAATGGCTACAGTGATTCAAGTTTATTTCTACATCTACACTAGCCTGCCATCAATACAAGGCATACAAGTCAGGCTTACCCAGCTTGGATTCCACGGTGCCCTCAGCAGTCACGCGCAGGTTGAAGTAGATGACGGTGTAGTAAACCAGCGCAGCAAAGCCCAGCCACTTGACGGTCCAGCTGCAGGTGGCCTTTACGTAGGAGATGAAGCCAAATGACAGGTCCTTCACTGCGGGGGAGAGAAGGGATGATGATGATAAATATGATGATGAACATGTTTATGATCATTTCTCATAGCCACCATAAGCAGCACTGAACATGAATATTAGAATAATGAATAGGTGAAAAGGTAAAAAGATAGACTTGTAATTTTCACACTGCTGGCTGCCACACGTCACTTTAAAATGTACTATGAGGTGAGATTAAAAAAAGTATACAGTAGACTTATTAACCATAACTTTTGAATGGTGGAACACAGCAAAATATTGTCTGACACACAAAGACCTTCATGTGCCAGGTTCACCACTGCCTTGCTGACCTCTATTGTGTTTGTACTTGGGTCACATGATTTGTTATACTGATGAGTGAATAAATCCGAACAATGGGTTCACATTACATCCTCCCTGAAACTTGGAGATTCATGCACAAACACTTACGAGAAAGGACACAAACCCTACGTCATATAGAAAGGATGGGAGAACGTGAAATGATTAACATTTACCACCCTATCCATCCATGCAGGACTCACCGTGCTGATAGCCCAGGTGCAGGTCATCCATGAGGGCGAGACACAGCGTCATGGTGAGCAGGTTGAAGAAGTTGTAGTTGCCTGTCATTATTATCATCACTTGAAGCAGAATCTGAGGAAAAGAAAATATGTATAAGAGATAATGTATGTATAGATGTAGGAAGTATTAGATATAAGATGTGTATAGCGAATATATATAGATGTACAGGTTGAAGTTCCCAAACTCGGCAACCTCGGGACCAGCGCCGAGCCGAGTAATGGAATTTTCCGACTTTTAGAACGTAGATACATTAAGGTGAAAAAAAGCATGAAAATCACATGAAAAAAATCGCAGGAAAAAATTATTTGGATTCTAATATGGTAATACTGTTCCTGGACGTTTGGGAGCCATAATACCAATAACAGACCTGTAGAAGTACACAAAATAACAGTGTACACAACTCTACAGTCACAACACCACTGAACAATAACAACAAACAAATCGGCGGGAGAAACCAAGCGGCCTAGTGTGGTGGCACCCAGCGGCCGACCCGGCAACTACGCGCCGGGTTTTGGGTGTTCTGCAGTGTTTTTGAAAATCCGGAACCATAGCAGAGTTTTGGGTGTTGCCGAGTCTTGGGATGCCGAGTTTGGGAACTTCAACCTGTATTAGACATGAGGCGCTTATTTCAGAAAGTCGATAAGCGCCATCAATAAAAAACTAAGAAAATGGCTTCAAAATGTTTCAATGTTCAAAATGTTATATCTTTTGAACCAAGCCTACAGAATTTTGAATCCATCATTTTGTAGGCTTGGTTCAAAATATATGACATTTTGAACATTGAAACATTTTGGAGCCATTTTCTTAGTTTTTTATTGATGGCGCTTATCCACTTTCTGAAATAAGCGCCTCATTTAATATATATAATGAGAAAATATATATAGATGTATTAGATATAAGATATGTATAGAGAATATATGTATAAGAGATTACAACTGACCGAATTTTTTTATGTGATTATTAAATTTATTCTCACCTGAAAATGTCCAAAGGTCTGATGTGTGTTAGGCCTACTATGCAAAATATTATGATTCTAGTTACAAACACTTCACATGATGCTGAGGTTTAACCCCTTCACGCCCAGATCTTTCCTTGCTATAAAAAATTGTCTGTTGTTAGCCAGAAAATTACGACAAGTGACTTAATATACCGAATTAGCTAATAGACAAGGATACTAAACAGGTCATATCTATAAAACATTGCTTATATTCACTAAAAATTGTCTAATGTTACCCAAATTATGATGGAATTACGTTCTGGGCCTCCAGGGGTCAAGGACACAGAGTATATGCACTGCCATTTCTAAGCTTTGTAGGGCAGTGATACAATTAACTTCTGAGAGCTTAGAACTGAGAACTAAAACTAACTTCTGTGAAAATGTTGACCAAAGACAAGGTGTGCGCTGCAAATAAAAATAAAATAAAATACATAAGAATGAGCATAAAAGACATGACAGTAGAATGGGAGGCAATGTGGCAAACAGGGAGAGATTAATAGCAATAGAAGGGAAGAGAAACAGGGGACGTAAGGCGTGAGAGTGAATATATGGAGAAGTCACTGTGAGAAACAAATAGTGGAATAGATTGCAAGAAACGGAAGGGAGAAGGAGGAGAGGTAAAGAAGAGAGGGAGGGACAGCAAGATAGGAACGACAGGACAGATTGAAGGAAAGAGATGGAAGAATGGATGCAGATGGAAAGTGTAAGAGTGTGGCCCAGGGTCATGAAAGCCCAGATATCCTTGAGAGCTTTATTGTTGACAACTACAAGACAGACGCGGGGCCAAGACTGAGCCCCGCTTGCGGGAGACTCCACGCTTCCAACGGGATGTCCCCGCAACACATCAAATGTTCCTTTAAACTCCAACACCCCCCTTCCATTGCAACAAATCCCCCTTGGATGACACATAAAACACTGTTGCAATCCTAAAAATGAATAGGAATAATTGGACTGCTAAGGAGTAGAAAACACTATGACACTTGAGGCACATAATCCTGTAGGTATGAGGGGCCTTTCCTGCCCTGCTGGGGCATGTCGCTGATGGGCCCTCCTGCCGGCAGGGTCAGGCGCCGGGTTGTCAGGCACGGCGGGAGCGGGGTGAAGGTGGCGCCGGTTGCGAAGGGAGATATGGATCCTGGGAAGACTACTACCTACGAAGGAAGGAAGTAAGCCGGCAAGAACTCGCCGCGGGAGGAGTGCTTTGTGAAGTGTTGACACGGTGTTCTGGTGTTTGTGTGCGTGTATAGGCCCGCTAGAGTGGGAGGAAGTGTTGAGTCTCTGCCATTCAGGGAGATTCGCCTCCACTGCGAGCTTGTCAGGCACTTAATTCGAGTGTGAGCAACTGTTGTGGTTGCTTGGCAAGCAGCAGCGCGGTGGACCCCTCCTCCCCAAGGAGCCCGGCACCCCACCGGTACACACCAGCCAGACACTCGCACTCATCACCGCACTACTGACTACAGACTCGTTCTGGTCTCTCTGACGGGCGTCAGTTCGAGTCGTCGAGACGCTGTTACCCGTCAGTGTAGGCCAGAACACTTCACCACGGGGAAGCACGGCATGGGAGGTGCCTCCCCAACATAGTCTCCCACGGCTGCCCCTACGTCAACACACGACCCCCCCACGTCGCCCCACAGTGGCCCCGCCTCTCCACCACCCTCCACTGACCTGCAGGTATCTTATGCGATGGGTGATGGACAGAGAGGAGTCTGCCCGCGCCGAGAGGGAAGTGCAGCGAAGGGAGGATGCTGACCGTTTAGAGACATTGTTGTCAAGGCTGGCGGGCCCACAACCCCCTACGCCCATGACGGGAGCCACTGCCCCAGGAGCCACGGCTGGTCCCGGCGCCCCAGGAATCGCGTCGTTGGGCCCCGCAATTGCTCCTTCGGCGCCCAAAGCTGCTGTTCAGCTACACCAGTGGGCGGCTACACCCTCGCCGCCCACGCCTGTTCCCACGCCATCTGCGGCAGTCCCCTCGCCCACACCGGCGCCCGTGTCACCCACGAGGGCGCCCACTCCAGTCGGACCCATCGCTTCCACGCCACCTGCGGTTATGCCCTCGCCTGTACATTCCACGGCGACGCCCACGGCCACCTCCAACTTTCTCAGCCCGGAGTCACGCCCGCCGCCTCCCCTGGCCCATTGACGAGTACTTCCGCCCTCCTGTCCAGACTGTATAGTGGAGGATTGCTCGGGACGCTGCGATGCGTGGTGGGCGTGATGAAGCGCCTTCTGGCCAGGCCGGATGACGTCCCCAGGGACGAAGGGGAACTTGAGGCCTTCCTCTGGGCTGAGATGGAAAGGGATTTGCGTCGTTCTTCCTCCCCTTCCCTCGCTCACGACAGTCCCTCATCACCCCCGTCCCTCCTTGCTTCCACCTCCACTACACTGCCCCTCCCAGACCTGTTCACCGATGAAGATGATTCTGGAGCCGAGTGAAAGTGATGGCGAGGCACCCATGACCTCCCCCGACCCGCCGCCGCCGGCAGGCTCAAGGTGCTCCAATGGAACATTCAGGGGCTCCGTGGCAAGAGACCCGAGGTCCTCCAGGCCATAGTGGAGGAAAACCTTGACCTCGTTCTCCTGCAGGAGACGCTGACGCCGGAGCACTTTGAGTGGAGGATAGCGGGATACACGGTGCACTCCCTATCGTGTGGCGGGTGGGCGTCGGGCTGTGGGGTATTTTTTTACCAGCGCCCCTCCCCCCCGCGTTGAGGCCCCGTGCACTGTGGCGGGGGCCCGTGGAGGGGGATGGCATGCGCGGGAGTTTCCCCCAGGCCTCCCCTGACTGAAATACAACATTACAGCGCTGGGGAGGCAACTGGAGGCCATGAGTTGCTCCCCCCCTCGCCACACAAGCAGGGCCCCTGGGGGTTGGGCGATTTTAAAAACGCCCCCCCCCCCGACACTGAAATTGTCTCCCCCCCCCAACCGTGGGGGCCGCCCCCCCTTTCCGGGGTTCTGGAGGGAGGTCCGGGGAAATTTTCCCCCAAAAACCCCGGGGAAAGTCCACCCCACGCCCGGGGGTTTTGGCCCAGGCGGGAACCTAAACCCTTGACCCCAGTGACCTGGCCCCGGGCCGCCTCCTGGAAAGGGTCCCCCCCACTTTGAAAAGGCCCCCACTACCAGTCGCCACACACTGCAGTCCCCTGGCCGGGGCCCAAACAAGCCCCCTCCCCCCAGGGTTTAAATATACACGGCCCGGGCGGGGCTTTGGGTTTCAGGCCACCCTGACAATAGGGGGCCCCCCTTTACGACCCCCGGGAGGTTTTGGGACCCGGAAAGCGCCTGACGGCGGCCATCGAGAGGGGGGCGGAGGCACCAACCCCGGAAGGCCCCTTTGGCCGCATTTAAAACCAGAACTGGTGGTTCTAAAACCGGGAAGGTGGGGGAACAGAACCCAACATTTTTTAACCCTCCCCGGAAAGTTGTACCGCGGGCGGCTGACGCCCCCCAAATCTGGAGCTGCGGTTTGAGGTGGTGAGGACGTTTCGGAAAGGTAAAGGGGGCGGGTGGCGGGGGGGGCCCCCAAATGGCCCCAAATTTTTTTCCCCAGGTTTTAACCAACACCCAAAGCTGGCCAGTTTGGGGGGAAAGCCCCTCCCCCTGGGTTTAGGAACTGCCTCCGGAAAAAAAACCCCCCTGCCCTCCCGTCCCCCCAAGCGTTACAAAATTTCGAGCGCCTGGTGGGGTTGTTTGCCTCGGGGGTAGCAGCGCCCAACTCCCCGCCCGTGCCCGCGCGGGCAGGTTGGGCTTAAACCCTTTGTGCGTGAGGCGGGTCATGGGCCCCCCCCCTTCCCCAAAGGACGCCACTGACAGCCCTTCCTTCCCCGGGATTTTGGAAAGGGCCAGGAAGGTTGGGGACAAAAAAACCCCCTCCGGGCCCCTGATGGGGGTAAACCTACTCGGTGCGGGCCCACGCTGGGGGGGGCCGGGGGAGGCGGCCCCTTTTGGGGGCCCCTGATCAACTCCTCCTGGCGGGCTGGCCCGCTTGCCCTGGGCTTTGGAAGGAGGCCGAAATCCCCCCCCATCCCTAACCCCGGGGAACCCCCAAACCCCGGCCCCATCTCCCTAAAGGGACTGCACGGCCAGACGGCAAGGGATGGTTTTCCCCCCATCCGGGGGCCCCGGGGGAAAATTTCCACCCACACTCTTCGGCTTAAACCACGGGGGTGGGCCCCCTCCCAGCGTCGGGGCCCCCCTGGCCCAAAATTTGGGACAACCGCCCTGCTGTCCCGTCTTCCTTGACCTGGGGGGGGGGCTTTTGAGCGGGCCCAAACCCCCCAAGCCACCCCTGGCCGCGGCTGGGGGCGGCGGGAGGTGGGGGGGCAGACCCCTTTGGGCCTTTTTGAGGATTACCTCGGGCCCGCTGCGCCAGGGTCGGGTTTTTCCAGAGGCCAAGTCCAGTTTACAGGGACCCTTGGAACGTCACCCCGGGCGGGTTTCCAAAAGTCCCCCCTTTTTAAACCTCCTGAGGGGCGCCGGTCACCCCCTCCCCGTTCCGGGGGGGCCCACCCGTCTCAGCTCCGCCACCCTTGGTCCTGGTCGTCATTGGCCGGGGGGCCCGGGGTTTGTCCGGGCCTAGAAACCCCTTTTACCGGGTCATTTTGAAAGGTTCAGAGAGTTTAGGTCTAAAGATTGGGCTGAAAATTTCCAAAGGGCCCATGGTTTTTCAAGGCCGTTTGCCCCCCCCCCCGGGTCCCCCTTTCAAAATCGGGGAATCCGGGCCCCATTCCAGGCTGGGGGACCCCCCGCCTTCCCAATTTTTCCTTTTTGGGAAGGGGCTTGAAGGGGGGCCCTGGGCCCCTTCCAGGGACCCCGGGGGGCAGGGATCTAGGGGAGTCCCCTTGGGGGGACCGGGGCTAAAGGGGGCCCGGGGTTTCCCGGGGACCCAGGGGAAGAACCGCCGGGGCCCCCCTTCGGTCCCCCGGGCCCTTTCCCCCTTGCCCTGTGCGGGCCCCTTGTCCCCCTACCACCTTCGCCCAGTGCTTGGCCGCGGGTGCTCATGCCCCCGGGAATTTGGAGGCTTTCGCCGCTTTGAGGCCCCGGGGTTTTGGGGCACCGCCTGGCCCCCACCCGGGCAAGGGCCAAGGGGGCCAGAGGCCCCCACTTTCCCCCAAAAACCCCCACCGGGTTGGACGACCGGGGCCCCCCCCTTGCCCTCCGTCCCCCGCCACCGGGCCGTCCCCGGGGGGCCCATTTTTGTTGCCGGGATTTTTGGGCCACGGAAAGGCGCGTGCCGCGGGGAACACCCCCCCCCTGCGGGGTGGCCCAGGTTCCCGCCTCCCCCCCCCCGGGGGGGCAACACCCCCACCGGGGGCCCTGCTGGGGGGGTGACCGAGCCCGTTTTCCCGACGTCGCCCGGTTTCCGGGGGGGCCCCCTCGCCCCGGGGGTTTTCCCCCACACGCCGCCGGGGCGTTTTTCCCAGGGTGGACCCCGAAGGCCCAGCACGCCCCTGCGGCGGGGGGCACCCCAAATTTCCCAGCAGCTTTTGCCCTGTTTGGGGTTTTTTGGGGGGGGGGGGGGGGCCCCCCAACCCTTGTTCCCCAAGCAGGTCCCCTGTTTGGTGGGGGGTCCCGAAATGTTTCCCCCGGGCACGTGGGCCCTGGCTGGCGGGGGTTGAAACCCCCAAATTTTCCCCAGCAGGGGGTCCCCCTTTCTGGGGGTTGGTGCCGCCCATTTCCCCAGCCAAGCTTTTTCCCCTCTGGCGGGGAGTGGGGGCAGGCCAAATTCCCCACCCAGCGGTTGGCCCCTTTTGGTGGCGAACGTAATTTTTCCGGCCAAAATTTGCCTTTTTTGGGGGTGGTGCCGGCCAAAATTGTTTCCCAGGAAAAGGGGCCCGCCCGGGCCGGGCGGTGGGGGGAAACCGGAATTTCCCGAGGGTGTCCGCCCCTGCGGCGGGGGTGACGGCCATTTTCCCCCTAAGGGGCGGGGGCCCTGTTTTGGGCGGGGGGAGTAATTTAAAATTTTCCCGGGCCCCTTTTTCGCCCTTTCCCGGGGGGCGGTGTGGGGGGGGGAAAAATTTTTCAGAAGGGTGTGTGGGGTGGTCCCGTAATATTGAGCGCCCCCCCTGCTTGGGCGGGTGGGGAAAGCAAAAACCCCCCAAAAAGGTTTGGGGCCTTTCGAAGGGTTAAATTTAGGGGTGCCCGGGGGGGGGACCCCAAAAATTAGCAAAAGGAGTCGCCCGGGCTTTGGGGGGGTTTGGAAAGAATTTTTAGGCGGGCGGGGGTGGGCCCCCCCAAAAATTTTCCCAGAAAAAGGGTTTTTGGGTTGGGGGGGGGAAGGGAAAAGGGGTTTAGAGGTGGCCTGGGGGGGGGGTGGGGGGGGGAAAGTTTTAAAAAGAGCGGCGGGGGGGGTGGCGCCGCCAATTTTCCCAGCAGCGTCGGGGGTCCGGGGTTTAAAATAAACCAACGGTTTCCGTTGACCCTGAGGGGGAGGCTGATAGGTGCTGCTTTTGGTTTAAAGGGGGCGGGGGGTTTCCGGCCTGGAGGACCCCCCCCCATTGTCCCGTGCAGACGGAGCCGGGGGTGGGGGATTGGGACCCCCGGGCCTCCCCTTTTTTTTACAAAAGGGGCCCTGGGGGGAAGGGGATGGGGTTTCTTTTTTTTGGTGTTTTTCCACTTCCCCGGGGGGAACTCCTTTTTTTCGGGGCCCGGGCCGGTTTTCCTAGGGCCCACCCCCGCACACTGATTGACAACGTGCAGCTCACCACCCCCCGCCTTCCGGGGCCCAAAACCCCCAAGGGGAAAAATATCCTTTCAGTCTGTCCCCCCGGGCTTCTAACACGGAAAAAGGCAAATATCCAGTCAGCCCTGAAACACGGGTTTTCTAACACGGCAAAGGAAAAATATCCAGTCAGTTCAAAACAGGGAAAATTTTTTGTGGTTGCGCATTTCCCAAAATTTGTGGGGGGAAATCGAAAATCTGGGACCCCGTCTAACCTCCAGGGGAAAAGTTTTCTGCAGTCCAGGGGGGGTTTAAAAGATTTAAAGGGTGGGGAACTCCCAAAAAGAGGGGGATTCTAGATTTCTCCCAGTCCGGGGTGTGTAAGAAGATTAAATAGGGGGGCCCCCGCCAAAAGGGGAGGATGCTAATTTTTTCTGCGCCCCGGGTGTGAAAAAAGTTAAATAGAGGGGCACTGCCAAAAGAGGAGGTGCAGAAACTATGGGAAATGAATGGTGTGAAATAGAAGTAAAAACGGGTTTTGGGCCCATCGGGGGTGACTTTTAAAATTAGCAAATGGGGGGCGTGGGAGTGGCGAAAGCAGTAAGAAAACAGGAGCAGTATTTTAACTACTCATGAATTGGAGAGGGGAGTGACAGTAAAAACCGGAGTAGTAATTAAAATGAAATGAAGTGGAGAGTGGGAGTGGAAGGCAGTAACTACATCCCTGAAGTGGAGAGGGAAAGTGGGGGAGGCAAAAGAACAGGGTAGAAACTACATCATGAATGGGAGGGGAGAGAGCAGTAAGAACAGGAGTAGTAATACATGCATAAAAGTGGAGAGGGAAGGGGGGAGAGGGGGAAGAGCATAACAAACATGCATGAAGTGGAGAGGGGAGAGTGGAGAGGGGGAGAAGCGTAACAAACAATGCATAATTTGGAAGTGGAGAGTGGAGAGAGCAGAAAGGACAGGAGCAGTAACTACTTTCTGAAGTGGAGAGTGGAGAGAGCATTAAAAAAGGAAAGAAAACTACATGTTTTAAGTGGAAGTGGGGGTTTGGAGGGGCATTAAGGACGGGACAGAACTAAAATGCTTTGGGGGAAAGTGGAGAGTGGGGGGAGTGGGAGAGCAAAAGGGAAACGGGAAAGCAGTAACTACATGAAATTGAAGTGGAGAGGGGAATTGGAGGGGGCGAAAGGACGGGAAGCAAAACTCCTTTTAAAATTAAGTGTAGAGGGGGAGAGTGGGGAGCAAAAAAGAACTTTAGTAGTAACTAAAATGCTAAAGTGGGAAGGGGGAGAGAGCAGTAAGAAAAGGAGTAGTAATTTAATGCATAAGTGGGAGTGGAGGTGAGAGAGCAGAAAGGACAGGAGCAGTAACTACATGCTAAAGGGAGAGTGGAAGGGGCATAAAAACGGAGTAGAAACTCATGCCATGAAGTGGAATGGAGATTGGAGAGACCCATTAAGGCGGGAAGCAAATTTAACACCTAAATTTGGAGAGTGGAGAGAGAAAGTAACTACTGTATGAAGGGGAGAGTGGAAAGAGGGGAGAGAGCAGAAAGGGACAGGGCAGAAACTCCCAAGGGATAAATTTGGAGAGAGCAGTAAAAAAAAGGAGTAGTAACTCATGCATAAAGGGGAAGGGAAAGGGGAAGGGGCATTTAAAGGCAGGCAGAAACCTAAAATCCCTGAAGTGAGAGTGGGAGAGCAGAAACTACATGTATGAGGGGGGGGGGAAAAATTGGGGGGGAGAGCAAAAGGGAACAGGACCCTTAACTACATGCATGAAGTGAGAGTGGAGAGAGTAAAAACAGGAGTAGTACTACATGAAATGAAGGGGAGAGGGGAGAAGCATTAAGGACGGAGCAGAAACCCAAAATTTCATGAAGTGGAGATTTGGAGGGGTGGAAGGAGAAGAAAGAAAGGAAACAGGACGGGAAACTACTCAGAATTTGGAGAGTGGAGAGGGGAGAGGGGAGGAGCATAAGGACGGAGCAAAAACTAACATGTATAAAGGGAGAGTGGAGCGAGCGGGAAAGGACAGGACAGAAAACTACAGCATAAGGGGGAGGAGGGGAAGGGGAGCAAAAGGGAAAACCGGGACAGTAACTACATCCCTGAAGTTAAGAGGGGATGGGTGGAGAGGGCGAAAGGGGGACGGGAGCAGAAACTCCCATGCAGAAGTGGAGTGGAAGCGGGAAAGGTGACGGGAAAGAAACTACAGGGCATGAAGGGGAAAAGGGGTGGAGAAAAGCAGTAAAACAGGAGCGAAACTCCCTGTATAAAGTGGGAGTGGAGGGGAGCAGAAAAGGCCAGGACAGTAACTCCTGCATAAAGGGAGATTTTGGAGAGAGCATGGACGGAGCATAACTACATGTTTAATGGAGAGTGGGGGAGAGCAGTAAGGACAGGAGCAGTAACTCCCTGAAATAAATGGAGAGGGGGGAAAAAGCAGAAGGGAAACAGGAGCAGTAATTTCATGAAATAAAGTGGAGATTTGGAGAGAGCAAAAGGCAGGGGGCAAAACTACTTTATGAAGTGGAAAAGGGGGAGAGGGGAGAGTGGAGAAGCGTAAGGAAAAGGAGCAGTAACACTTTCATGGGGGGAGAGTGGGAGACCCGTAGGCAGGAGCGTAACTACAAGGTTAAAGGGTGGAGAGTGGAGAGACAAAAGGACGGGAGCAGAAACTACATTATAAGTGGAGAGTGGAAAAGGTGGAGATTGGGAAAAGGATAAGGAAGGGACAGTAACCAGAAATGAAGTAAGAGTGGGGGGAGCAGTAAGGACATGAGCAGTAACTACATGCATGAAGGGGGAGAGTGGAGGGGAGCAGAAAGGACGGGCAGTAATTCATGCATAAAGGGGGAAGGGGAAAAGGGGCAAAAGGGAACAGGAGCATTAATTTCATGCATGAAGGGGAGAGTGGAGATTGGAGAGGGGAAAGAGACAGTAAGGACAGGACAGAAAATACATGTTTTAAGTGGAGAGTGGAGAAAAGCAGTAAAAAAGGAGCGAAACCTTACATCCCTTAAGTGGAGAGTGGAGAGGGCAGAAAGGACGGAGCAGAAAACTACTTTGCTGAAGGGGAGAGGGGGAGGTGGAGAGAGCAAAAGGGACGGGACCCAGTAACTACTCCCATAAAGGGGAGAGGGGAGGGGAGCAGTAAGGACAGAGCAAAACTACGGGTGAAGGGGAGGGGTGGAGGAGCAGTAAGAACGGGCAAAACCTACATGTAGAAGTGGAGAGTGGAGAGAGCAAGTAAGGACAGGAGCATAACTACATGGCATGAAGTGGAGGGGGAAAGAGGGCAGTAAAGGACAGGAGCGTAACTACATGTTGAAGTGGAGAGTGGGGGAGGCAGTAAGGACAGACCCAGTACTACATTATGAAGTGGAGAGTGGAGAGAGCATAAGGACAGAGCAGAAACTACAGGCCTGAAGTGGAGAGTGGGAGAGCAGTAAGGACAGGAGCAGTACTACCTGTATGAAGTGGGAGAGTGGAGAGTGGAGAGGGAGAAGAAAAGGGGACAGGAGCATAACTAATCATGAATGGAGATGGGGAGAGCAGTCAGTGACAGGAGCAGAAAACCACTGTATAAAAGGGGAGAGTGGAGGAGCAGAGGACAGGGCCGTAACTACATGTATAAGTGGAGAGTGGAGAGTGTAGAGTGGAGAGAGCGTAAAGGACAGGAGCAGTAAACTACAGCCATGAAGTGGAGAGTGGAGAGAGCAGTAAGACAGGAGCTTACTACATCATAAGTGGAGTGGGAGAGCAAAAGGGACAGGCAGTACTCAATGCTGAAGGGAGAGTGGAGAGAGCAGTAAGGACAGGAGCAGTAACAGCATGAAGTGGAGGTAGCGGGATGCTGATCAAAAAGAGTATTCAAACTGAGAAACAACTGTGAGTGCTTTGGCGCACCACTCTGTGGTTACCGTTCCCTTTTACGTAAAGTTATGTATACATATTATTAATGCAAATTTACAAATAGTTTGCGTGCCTGAACCTGGCTAGCGGGCAAGGCGTCGTGTCGGGTCGTCGTCCTTCGGGCCCCCGACACCCCGAGGGGCCGACAGTTTTCCTGCCGTGACCAGGAGTACAGGCTCTGTCGGCCCCCCGCGGTGACGTGGCAGCCCATGGCCCCTGCTACGCGGACCAGGCGGTGGCGTGGCAGCCCATGGCCCCTGCTACAACAGGACCAAGCTCTGGCGTGGCAGCCCACGGCCCCTGGCTACAACAGGACCAAGCTGTGGCGTGGCAGCCCACGGCCCCTGCTAAAATGGGACCACGTTGTGGCGTGGCAACACGGCATGGTCCCATTGTAGCAGGGGCCATTAACCACGTAGCTATGGTGGTAGTGGTGGTAGTGTAGCGGGGTAGTTCCCCAGCAGGGCTGCTGGTCCCCCTCTTGGTGGTATTAGCAAATAGGTGGGGGGGGGTATCAGGGGGAGCCACCCCATCATTGGGGCCGGTTTGGCCGGGGAAGGGAAGCCTTCGAGGTCCCGGGCTGTTGATGGCGAGGGGCCTCCACAACTTGGAGGAGGAACTGGCGCTGTTCCTCGTCTTTGGTCAGCCGAGGTTGAAGGACTGGATGAGCGCCACTCCTCGCTGGGCTGTGTCGTTAAAGACGCTTAAGTCCCTCGCTCGGTGGCAGGCCTCGAGTACGATTCCTCTTCCTGCCACTTCCGAGGGTTGGCGGACAGGAAGCCCGGTCTTGTATCAAGAGCTTCGAAGAGGCGGAGGGAATTTTTCGTGGCGAAGGAGGGCAGGGTTGCCGCGGGAAACTTGTGATGATGGGAGGTTTATTCGCTTGGCGGGTTCCTCGGCTCCTTCCATAGAGAATGGCCTGTACAATTGTTTGGTTTGTCGGAGACAGGAGACGTGAGTCGAACAGTGGACAGGCCAATGAGATCTTCGCTCAGTACCAGAAATGGCGGCTCAGAGTGGTGAAGCAGGCCTTCCCGAATACTTTCGTCTGGTACTGAAGGATGTCCTTCGCGAACCCAAGATCGTTGGCGGGAGCGTAGGATGGAACCGTCGATTCGAACCATCGCAGGACGTAGATCTGGGTTTTGCGAACGATGAGAACCGCTGGAGGGCTGACATTTCTCGGGGGTGTGACGACTTCAGTCAGCTGCTCCCGAAACAAGATCATCTTCAAGCGTAAATGATACGCACCATCCAACGAAACTCGATGAAGCGCTCCGGGCTACGGATAGAGGTCTTCGGAAAGAGCGCCGCGGGAGGAAATGGATGCTCAGCGAGTTCCTTATAGTCGTCACGGGGCTGCTTTGTCAGCAGACGTTTCAAACCTTGAATGAGATCGTCCCTCTTGAAGACCAGTCTCCGGCAGATCTTCGTTGGTGGAGGGGTTATTGCGACTGGTTGATGTAAACCAGTATTCCTTGAAGCAGAGAAGATGGTGATCTCAAGACCAGAAGATGACCCCAAACACGTAGAAAAGGCCTTCTCAAGGACAAGTTCGTGGACGTGATGACGGAAAGCAAGTGAAACGAGGGGTCGGCTGATCTTCTGTTGCAAGATGGTGCATGCACCATTGATGGCTCCAGTTTTGGGCACTGGTTGTGTCGAGCACATCGCCACGACTCGTTCCTGGACCCCCAGTCTTCTAGAGCCTCGAACACAGCTGTAGCGGCGGCATCACCGTTCCGGAGTGCGTTTCGGGACTCCTAGCACTTCTCCACTCCTTCTCCTGTGACGAGGATGGCGAGTCTTTCGGCGCGATTGCCATCTTTCCTGAGGAGTATCTTCCCGCCCCAAATTTGAACGGTAAGATGGGTAAGAGGACTGAAAGTCTTTTTGGGTGTCCTTCGCAAAGTGGACCTGAAACTTCGCTCTTGCCTGTCAATGGACTCGGGATTCAGCACAAGCTCTTGGGGGATCGTGGGCCCAAGCTACTTCCCGTAGCCCCCACAATTTGAAGGGCTTGGCGGCTACTGACCCCAGTTCTGTCAAGGGCTCCGACGAGATCAGGGGATAGGACGGACTTCGTGCCCCGTGTCCTCAATCGCTTTGGTGGAGAAGCGACCCCGGCGTCGTAAGAAGAAGTCGATGTGTTGGCAGCGTTGGCTGGAAATTGATGACTCGGACGTGACGACTCCCGCTCCACCATTTTCTTCTCCTTTTGGCGTCTGCTGACGGCTACGTGAGAGAGCTTTCACGTCGGCAAACCGACTCTTTCAGCTTCTTGTCCAGACCAGCCATCGAACCCCGCCTCCCCTTCTCCCGCTGGGCAAGAAGGAATTCCTTGTCTTCAGGAATGGTCATCAGAGTGAGGGCGTCGGAGTGGGCGATGTCCAAAAGGTCTGGGAGACTTTCTTGGAAGGTCTTCTGTTTTTCGAGTGGAGAGAGCAGTAAGGACAGGAGCAGTAACTACATGTATGAAGTGGAGAGTGGAGAGTGGAGAGGGGCAGTAAAGGGCAGGGAGCAGTAACTACATGTATGAAGTGGAGAGTGGAGAGAGCAGTAAGGACAGGAGCAGTAACTACATGTATGAAGTGGAGAGTGGAGAGAGCAGTAACTACATGTATGAAGTGGAGAGTGGAGAGTGGAGAGAGCAGTAACTACATGTATGAAGTGGAGAGTGGAGAGTGGAGAGTGGAGAGAGCAGTAAGGACAGGAGCAGTAACTACATGTATGAAGTGGAGAGTGGAGAGAGCAGTAACTACATGCATGAAGTGGAGAGTGGAGAGAGCAGTAAGGACAGGAGCAGTAACTACATGTATGAAGTGGAGAGTGGAGAGTGGAGAGAGCAGTAACTACATGTATGAAGTGGAGAGTGGGGAGAGGGGGGTGGAAAAGAGCAGTAAGGACAGGAGCAGTAACTACATGTATGAAGTGGAGAGTGGAGAGAGCAGTAAGGACAGGAGCAGTAACTACATGCATGAAGTGGAGAGTGGAGAGTGGAGAGAGCAGTAACTACATGCATGAAGTGGAGAGTGGAGAGTGGGGGAGCAGTAAAGGGCAGGAGCAGTAACTACATGTATGAATGTGGAGAGTGGAGAGAGCAGTACTACATGCATGAAGTGGAGAGTGGAGAGAGCAGTAACTACATGCATGAAGTGGAGAGTGGAGAGAGCGTAACTACATGTATGAAGTGGAGAGTGGAGGGGAGCAGTAAGGACAGGAGCAGTAATACATGTATGAAGTGGAGAGTGAGAGAGCAGAAGGACAGGAGCATAACTACATGCATGAAGTGGAGAGAGCATAACTACATGTATGAAGTGGAGAGTGGAGAGTGGAGAGAGCTAACACATGTATGAAGTGGAGAGGGGGGAGTGGGGAGGCAGTAAGGACAGGAGCAGTAAAATACATGCTGAAGTGGAGAGTGGAGAGAGCAGTAGGACAGGAGCAGTAACTACATTTCATGAAGTGGGAGTGGAGAGAGCAGTAAGGACAGGAGCAGTACTACATGCTGAAGTGGAGAGTGGAGAGTGGGGGGAGAGCAGTAACTACATGTATGAAGTGGAGAGTGGAGAGTGGAGAGAGCAGTAACTACATGTATGAAGTGGAGAGTGGAGAGTGGAGAGAGCAGTAACTACATGTATGAAGTGGAGAGTGGAGAGTGGAGAGAGCAGTAAGGACAGGAGCAGTAACTACATGTATGAAGTGGAGAGTGGAGAGAGCAGTAAGGACAGGAGCAGTAACTACATGCATGAAGTGGAGAGTGGAGAGAGCAGTAAGGACAGGAGCAGTAACTACATGCATGAAGTGGAGAGTGGAGAGAGCAGTAAGGACAGGAGCAGTAACTACATGTATGAAGTGGAGAGGTAGCGGGACTGCTGATCAACAAGAGTATTCTACTGAGAAACAGACTGTCGAGTGCATTGGCGCACCACTCTGTGGTTAACCGGTTCCACTTTTACGTAAAGTTATTCAATACATAATTATTAATGCAAATAATAAAATAGTTTTCGTGCCCGAACCTGGCGTAGGCGGGCGGCGCGTCGTGTCGGGTCGTGTCCTTCTGAGCCCCGACACCCCGAGGGCCGACAGTTCCTGCCGTGACCCGGAAGGGACAGGCTCTGTGGCCCCCGCGCGGTGACGTGGCAGCCCATGGCCCCTGCTACGCCGGGGCCCAGGGGGTGGCGTGGCAGCCCATGGCCCCTGCTACAACAGGGCCAAGCTGTGGCGTGGCAGCCCATGGCCCCTGCTACGCCGGGACCAGGCGGTGGCGTGGCAGCCCATGGCCCCTGCTACAACAGGACCAAGCTGTGGCGTGGCAGCCCACGGCCCCTGCTACAACAGGACCAAGCTGTGGCGTGGCAGCCCACGGCCCCTGCTACAATGGGACCAGGCGGTGGCGTGGCAGCCCTGGCACCTGCTAGCCGGGACCAGGCGTGGCGTGGCAGCCCATGGCCCTGCTACAACAGGACCAAGCGTGTGGCGTGGCAGCCACGGCCCCCGCTACAACAGGAAACCCAAACTGTGGGGTGGCAGCCCACGGCCCCTGCTACAATGGGACCAGGCGGTGGCGTGGCAGCCCATGGCCCTGCTACAACAGGACCAAGCTGTGGCGTGGCAGCCCACGGCCCCTGCTACAATGGGACCAGGCGGTGGCGTGGCAGCCCATGGCCCCTGCTACAACAGGACCAAGCTGTGGCGTGGCAGCCCACGGCCCCTGCTACAATGGGACCAGGCGGTGGCGTGGCAGCCCATGGCCCCTGCTACAACAGGACCAAGCTGTGGCGTGGCAGCCCACGGCCCCTGCTACAATGGGACCACGTTGTGGCGTGGCAACACGGCATGGTCCCATTGTAGCAGGGGCCATGTAACCACGTAGCTATGGTGGTAGTGGTGGTAGTAGTAGCAGGGTAGTTCCCCAGCAGGGCTGCTGGTCCCCCTCTTGGTGAGTATTAGCTAATAGGTGGGGGGGGGGTATCATGGGGAGCCACCCCACTCATTTTGGCAGGTTTGGCCGGGGAAGGGAAGCCTTCGAGGTCCCGGGCTGTTGATGGCGATGGGCCTCCACAACTTGGAGGAGGAACTGGCGCTGTTCCTCGTCTTTGGTCAGCCGGAGGTTGAAGGACTGGATGAGCGCCACTCCTCGCTCGGCTGTGTCGTTGACGACGCGAAGTCCCTCGATTCGGCGGCAGGCCTCGACGTACGATTCCTCTTCCTGCCACTTCCGAGGGTTGGCGGACAGGAAGTCGGTCTTGATATCAAGAGCTTCGAAGAGGCGGAGGGAATTTTTCGTGGCGAAGGAGGGCAGTGTTGCCGCAGGAACTTGTGATGATGGGAGGTTTATTCGCTTGGCGGGTTCCTCGGCTCCTTCATCGTAGAGAATGGCCTGTACAATTGCTTGTTTGTCGGAGACAGGGAGACGCGAGTCGAACAGTGACAGGCCAATGAGATCTTCGCTCAAGTACCAGAAATGGCGGCTCAAGAGTGGTGAAGCAGGCCTTTCGAATACTTTCGTCGTGGTACTGAAGGATGTCCTTAGCGATTCCAAGATCGTTGGCGGGAGCGTAGGATGGAACCGTCGATTCGAACCATCGCAGGACGTAGATCTCGGTTGCGAACGATGAGAACCGCTGGAGGGCTGACTTTCTCGAGGTGTGACGACTTCAGTCAGCTGCTCCCGAAACAAGATCATCTTCAGAGCGTAAATGATACGCGCCATCCAACGCACTCGATGAAGCGCTCCGAGGCTATGGATCGAGGTCTTCGGAAGAGCGCCGCCGAGGAAATGGATGCTCAGCTCAGCGAGTTCCTTATAGTCGTCACGGGGCTGCTTTGTCAGCAGACGTTTCAAACCTTGAATGAGATCGTCCCTCTTGAAGACCAGAGTCTCCGGCAGATCTTCGTTGGTGGGAGGGTTTATTGCCGACTGGTTGATGTAAGACCAGTAGTCCTTGAAGCGAGAGAAGATGGTGATCTCAAGACCAGAAGATGACCCCAAACACGTAGAAAAGGCCTTCTCAAGGACAAGTTCGTGGACGTGATGACGGCAAGCAAGTGAAACGAGGGGTCGGCTGATCTTCTGTTGCAAGATGGTGCATGCACCATTGATGGCTCCAGTGTTGGCACTGGTTGTGTCGAAGCACATCGCCACGACTCGTTCCTGGACCCCCCAGTCTTCTAGAGCCTCGAACACAGCTGTAGCGGCGGCATCACCAGTTCCGGAGTGCAGTTTCGGGACTCCTAGGAGCTTCTCCACTCCTTCTCCTGTGACGAGGATGGCGAGTCTTCGCGCGCGAGTTGCCATCGTCCTGAGGAAGGATCTTCCCGTCCCAATGAACGGTAAGATGGGTAAGAGGACTGAAAGTCTCTTTGATGTCCTTCGCCAAAGTGGACCTGTACTTCGCTCTTGCCTGTCGAATGGACTCGGGATTCAGCACAAGCTCTTGTGGATCGTGGCCCAAGCTACTTGCCGTAGCCGCCACAATTCGAAGGGCTTGGCGGCTACTGACCCCAGTTCTGTCAAGGGCTCCGACGAGATCAGGGGATAGGACGGACTTCGTGCCCCGTGTCCCTCAATCGCTTGTGGTTGGAGAAGCACCAACCCGGCGTCGGAAGAAGAAGTCGATGTGTTGGCAGCGTTGGCTGGACTTGATGACTCGGACGATGACGACTCCAGCTCCACCATCTCTTCTCCTTTTGGCGTCTGTTGACGGCTACGTGAGAGAGCTTTCACGTCGGCAAACCGACTCTTTCAGCTTCTTGTCCAGACCAGCCATCGAACCCCGCCTCCCCTTCTCCCGCTGGCAAGAAGGAATTCCTTGTCTTCAGGAATGGTCATCAGAGTGAGGGCGTCGGAGTGGGCGATGTCCAAAAGGTCTGGGAGACTTTCTTGGAAGGTCTTCTGTTTTTCGAGTGGAGAGAGCAGTAAGGACAGGAGCAGTAACTACATGTATGAAGTGGAGAGTGGAGAGTGGAGAGAGCAGTAACTACATGTATGAAGTGGAGAGTGGAGAGAGCAGTAAGGACAGGAGCAGTAACTACATGTATGAAGTGGAGAGTGGAGAGAGCAGTAAGGACAGGAGCAGTAACTACATGCATGAAGTGGAGAGTGGAGAGAGCAGTAACTACATGTATGAAGTGGAGAGTGGAGAGAGCAGTAAGGACAGGAGCAGTAACTACATGTATGAAGTGGAGAGTGGAGAGAGCAGTAAGGACAGGAGCAGTAACTACATGTATGAAGTGTTGAGTGGAGAGAGCAGAAACTACATGATGAAGTGGAGAGTGGAGAGTGGAGAGAGCAGTAACTACATGTATAAAAAGTGGAGAGTGGAGAGTGGAGGGGCAGTAAGACAGGGAAGCAGTAACTACATGATGAAGTTGTGAGTGGAGAGAGCAGTAAGGACAGGAGCAGTAACTACATGCATGAAATGGAGAGTGGAGAGAAGCCAGTAGGCAGGGCAGTAACTACATGCATGAAGGGAGAGTGGAGGAGCAGTAAGGGACAGGAGCAGTAACTACATGTATGAAGTGGGAAGGGTAGCGGGACTGCTGATCAACAGAGTATTCTACTGAAAACGGGACTGTCGACGTGCATGGGCGCACCACTTGTGGTTAACCCGGTTCCCTTTACGTAAAGATTCATACAAATTTATTAATGCAAATTATACAAGTAGTTGCGTGCCTAAACCCCGGGCGTAGGCGGGCAGCGCGTCGGTGGGGTGTCGCCCTTTCTGAGCCCCGACACCCCGAGGGCCGACAGTTCCTGCCCGTGCCCAGGAAGGACAGGCTCTGCGGCCCCCGCCGGTGCCCGTGGCAGCCCATGCACCTGCTACGCCGGGACCAGGCGGTGGCGTGGCAGCCCATGGCCCCTGCTACAACAGGACCAAGCTGTGGCGTGGCACCCCACGGCCCCTGCTACAAGGGACCAGGCGGTGGCGTGGCAGCCCATGGCCCCTGCTACAACGGGACCAAGCTGGTGGCGTGGCAGCCATGGCCCCTGCTACCAATGGGACCAGGCGGTGGCGTGGCAGCCCACGGCCCCTGCTACAACGGGACCAGGCGGTGGCGTGGCAGCCCATGGCCCCTGCTACAACGGGACCAGGCGGTGGCGTGGCAGCCCACGGCCCCTGCTACAACGGGACAAGCTCTGGGGGGGGCAGCCCAGGCCCCCTGCTACAACGGGACCCAAGCGGTGGCGTGGCAGCCCATGGCCCCTGCTACAACGGGATCAAGGGGTTTGGCGTGGCAGCCCACGGCCCTGCTACAAGGGACCAGGCGGTGGCGTGGCAGTCCAGGGCCCCTGCTACAACGGGACCAGGCGGTGGCGTGGAAAGTCCATGGCCCCTGCTACAAGGGGGGGACCAGGCGGGGCGTTGGCAGTCCATGGCCCCTGCTACAACGGGACCAGGCGGGGGCGTGGCAGCCCACGGCCCTTGCACAACGGGACCAGCGGTGGCGTGGCAGCCCATGGCCCCTGCTACAACGGGACCGGGCGGTGGCGTGGCAGCCCATGGCCCCTGCTACACCGGGACCAGGGGGGTGGCGTGGCAGCCCACGGCCCTGCTACAACGGGACCAGGCGGTGGCGTGGCAGTCCACGGCCCCTGCTACAACGGGACCAGGCGGTGGCGTGGCAGTCCATGGCCCCTGCTACAACGGGACCACGTTGTGGCGTGGCAACACAGCATGGTCCCGTTGTAGCAGGGGCCATGCAACCACGTAGCTATGGTGGTGGTAGTGGTGGTGGTGCCAGGCGGTGGCGTGGCAGCATGGCCACCTGCTAGCCGGGCCAGGCGGTGGCGGGGCAGCCTAGTCCCTGCTAAACGGGACCAAGCTGGGGGCGTGGCAGCATGGTCCCCTTGTAGCAGGGGCCATGTAGCCACATGGGCTATGGTGGTAGTGGTGGTAGCAGTGGTGGTGCCAGGCGGTGGCGTGGCAGCATGGTCCCCTTGTAGCAGGGGCCATGTAGCCACATAGCTATGGGGGGTAGTGGTGGTAGCAGTGGTGGTGCCAGGCGGTGGCGTGGCAGCAGGTCCCCTTGTAGCAGGGGCCATGTAGCCACGTAGCTATGGTGGTAGTAGTGGTGGTAGCAGTGGTGGTCCCAGGCTGTGGCGTGGCAGCATGGTCCCCTTTTTAGCAGGGGCCATGTAGCCACGTAGCTATGGTGGTAGTGGTGGTAGCAGTGGTGGTGCCAGGCGGTGGCGTGGCAGCATGGTCCCCTTGTAGCAGGGGCCATGTACCCCACGTAGCTATGGTGGTAGTGGTGGTAGCAGTGGTGGTGCCAGGCGGTGGCGTGGCAGCATGGTCCCCTTGTAGCAGGGGCCATGTAGCCACGTAGCTATGGTGGTAGCAGTGGTGGTGCCAGGCTGTGGCGTGGCACCATGGTCCCCTTGTAGCAGGGGCCATGTAGCCACGTAGCTATGGTGGTAGTGGTGGTGGCAGTGGTGGTGCCAGGCTGTGGCGTGGCAGCATGGTCCCCTTGTAGCAGGGGCCATGTAGCCACGTAGCTATGGTGGTAGTGGTGGTGGTAGCAGTGGTGGTGCCAGGCTGTGGCACCACCACAATTCGAAGGGCTTGGCGGCTACTGACCCCAGTTCTGTCAAGGGCTCCGACGAGATCAGGGGATAGGACGGACTTCGTGCCCCGTGTCCTCAATCGCTTTGGTGGAGAAGCGACCCCGGCGTCGGAAGAAGAAGTCGATGTGTTGGCAGCGTTGGCTGGACTTGATGACTCGGACGATGACGACTCCAGCTCCACCATCTCTTCTCCTTTTTTGGGTCTGTTGACGGCTACGTGAGGAGAGAGCTTTCACGTCGGCAAACCGACTCTTTTCAGCTTCTTGTCCAGACCAGCCATCGAACCCGCCTCCCCTTCTCCCGCGGGGGCAAGAGGAATTCCTTGTCTTCAGGAATGGTCATCAGAGTGAGGGCGTCGGAGTGGGCGATGTCCAAAAGGTCTGGGAGACTTTCTTGGAAGGTCTTCTGTTTTTCGGCAGGCGTGACTCCAGAGTTATTCTTGCTTTTGCTCAGGATCTTCCACTTGTCGAAAAGTCCAGTAATCTTCCTCCTCACGCTAGTTTCTGCGATGGTGGGGATCCTAGCTCGTGTCCAGAAGTCAAGGACCTCCTTTGCAGCCTCAGCTGCACTCTGCTGCACCGTCTTCTTCTCTTCCTTGTGTGCGTAGAAAAATAGTCGTAAAACGTAAAACGGGAAGTTTTGCTCCTGTGATAGTAGGAACACTATGGCCAAGAAGCCAAACTTCAGTTTGCTTTCTCGTGGTCATGACCTGAGGGCGAAAAGAGGAAATGTTCAAGATCGATCCCCCCACCTCTAAATATCAACCAATTTGCCTGAAACTTTGCACACGACAGTTTCTAAGTACAAGGCAGAATACCACAAAAGTACGTGAAAAAATATTGACTTTGAAAAATTACCCCTATGCGCTATTGGCACCCTAATGGTCCCCTTGTAGCAGGGGCCATGTAGCCACGTAGCTATGGTGGTAGTGGTGGTAGCAGTGGTGGTGCCAGGCTGTGGCGTGGCAGCATGGTCCCCTTGTAGCAGGGGCCATGTAGCCACGTAGCTATGGTGGTAGTGGTGGTAGCAGTGGTGGTGCCAGGCGGTGGCGTGGCAGCATGGTCCCCTTGTAGCAGGGGCCATGTAGCCACGGGAGCTATGGTGGTAGTGGTGGTAGCAGTGGTGGGTGCCAGGCTGTGGCGTGGCAGCATGGTCCCCTTGTAGCGGGGGCCATGTAGCCCCGTAGCTTTTGGTGGTAGTGGTGGTAGTGTGGTGGTGCCAGGCTGTGGCGTGGCAGCATGGTCCCCTTGTAGCAGGGGCCATGTAGCCACGGAGCTATGGTGGGAGTGGTGGTAGCCAGTGGTGGTGCCAGGCTGTGCGTGGCAGCATGGTCCCCTTGTAGCAGGGGCCATGTAGCCACGTAGCTATGGTGGTAGTGGTGGTAGCAGTGGTGGTGCAGGCGGGGGGCGTGGCAGCATGGTCCCCTTGTAGCAGGGGCCATGTAGCCACGTAGCTATGGTGGTAGTGGTGGTAGCAGTGGTGGTGCCAGGCTGTGGCGTGGCAGCATGGTCCCCTTGTAGCAGGGGCCATGTAGGGCCCCGTAGCTATGGTGGTAGTGGTGGTAGCAGTGGTGGTGCCAGGCGTGGCGAGGCACCATGGTCACCTTGTAGCAGGGGCCAGTAGCCACGTAGCTATGGTGGTAGTGGTGGTAGCAGTGGTGGTGCCAGGCTGTGGCGTGGCAGCATGGTCCCCTTGTAGCAGGGGCCATGTAGCCACGTATCTATGGTGGTAGTGGTGGTAGCAGTGGTGGTGCCAGGCGGTGGGTGGCAGCATGGTCCCCTTGTAGCAGGGGCCCTGTAGCCCCGTAGCTAGGTGGTAGTGGTGGTAAACAGTGGTGGTGCCAGGGGGGTGGCATGGCACCATGGTCCCCTTGTAGCAGGGGCCATGTAGCCACGTAGCTATGGTGGTAAATGGTGGTAGCAGTGGTGGTGCCAGGCGTGGCGAGGCACCATGGTCCCGGCGCAGCAGGGGCTACACCCGAACACTGTTGTTCTCGCATCAGGGTTGTATCATAATAACACAACAATAATAATAGTAATAATAATAATTATCACATTGGGCCCCTTAGTAGTAGTAGTAGTAGTAGTACCATAGATCCAAATTTAGTCGCCACCTGCCCTAATGTGCCAGCGCCATATATACGAATAAGCATCATCTGATGTGTAGGGGCCCCTGAAGATGATACACAGTAGTTTATACAGACTTAAACTACCCTGTTTCGTATTGTTTTATGCTTTGTAGTTGCAAGTAATACGGTTTTAAAAATTTCCCTACTCGTTTTTTTCCCCACGGGCGACGACGGGGGAGGACACTGGAACATAAACACTAGATGGCAACCTTATTGTGGTGCCATCTGTGATATTTTGTAATTTATTCATTTACAGTAAAACCTTATAAATCGGCACAATAGGGGCTCTGGCCTTGCCGAGTTATGCAATGTGCCGAGTATGCAATGTCCTCCTTGATAGGGTTATAGAAAGAAAAAATTAATGAAAAAAAATTGTAAATCAGTAGTGGTAAAAGCATAAAAAAAAAAACTTCCAGTGAACGGTAGGAATGTGCTATTGATATCAAACCAGCACAAATAGCACGCATGGATGGACCTGCATCCATCCTTGCCCGCACTTTCACCTTTTCCTGCAGGCTCAGGCTCTTCAATTTTTCATTCCCTTTGGGTGGAGACACCCTTGAGGAGGAGCTGACATCTGATATACAGTACTGTATGATGTAATCCCAAAAACACGTAAATTAGTTTGGCAAAGTAAAGCAAAAGGGGTGGGGGTACAGCGGTGGCTGAAGCCGTGTTTTGGTCAAGCACCGTCTTTGGGTACGAACCCAATCCAATAACACTTGCTGAAATGTGTGTTATACTACTTTGTGATATTGTTGCAATGTTTTGCATTGATTTTATTCGGCTCCTACCAAGCTTGTTGTGTTTTTGAAGCAGAAACCAATCCCCTTTTCAATTTAGACAAAAAACGGAAAATTCGTATCCAAGACGGTGCTTTGACAACATAAGCACGGCTCAGGGTGAAGCCTACACGCTGGTTCCCGACTTGCTTTACTTTGCCCATTTACGTGCAAACAAAACGACCTACGGTGCCTTATCGTGCACGGGTTGGGTGACGTCCAAAGGTCCTGAATATTGCCCCTGTGTCACGGGACACCCGCCCGGGCGCTAGGGTGTCGAGGAATTTTCCGGAGCAGATAGAATTGTGCAGAGCACCGCCAATAGGGTCATGGAAACGAGGAGAGCAAACCGGAAGGATATACCCAGTTTCCCCCACGCAGACCTTGGCGCCCCCCCACCCCTAACGTTCACCACCATTTCCCCTCCACAGCATGGGCCCCTAGCAACAAGGGAGTACTTCTTTAACAAGTAACCGGAAAGTGTCGGTTGAAGAAGGAAGAACCTAGGGACAAGCCACTGAAGGCGATGGAAGGCCCACCATGCGGATCCACCACCTGATGAATGTCAGCCTTTCGCGATACACCCCGCTTGATTCCCTTGGCCTTTTGTGATTGCAGTGAAGACCGAGCTGGACACCATGGAGCCCAAAGGGTATTATCCGCTGGCGAGACCGTCTCCGTGGTGTCACCCACTGGTGGTCGTCGCAAAGGCCCAAAAAGAGGAGTCTGTATTAACACAAAACCTCTCGAAGTTTAAAAAGCCAGTGTCCCTTCCTGCGCACCCGTCGTCCACACCTTTGTGGCGATACGCAGGTGGATCCAAAGCTCGGTACTTTCGACGCTGGACGCCCTCGCGGCTACTGGCAGATCCCTCTGGCCGAGGATGATCCCGCCACCGACCACCTTCATTACTCCCCACGGACGTTTCCGCTACTCCGAGGCCCAATGGGTTTCGCTTGCACGGGAGACGCCTATTGCTTACGAGGAAACATCGCGTTTCAGGGAGTGATGCGGTGTTTTGATGGTAGTGGACGACATTCTATTACGACGAGGAATACCTCACACACTTCGCCGTATCAACGTGTCTGGCCCGGGGTAAGGCCCACGGGGATTACGCTAAACGCCGAGAAGCTTGTTCTCGCCGCACCGGAGGTGCCCTTTGCGGCTACAAGCTCTCCCACGATGACATCGGCCCGCAGACCCAGAGAAGGTCCCCTGCCATCACAGACTTCCCAAGCCAGAAACCTGACAGACCCCAGGTCTTTTCTGGGGCCTCACAAACCGTTGCGAGTTCACGCCCCGAAATTTCCTCTGCTGCTGCACCCCTCCTCCCGCTGATGAGCCCCAAGAGGACCTTTCTGTGGACTCCTGATCATGACCAAGCCTTCCAGAGGGTCAAGGAAGCCTTGTCTAGCCCACCGGTCCTCCCCACCTTTGACCCGGCCCTACCCACTGTTCTGCAAACAGATGCCTCGCGACTGTATGGTCTCGGGTATGCCCTCTTGCAGGACCACGGTGGAGGACGGTTCCGACTCGTTCAGTGTGGCTCGCGCTTCCTAACGGACACAGAGACCCGCTACGCCACCGTCGAGTTGGAGCTGCTGGCCGTAGTGTGGGCCATGACAACGTGCAAGTACTACCTCGCCTGTTTGCAGCACTTTGACCTCGTCACCGATCATCGCCTGCTCGTCCCCATCCTCAACCAGTATTCCTTAGACGCCATAGAGAACCCACGTCTTCAGCGCCCGAAGGAGAAGATCCTGTCGTTTGTCTTCACTGCAGTGTGGCACTCGGGTAAGGAGCTCTGCATCCCAGACGCTCTTTCCCGCGCCCCTGTCTGCCATCCGACGCCAGAGGACGACGTCTCTGACGCTGAAACAGGTCTCTACGTCAGGAACATGGTGACCCTGCGGGCTATGTAGTCCCTGGGTGGCACGGCAACGTCAGAAACCGAAGACTCGCCCCCCAACGGCAATCTGGCGCTCGAGGAACTCCGCCTCGCGGCCCGGGATGATCCCTACTACACCGAGCTTCTTCAGTGTGTGAGGAAAGGGTTCCCAGTGACCGCTACACCCTTCACAACGCCCTGCGCCCGTATTGGAAAGTACGGGAGGACCTGTACTGTGACCAGGACCTCGTCCTGTACGGGGCTCGGGTGGTCGTCCCCGCTGCCCTTCGCCGCCGCGTGTTAGCTCGCCTGCATGACAGTCATCGCGGAGCCGAAGCTACCAAGCGCTGGGCGAGGCAGGCGGCGTATTGGCCCGGCATTGACGCTGACATAATCAACACCGTTCGTGCCCGTGCGCCGTGCCGGGTGATGCAGCCCAGCTTACAGAAGGAGCCCCTGCCGTGTGACGAGAACCCTACCAGGCCCTTCGAGTCGGCGTCTGCGGACTTTTTCCACACTGCGGGGAAGCCCTTCCTTGTGGTTGTCGACCGACACTCTGGCTGGCCTGTGGTGGTTTCCTGCGGCTCGGACACGACGTCCGCTGCCACCATCCGTCACTTCCGCCACCTGGGAGTACCTGTATGCCTACGCACGGATGGCGGTCCCCAGTTTACTAGTCGGGAGTTTTCCGGATTCCTGGAGCGTTGGGGTGTCCGTCATGCTGTGTGGACGCCCCACTACCCACAGTCCAACGGCCACGCCGAGGTGGCTGTGAAGTCCATCAAGCACCTCATCCTGAAAGTGGCCCCTTCAGGAAACCTGGACTGTGATGCATTCGATAGAGGACTACTAGAGCTCAGAAACACTCCCAACCACACCGGTCATTCACCAGCCCAGATTCTGTTTGGGCATCCCCTCCGTTCCTGTGTCCCGGCTCACGCCACGGCCTTCGCAGAAAAGTGGCATGCCAGGGCCGAGAGCCTTGACCGCCGGGCTGCCACGCGTGCCTGTGATGCTACGTCGAGGTATGACGAACATGCTCGACCTCTCCCACCGCTGGCGCTCGACGATACAGTCCGCGTACAGGACCCAATCACGAAACGTTGGGACAAGGTGGGCACTGGCAGGTCCCGAGACTACCTTGTCAGGATGTCCAGCGGCTGTGTATGGTGGAGAAATCGCCGCTTCCTCCGGCCAACACCACCAACACCCCATTCTGAGAACCCGCAGTCCACGGATGGAGCTAAGCTGCCTGGTGGACCTTCCCCGGAAGCAGAGTCGCCTCAATCTGCTTTACCTCGTCGTTCTGCCAGGATCAAAACCAGGACGGACGCTCAAGGCCTAGGTCGGCTATGAGCGCAATGCGGGGAAGGAGATGTTGGTCATTGTATTACGGCAACATTGCATTTCTGTATGTTTGGCAACGTCGGGTAACCGGCGTTCCTAACTTCCCGTCAGTTTGTACCGACGCGCCGTAGGCTTCGAACCCCGCTGTACTACATTCCTCTGTCCTCCTTGAAATAAGAACTTACAGGATATCTATAGTGTTTCTGTCCTTCTGTCCCCTCTAACCGTAAGGACCCACGGATACACCTATAGGCTACAGCAAGTAAACAAAATAAAATAAAAAGTTAGAAGAGATGATATGAAGTAGCAAGTAAACCAAAGAAAAGAAAAAGTTAGAAGAGATGATATGAAGTAGCAAGTAAACCAAAGAAAAGAAAAAGTTAGAAGAGATGATATGAAGTAGAAAGTAAACCAAAGAAAGTAAAAAGTTAGAAGAATTGATATGAAGTAGAAAGTAAACCAAAGAAAATAAAAAGATTATAAAACTAAAACAAACTACAAAAATAAATACTTATAATCTGGGATAAATTGAACAGCATAATTAACCCCTTGAGGCCCAGAACGTAATTTTCATTGTAATATAGCCACCATTCAACAAGTTTAATGAACATAAGGACTAATTTTATATAGATATGACCTGTTTAATATCCTTGGCCGCTAACTAATTTGGTTTATTGAGTAACTTTTCCGTAGTTGTATGGCCAATAACAGACTATTTCATATAGCAAAGGAAAGATCTGGGCGTGAAGAGGTTAACCCCTTCACGCCCAGATCTTTCCTTTGCTATATAAAATTGTCTGTTGTCGAGCCATTAAATTACCAAAACGAACTTAATATACCAAATTAGTTAGTGGACAAGGATACTAAACAGGTCATATCTATAAAATGTTGCTTATATTCACTAAAATCGTCTAATGGTACCCAAATTACAATGGAAATTACGTTCTGGGCCTCAAGGGGTTAAAAGATAGTAGCAAAGATCTCCTCACCCACCTGGCTATATCAAGTCGTAGGAAGGTGGAAAAATAGAAACAGAAAGAGAGTTCCAAAGTTTACCAGTGAAAGGGATGAAAGAGTAAAGATACTGATTAACCCTTGCATAGGAAGATGGACAGAATAGGGATGATGCATAGGAAGATGGACAGAATAGGGATGATGCATAGGAAGATGGACAGAATAGGGATGATGCATAGGAAGATGGACAGAATAGGGATGATGCATAGGAAGATGGACAGAATAGGGATGAGAATGAGTAGAAAGTCTTGTGCAGCGAGTACCAAAGCGCTCCTGACCCACCTGGCTATAGCAGCTGAAGAGTCTGTGTAGCCTGACAGGGCTGAAGAACATGAATGGCACGATGATCTCGATGACGTAGGTGACGGCCACACAGAGACGGTGCCACCAGTCCGGCAGCATGAAGAAAAGCCGGGCCAAGGGGGTGGGGAGGCACTGGGACTCATAGTGCAGGGGAAGGGCTGCGGACGGGCACATATATCACCACCCATTCACCATTACTAACTAAGGATTAAGTGCAGGGGAGGGGCTGGGGACGGGCACATCTATTACCACCCATTCACCATTACTAACTAAGGATTAAGTGCAGGAGAGGGGCTGGGGACGGGCACATCTATTACCACCCATTCACCACCATGAGGATTAAAAAGTCAAGTATCAATATAGTAGTGCTTTCTCTCTCTCTCTCTCTCTCCTTCTTTTACATCACAAGGGACTGGCCAAGGACAAATAAAAGAAGTAAAAAAAAGCCTGCTACCATGAGACAACTGTGATAATGAGAAAAAATACAAGAGTGAAAAATGAGCACAAAACAAAGCTCTATCCCTATCAAAGCTAACTTCCCCTTAAGCCCCTTCACGCCCGGATCTTTCCTTTGCTATGGGCCTCAAGGGGTTAAAAAGTCAAGTACGTATCAATATATTACAGCCCTATCTGCCACTTATCACTTGAGGAACCAATTGTGACCTAACCCAACCATATATGATCTAAATTAGACCTAACCTGATGTACCAATATTACCCTCCAGGCACCACCATCAACTAAGCATTAACCCCTTGAGACCCCAGAACGTAATTTCCATTGTACTTTGGGTACCATTAGACAATTTTTAGTTAATATAAGCAATATTTCATAGCTATGACCTGTTTAGTATCCTTGTCCACTAACTAACTTGGTATATTAAGTTACTTTTCGTAATTTTATGGCTCAACAACATACATTTTTATAGCAAAGGTTAAGATCTGGGCGTGAAGGGGTTAAAATGTCAATTATTAATATATTACAGTGCTCTCGGCCACTTATCACTTGAGGAACCAGTTGAGACCTAACCCAACCATACATGACCTAAATCAGACCTAACCTGATGTGCCTATATTACTATCCAGTCACCACCATCAACTAAGGATAACCCCTTCACGCACAGATCTTTCCTTTGCTATATAAAACTATCTGTTGTTAGCCATACAATCACGAAAAGTAACTAAATATACCAAATTAGCTAGCGGACAAGGATACTAAACACGTCATATCTATAACATATTCTTATATTCATTAAAATCATCTAATGGTACCCAAATTACAATGGAAATTACGCTCTGGGCCTCAAGGGGTTAAGAAGTCAAGTCTCAATATATCACAGCGCTCTTTGCCACTTATCACTTCAGGAACCAGAGACCTAACCCAACCATACTTGAACTATAGCCGCCACACGTTACGTTGGCGAAAATTGGGCCCTTTCACTCCCCCTTCCGAACGCACGGGATTGGCCGAGGTGTTGGGTGTTGGGTGCTTTCGGGCGTACCTTGGAGTAAGGCATTCTCACCCAACACCCAACACCTCAGCCAATCCCGTGCGTTCGGATGAGGGTAGTGAAGGTGGCCCATTTTTGCAATTTAACATGTGGCGACACTAGATTAGACCTAACCTGGTGATTGATTGATTTAATGCCAAAAAAAGGGAGAAATGTGCCAGACATCAGAGATCATATGGCACTACGGCAAAGCATAACAAGGGGAGGGGTTATAGAGAAAGAGTGAAACGGTGAGGGAAGGGGAAAGAACGGATTGTTACAGCAGGATGATCAGATGCAGGATGTGTATTTGTTGGAGGAAGGAGACTAAATTACTCAGGGAGAAGGAGGGGGATTCCGTGACGACATCCGCAAGACAGGGAGGTCGGGAAAGGGAGGACAAATGAGGGAAGGAACTGGAACGGGCAGTAGTAAGATGGGGGCAGGATATTAGGACATGTTGGACAGTGAGAGGAGCCTAGTGTTATTGACAGTACAGTAAAACCTCTCATATTCGGACTAATTGGGCCAAGGAGTGGTCCGAGTAATGCAAGGATCCGAATAATGGGGGGATTATATATGGGGGGGATATGTATTTAAAAAAAAAAAAAAAAAAATCTAGGTGTATAGCTATGTAGGTAGAAAATGTCGACCCCTAAACAAATTAAAAATTAAAAAAAAAAAAAAAAAAAAAAAAAAAAAAAAAAAAAAAAAAAAAAAAAAAAAAAAAAAAAAAAAAAAAAAAAAAAAAAAAAAGAATAATGTCCGAGTCCGAATAATGAGGGTCCGAATACGAGAGGTTTTACAGTAGTTCTATGAGGTTTGTTTGACCCACCCGTCAGGCCCCACCAGGTAGGACAGCCACTCTGGAGCTTCACCACGCCCGAGGCAAACATGAGCCGGAAGAGTGCCCAGCGGATCAGCCACATGGTCACCAGGTTCCGGGGCCGGTACTCAGACCAGCTCCGGCGACTCACCGGCGCCACCAGGATGGTCAGGAAGCCAACCTCCAGTAGCAGTATGTCCCTGCAAATACACAGGCACAGGTGATGCTAGGTGATAAATATTATTGTTTTAAAATCTGACATGTCTAGCTTTAAGGGGAGCATCAGGCAAAAATATTGAGTAAAATCGGTAAAATATGAAAAAATCTGAAAAAGGTCCTGAGTAATAGCCTGGCCTTTAGCAGTAACATATTGTAGTTTTACCGCAAAATTTTTAATACAGTATTTACGTAGTTATAGCTATTTTTACAGCTGTTTACATTTCTTTTTCTTTTGTGAGACCCTTTCTGAAACATGAATCAGTAATGTAAAAGATAAGAATCAGTAAACAGAAACATGAATCAGTAAGGAAAGAATGCCTGAAAACAATTTCATAATCTTCTAGAGCACGAGCCTTAAAGTAATCGTCCAGACCCATTTTTTCTTTGCATAATTATGTTGAATGTTCATTCAAAATACCTAATCCACAAAAAAATATTCATTTTCACGCCTTATTTCCCTAAAAACATGACTTTTGTAAAAAGCGCGGGAAAAACAACAGCCACATTCCAGCCGTGGCGCGAAACTTGCTGGCGACGACACAAGAGGTAAGCCTCCCAGCCCCGCCCGACACAGACACACGGAGACTCTGAGATAAATGTAGTACTTGGGGAATTTTGGGTGCTTCTGGTATATTTTTTGTGCGACACGGCACATACTTGCATCCTGCATGGGCACGGCAAGAAAGCCGTGCCATTCCCGAGAGCTAAGCACCCATTCACAACCCACACGGCGACGATATATGTGTGCAGACCTTTGGAGCGACAGGGAGCGGCTGGTAGTAGCCAGGGTACTGCAGCCCTCTCATCTCGGTGGCCTTGCTACTACCCGCCGCTCCCCGCCGCTTGCCGCCGCTGCACACATCTGCACACATATATCGTCGCCCCACAGTTTGCAAATGGGTGCTAAGCTCTCAGTAAAGGCACAGCCCCCACGCTGCACCCACACAGGATGCAAGTACATGCCACATCGCACAAAAAAAATATCAGAAACACCCAAAACTTCCCAAGTACTACATTTTTCTCAGAGTCTCCGCGCATATGTATCAGGCGGTGCTGGGAGGCTCCCTGTTGTGGCGTCGCCGACCCATGGTGCGTCGTCTGCTGATAAACAGTTGTGTTTTGAGAGCACGGGGAATTTACAGATTTTGAATGCGGATCATTTAAAAACGGGTGACTGGATGCAAAATGTGACAACATATTGTTGATATACTCGATCATGGCTATATTTTGACTGCATTAAATCAGGAATGATGAAATGGTCTGGACGATTACTTTAATATTCTCTCTCTCTCTCCCTCAGAAATCCCCCCCCCACACACACACACAAGTAGCTTACCACTGGAACCAGAGGAAGGTCTGCCCCACCTGGTAGAAGGAGAGGTAGGTGCCCCACAACACCAGGAACAGCATCGCCGTGCACCAAGACTTCCAAACCATCCTGTGAAATATATAGTAATTTCACGTCTTCGTCCATATTCTTCCATAAGAACATAAAAAAATAAGGAAGCTACAAGAGGCTGTGAGACCTACACGTGGTAGTTCCTGTTACTTAACACTACCTACATCCACCTTTCATCCCAAAACACACCTTACCAGTTACCACACACCCTACCACACTAGACACACCCTACCACACTAGACACACCCTACCACACTAGACACACCCTACCACATTATACACACCCTACCACACTAGACACACCCTACCACACTAGACACACCCTACCACACTAGACACACCCTACCACATTATACACACCCTACCACACTAGACACACCCTACCACACTAGACACACCCTACCACACTATAGTCTTTTTTTCTAAGAGGTGAAAATTCCATTCTTAAGTTTCATGCTTAAAATTATGCCCATGTTTATCTGATATGGTTACCTATGATAAAATACAACTGAAAGTAAGAAGAACCGTAGTATTCCCCTCTCCTGGCATCAAATATCAGTCAGTAAGCAGTAAGGGGTCAGGATTTTTCACATCATAAAGAAAATAGACTATAAACTCACCCTATGAAGCTGAGAAGTGTTGCGGCGAGGGACATGAGCTCCATCATATAGGACACATTGAGGCCCACGTAGGAGGAGAAACAGAGCAGCGTCAGCTTGTCAAAGAAACACTGCTTGGGGTACTTGAGGTTGGGCAGCTGGGTGTGGGCGGGAAGGATGCCTCTCTCGCCGTACAACCCTGGAAATAAGACACGATGGATGAATGAATGTAGTGAACCAAATCTTACAAAAAGCCGTTTCGGGGCTAAAAATGAGAAAAAAGAAGTGTGTGTGTGTGAGAGAGAGAGAGAGAGAGAGAGAGAGAGAGAGAGAGAGAGAGAGAGAGAGAGAGAGAGAGAGAGAGAGAGAGAAGAGAGAGAGAAGAGAGAGACAGAGACAGAGACAGAGAGAGAGAGAGAGAGAAAAGAGAGAAAAGAGAGAAAAGAAAGCAGTAATAGTAGAAGTAATAAAAATAATAATGATGATACCAATAAAAACATGAGAAGCAGAACATGAGGAGGGGGAAGAGAGAGGAAGAAGAAAAAATATTAACAAGAATATGAGCCAAAATTTCACTCAATAATAATAATAATAATAATAATACACTCAACCCTCGATTTAACGGACTAAATCAGGAATTGAAGTGTCCGTTGGATGAAAAAGTATGTTGCTTTTGTATTGTTTTTGCCTATAATGCCTGTAGGGAGTAGGACCTCCAGGGGTGGGATGGCAGGCCCTGGAGATTCACGTGAGGGCTGTGATGGTTGGCCCTCGCCTGTGGTGGCGTAGGCAGGACTTTTGGTATAATATCGGTATTGGGCAATAAAAAACTAACAAGTTTAACTTACACGTAGATCTTTTCATCTTGCATCCTTTGAACCCCTATTTCCCATGTCACAATTGGATAATACACCTCCGTGGTGTAGTGGCTAGCGCGCCTAGCTACGAATCCACGGGCCTGGGTTCGAATCCCAGCCAGGGCAGTCGGCGGTCAGCCAGGGCAGTCGGCGGTCAGCCCGAACAGCTGTTTATCCTTCCTTTCGGGGTTGGTCAATAATGGGTACCTAGGGAAGGTAACTGTGGCAACCCGGATGTCACACTAGCCCTGTGTCCCAGAGTAGTGGTTTGTCACCCACCACAGGCTCAAGGGCTAATGCCACGGAGATGAGCACCGTGGCCACGCTTACCGTATGCCACATCTTTACATAATTGAATAATAATGGCAATACATATATGTACAACCAAAAATTTACCGCTTTTCGTCCAGAAACGGTAAAGTTAGGTTAAATCAGATTAGGTTAGGTAAGGTTAGACGTGGGGTTTGCTTTAGAAACAGATGATATCAAGAAAAATTGAAAATTATCAATACAGTAAAACCTCGACAAGTCGGTATTCGTTAAGTCGTAATGGCAGGCAAATATAAATTTAAAAAATTATTTCAAATTTTGAACAAATTATAAAAAAATGTTTCACTCACCTGCAATGAAAAGATAACTATTGGTATAATCAAACTGTTTATGGAACTGTCGCCGAAACACCAGCCGAGAACTCTCACCGACGTGGAAATTTTCGGCGACAGTTCCACTTGTAATAGATGAAAAGCAAGAATAAAGGCTATTTCATTATTGGACACAACATTTTTTGAAGTGACATTGTCCCAAAGCACTAAAACTGCAGATTGACATTAGTAACGTAATCCAACCTAACTGGTGGGGCTGTGCCCCCTCAGAACCCCCCCCCCCCGCTCGTTTACTAACCTAACCTGGACTTGGATTAGGATTAGCCTAACAATCCAACATAATCTAACCTAAATGTTCAGGATATTGCTGGTATTTAATACCTGAATGCAGAAACACGGGTAAAAGTTGATTAAATGTATATACTGGCTACTGTAACATGAAGATCAGGAATTGGAACTGTCGCCGAAAATTGGAACACTCGCCGACGTCAGCGAGAATTCCCATCGGCGAGAGTTCCAGGCACCGATCCAGCCCGCCCCAACACGCACCTGGCACCTGCAGGTACAGGGAGCCGAAGGCAAACATGTAGATGGCACACATGCACCGCAGGAAAAAGTTTCTCGTGTGTAGAATGTCCACAGCCATGGCGGTGGTGGTGGTGGTAGATTTTGGTTTTCAATCAGTCACAGGCACGACACTGGCCACCCACACACTGTCATGGGCCTGCTGTCACCTAATGGAGGGCAGGGTAGCATTGGCACAGGGTAGGCGGGGGGGTTGATGTGTTCTTATGACAGCCAGACCTCGGGGTGACAGCCTGACAGCCTCTTGTATCACCCGTGGCTCGCTGTCAAACCCTGGGTGACAGGTGACAGGTGGCCAATCACGGGGGTGGATGAGCCACTGTTACCAAGCACGTCACTGTTACAGGTGGAGGCAAGGTGGAGTGGCTGTGTGGGGGCAGTGGCCGCGCCGGGTGGAGTGGGAGTGGATGTGTGGAGATAGGGAGGAGCTGCCATCCACCGCCACACCTACATCTATTTGTGTGTGTTGTCTCATCAGGAAATGATATGCCACCATGGGAGTCATTAGGTAGTAATAAAGGCATGTGTTATGGTTAATTGCATCTATCAGCAGCCCTCCCTTCACCACATGTTAATTTGGTGGCAGGTTGAGGTATTCCCTAATCAGTGTTTAGTAACTTATTTAAATTACAGAAATACACTTGAAAACACTGATATCGCCCCTTGATACTGTAATCATGCACCCTGGCGGATACAAGATGATAAAAAAAAGTTATTCTCTAAGATAAGATGTAAAAATGTCGCTCTTCACGGGTCAGTGTACTTGTTAGGTAGAAAATTCGGTTTAATTTCTTAATGCGAGTGATTCATAAGCTTGTATGTTGTTCTTCTTACTTAAAATTACAGCTTCATCACAAATCCTCCTCCTGAAAGCTCTCCTATAATGCATTGCTAACAAATTTAAATAAAGAAACGCAATCTTGATCTTATGTCAGGCCAGTTTCAACACTCCGTTAGAAAAAGTCAAACATTGAGTAGCGTGTCGGCGTGTCCACAGCTTGAAAAGAAGGAACCCTCGCGTGTACCTCTGAGGCGGAACCAGAGTCACAGGTAGCTATCTGGTGACACTCAACAAGGGAACATGATGAACATTAATATGACATTCCACGTGCAAAACTTACCCACCCCTAAACGTGGTAGTGGAAGTGGTGATGGTGGTAGCGATGGTGGGGTATTATTTTACGACAGGACCAAACTTCCCTACACAATTGGGAGCATGGTTTTTGTTTACCTTATTGTATTCTAAGAGACATTTTATCCTTGAGCTTTCCGTCGCAAATCAATAGTTTCGGAGATATAGAACATTTTAGGTGGGAAGAGGAATGAGTCTCCTTGTTTACAAAATGTAGCTATGTGGGAAAAAATTTCAATATTGTTAAATGCTATTGCAAGAGGTATCAGTGGAAAGGTCTTGAAACAAACTTTCCAATGACACCAAGATGACCCTCCTAGGACCTAAAATAAGAAAGTTACATCAAATAGAAGTTCGCCTTTTGGGCATATTTTTGTCTTATAAAGCAATAGGATTATTGTGAACGATAAAAATTTGGCATCATGAACACTCATGGTTAGGTTAGGTTAGGTTAGGTTTCATTAAATCATACGGTTAGGTTAGGTTTCATTTTTTTTTTTTATTGTTTTGTTTTTGTTTTGTTTGCGCAAAATAAAACTAGCACCATTAGAACAAGCACCTATTGTAGGCCAAGAAAAAGTAGTTGGCGTCTCTGAAAACGAACGTGAAACTCTCCTCCATAATTACCAAACAAACAAACAGAACGAACGAACAACGAAATGAAAAACAGTGCATTGACATCGATTACAGATAGCCTGATAAAATTGTTGCTACTCGATAAAAACTTATCAAATTCGACATATAGTCGGACAAATAACTAAAGAAACTTATTTTATTAGTTTCAAGATTAATTTCACTCGCCTTCAGCAAAATTGACGAGCGTTTTGGCGACCTGTCACGAAACACATCTCCATTTCCGCGGAATGTACGTGATTTCAGAAATGTTCCGAGAATTTTCGAGAATTGTTTCTGCAACGAGTTGAGGGTCAATGTGTGTACTACATCATCAAATCATGTGTAAGCTCGTGCAATCACAGGAAAACACACAAAAAAATGATTTCTTAGGGGGTTCACAACACAACTTTTGCGCTAAATTTTGCCAATTTCGATGAAAAGAAAACGGGGCTGAGCTGAAATGTTGACAAAGTTGTCAAGCGTGAAATCGGAGAATATGCACATACCTACAAAATGCCTCCCTCTTCCTCTTCTTGTGACCTGCATCGCTTTTGTTTGGTATTTTATTAAACTTTTTTTATTATTGGACCCAGTTTGGAGGTTAAAGGTTAGGTTAGGTAAGGTAAGGTAAGGTAAGGTAAGGTTCAGGTTAGGTTAGGTAAGGTAAGGTAAGGTAAGGTAAGGTTCAGGTTAGGTTAGGTTAGGTAAGGTTAGGTTAGGTAAGGTAAGGTAAGGTAAGGTAAGGTAAGGTTCAGGTTAGGTTAGGTTAGGTAAGGTAAGGTAAGGTTCAGGTTAGGTTAGGTTAGGTAAGGTAAGGTTAGGTAAGGTAAGGTTAGGTAAGGTAAGGTTCAGGTTAGGTTAGGTTAGGTTAGGTAAGGTAGCCACGGGTGCGCCTCCGAAATAAAAGCGATGCAGGTCACAACTCACAAGAAGAGGAAGAGGGAGGCATTTTATAAACAAGGAGACGTATTCTTCCTCCCACCTAAAATGTTCATATCTCCGAAACTGATTTGCGACGGAAAGCTCAAAGAGAAAATGTCTCTTAGAATACAATAAGGTAAACAAAAACCATGTTCCCTATTGTGTAGGGAAGTTTGGTCCAATTGTAAAAATGTACCGATGGTGGTACTACCTGCTGGAGTGGTAGCGATGGTGGTACTACCTGCTGGAGTGGTAGCGATGGTGGTACTACCTGCTGGAGTGGTAGCGATGGTGGTACCTGCTGGAGTGGTAGCGATGGTGGTACCTGCTGGAGTGGTAGCGATGGTGGTACCTGCTGGAGTGGTAGCGATGGTGGTACCTGCTGGAGTGGTAGCGATGGTGGTACCTATGCTTACACCCGAGTTTCGCGCTTGCTTTCCTCCGAAGGCATAGCGCTAAACTCGAGGATCGCGAAACTCTGGTATTGAAAACACTGAAAAAATGTTTATTTATTCCGGTGCGAGGTGAAGTACCGTATGTTATGGCTTATAAGACTCACTTTTTCCCAAAAGAATACCCTGAAAAATACTAGATAAATTTCTAGTGTTTGCCCATACTCTCCCACAGACCCGGGGACCTGTGGGAATGCGTGGTTTTTGGGTGGGGAACAAATTATGCACCGGAAACACGTAATTTATGAGTTGTATAGGGGGGGTAAAATTCCCTAGATCTAGGGTTATTTCCTTATATCTAGAGAAATTTGTCTATACAAAATTAACCTAACCTAGCGGGGGGCTTGACCCACCGATAACCTAATCTAACCAAATCTAACCTACCCAAATCTAACCTAACCAAATCTAACAAAATCATAAGAACATAAGAACATAAGAACATAAGAAAATAAGGAAGCTACAAGAGGCCGTGAGGCCTACACGTGGTAGTTCCTGTCACCTAACACTACCTACATCCACTTTTCATCCCCATCCATGAACCTATCCAGGCTCCAGCCCTTCTTTAAAGCTCCCTAATGACTCTGCACTAACTACCTGTCTACTGAGACCATTCCATTCATTCACCACCCTATTTGTGAACCAGTTTTTCCCTATTTCCTTTCTAATTCTACGCTTTTCCAGCTTGAATCCGTTACTTCTTGTTCTACCCTGGTTAAAAGTCGTAAGAACTTTTTCTACCTCTCCTTTATTAAATCCCTTTATCCACTTAAAAACTTCTATCAGATCGCCCCTTACTCTGCGTCTCTCGAGTGAGTGTAATTTTAATAACTTCAATCTCCTCATAACTAAAGTTACGCATCCCTTGTATCATTTTGGTCATCCTTCTCTGCACTGTTTCTAACAAGGCTATATCCTTCCTGTAATATGGAGACCAAAACTGAACCGCATAGTCTAGGTGAGGCCTGACTAGAGCCAGATAAAGCTTTAGAATAACTTCTGCACTTCTACTTTTAACACTTCTGGTAATGAATCCTACTACTACTACTAATAATAATAAAATATAACCTACCCTAACCTCCCAGCGGGGGGTTGGGGGGGTTCTCGACACTTCGGTCATCATTCTGTGAGGATCGTCAGGTTCACACGTCCCTGGACTCAGAAGAAATCCAATGCATTTTCCCTAGATCCAGGGAATTTTTTCAACACCCGTAACTCAAAAACTATGTGGTTGCAACGCATATTTGGTACCCCAGCCAAATATCCCGCATTCCCCCAGGTCCCCCAGCTTGTTTTGTGGAAGAGGGGGAGTATGGGCAAACACTAGAATAATACCCTCACTTTTTCCTCAAAAGAATAACCTGAAAAATACTCATGTGTCCTCCAAGACGAATGTTGCAGTACTTCCTCAGTACTCAGTGCCTCAGTACTTATCAATCAATCAATCATTGGGGGCATACGCCGGGGGGGGCGCGTCGCCTCGCCCACCCTACGACGCCACTCCCGGGGGTCACCATGCGCGAGTTCCCATGCAGGCTCCTTTCCCATACCAAGCAGCTCTCGACAAGAAACATCAACTTGCCCCAGCCACGAGCCTTGTGGGCGCCCCCTTGGCCTCCTCCACGCCGGATTGTCTCTTACAGATACAACCCGATGGGAAGGATCGGTTTCAGGGTAGCATGCCACATGCCCATATAGCCGAAGTTGGCGCTGACGGACTATGCAGGTAATAGGCCTCGATTCAGTCTCACGGTGCAATCGCTGATTTGACACGTAATCATCCCAGCGATACCCCATGATTCTGCGAAGACACTTATTACCAAAGGCATTGATTCGTCTCTTCAAGTCACTATTTAGTGTCCATGTCTCACAGCCATAGAGTAAGACAGGGATCACAAGCGACTTGAAGATCCGGATCTTTGTCCTCCTGCACAGGTACTGACAACGCCAAATACTCCCGCTGAGCGAGTCCATAACACCGTGGGCTATGCCAATCCACCGTAAGGCTTCTTGACGTGACCCGCCGTCATTATGGACTGCGCTACCAAGGTATGTAAAACTTTCCAAGATCTCAATGTCCTCGCCACACGCATGAACAGACTGTACTGCTTCATCTAGTAAGTCTCCAAACACCTGGACCTTGGTCTTGAGCCAGGAGACCTCAAGTCCCAAAGGCTTTGCCTCCTCGTGCAGCACCTCGAGAGCCATCACCAGGACCTCCAGCGACTCAGCAAAGATTACTGCATCATTGGCAAAAACAAGATCAGTGATCTTGGTGTTGCCGACGGATGCTCCACAATCACTTTGATCTACAACCTTGTCCAATACCCAGTCCATACAAGCGTTGAAAAGTGATGGGGCAAGGACGCACCCTTGCCTCACTCCTGTATTCACAGGAAAGAAGCTGGATACACCTGCCCCACACTTCACAGCACTCTCAGTCCCAGAATACAGACCAGTTATCAAACCAATAGTCCTTGCAGGAATCCCTTGAAGTCGCAGAAGATCCCAGAGTGACTCACGATGCACTGAGTCAAACGCCTTCTTGAGATCAACATAGGCTGCAAGCATCCCCTGTCGAAACTCACGTCGGCGTTCCACCAGGACACGAAGCGCTAGGATACGGTCCGTTGTTGACTTACCAGGCGTGAACCCAGACTGCTGAGGTCTCTGATGCTTCACCAGATGACTGCGAATTCGTGTCAGCAATAGATGGGCAAGCACCTTGCCTGGTACGCTGAGCAGTGTAATACCGCGGTAATTGTTGCAGTCCTGACGGTCCCCTTTCCCTTTCCAGATAGGGACGACCAGCCCCCTTTTCCAGTCAGGAGGAATGGTACCTGATTGCCACATGGCAGTCAGGATAGCATGCAACCCGCGGATCATGGCCTCACCCCCAGCTTTGAGGAGCTCCGCACTGATATTACAAACACCAGCTGCCTTTCCACCCTTCAACTTTGCTACAGCCTCTCTGACTTCGTCAAGAGAGGGTGCGGTTTCGTCAATGGGAGGATCGGCATCCACTGCCTGTAACCCAGTGGTGTGAAGCTGCTCAGTTGGAGGGTCCACCGTGAACAACTTATCTGTTACAAGTATTTCAAATACAATAAGACATTCAAATCAACTAATCTGGCCTCACGCTGTAATGTTTATGTTCTAGAGGCTCGGCAAATTGGCGCCGCCAACAGCGCCATCTATCGTCTGCTACCGTAGTGTTGATGTATCATTTACCACCAGGCTGTCACACACGGTCGGCGACTAAACCAGCTCCCCCGCTGGTTCTACCAGTGAGGAGGGTGTGCTGGACACCCAGATGGACTAAAAATAAGACCATCTTTAAGGGCAGATGAACTCACTATAGAGTCATTGGCCATCCAGCCCCAGCTAGGGGTGAAATAGTGGGCAGCTTGGGGTTAATCCCTACAGGGGATTCTGCGTCCCTGGCCATGGTGAGCAGTAAGGCCAATCTCTGACATAGATTGGCTGGGGACGGACTTTTTTTTTACGTTGAAGCCTCTAGCGCCTGTAGGCTATTTATTTTGTCAGTCTGGAGGGACGTGATGGCTGGCCCTCCACCCGTTGGTTGGCGCAGGCTAGATTTTTATAGTGACACCTGTGATGGTACAGGTGAAGGTCCGTTTTCTATGATGGCCTACCCTCAGTTTGAAGGCACTCGCTGCCACCTGGAGTTCCATCGCCGCACTTGTAGTCACAGTCGACGGAACAGGAATGCAGCATGCGGTTTGCTTCGGCCACTCGACGATGGATTTACAGTTGCTCCTTGGTGGGACTAGAACTCGGGACCTTGTGCTCACCTCCCAGGCTCTTGTCGACCATGTTAAAGATGGCCGAAAGAGTTGTGTCCCCGGCAGGATTCGAACTCGGGACATCGAGCTCACCACTCCAAGACGCTAACCACTCGGCCACCGCCTCACCCCCCCTCTTGCCTCTTGTCTCCCTCCTTTGCACCCCCTCCTTGTAAAAAACTAAACAAGCCACAAACATAATAAGAGGTAGAGGCCGGGGGCGTGGTAACCGCTCCCGGCCCGGTTTTGCCGGAGGGCCCCAACCACGCAGACCCCTCCAATGCCGACGCAGGGTGGGGGGGGGGGTCTGCCTATGACGAGTGTGGAGCAAAGCTCTCGGCAGTCCTGCACTCTAAATCGAGTGGTAGGGCCCCCTAGCCCATGTTTTTCTTATGGGGGTGGCCGGGGCGGTGCAGAGGCGGCGCCTGCCCGTCGAATCACTCCTGGTATCAACCTGCGGAGGGTTCTTCGTGTGGGCTCGTGGAACGTTCTGAGCCTCTCAGACGATCGTCGACTACCTCTCCTATCGGGCGAGCTCAGTAGGCTGAGGGTGGATATAGTGGGACTCTCTGAGACGAGGAGGCCTGGCAGTGGCGAGAATAGCAGTGGGGGTCTACTACTGGTCCGGCATGAGCAATGGTCACCGTGTCCGGGGAGTAGCTATAGGCATCTCCAGCAAACTGCAGCCGTCAGTTGTTGAGGTTATTCCAGTTGATGAGCGTATAATGCGGGTGAGGATGAAACACTCTCTGGGTTTCATGTCTCATGTTGCAGTGCGCGCTCCTATTGAGGTGTGTAAAACTGAAGAAAAGGAGATGTTCTACGCCAAACTCGACTCTGTATTAGACCAGTGTCCTCCTCGGGACACACTCATTGTCTTGGGTGACTTCAATGCTACTACTGGCACTGTGAGAGATGGCTACGAGTTATGTGTCAACACATAACTCGTAGCCATCTCTCACAGTGCCAGTAATAGCATTGAATGGCCCCATGGCTCCGGTACCAGAAACATTAACAGTTCTCTGCTTCGGAATTTTGCGAGGTCCAGAAGGTTGAGAATTGCAGGTTCTTGGTATCAGAGGCCAGAGCTGCACCGCTGGACATGGTATAGTAATGCCAGAGGGGTAGCTAAGGAGATCGACCACATCCTCGTTAGTACTCGTTGGAGGATCCTCCAGAACTGCAGGGTTTACCGGAGTGCTGAGTTCTTTGGAACAGATCACAGACTTGTTGTTGCTACACTTAAGATTCATGTCAAGTCCAGAAGAATCTCAAGAGGTAACCATACTGTGTTTCCTCTTGAGAAACTGAAGGACTTGACATGTGCCCATGAGTATGCAGTGGCAGTCTCAAATCGGTTTGATGTGCTCGGTGCCCTTGAGGACCCTATACGTAGAACTGTGGGATACCTTCAAACGTGAAACTCTACAGGCTGACAAGGAGTGTATTGGGGAGCGCCTGAGGTCAAGGCGTGGTTTTGTCTCGACGGAGACGCTGGAGAAAATCGAGGAGAGTCGCGCTGCCAGGCTGGGAACCAGGACCAGCACAGGGCTCTGTCACGCCGGACTAAAACCCTCCTGGGGAGAGACAAGGAGAGGTATGTCAGAAATCTTGCTGAGGATGTCGAGGGTCATTTGAACGCTAATGACCTCTGACTAGCCTACCGAGCCCTGAAGAAGCTCCGTTCCAAGTTTCCATCTCAGGCAAGTGCTATTCGAGCAGCAGATGAGCTCCTCATGTCAGACATGGATGGGCAGATGGCTCGTTGGGCTGAGTGCTTTGGGCAGTTGTTCACGGTGGACCCTCCAATTGAGCAGCTTCACACCACTGGGTTACAGACAGTGGATGTCGATCCTCCCATTGACGAAACCGCACCCTCTCTTGACGAAGTCAGAGAAGCTGTAGCAAAGTTGAGGGGTGGAAAGGCAGCTGGTGTTTGTAATATCAGTGCGGAGCTCCTCGAAGCTGGGGGTGAGGCCATGATCCGCGGGTTGCATGCTGTCCTGACTGCCGTGTGGCAATCAGGTACCATTCCTCCTGACTGGAAAAGGGGGCTGGTCGTCCCTATCTGGAAAGGGAAAGGGGACAGTCAGGACTGCAACAATTATCGCGGTATTACACTGCTCAGCGTGCCAGGCAAGGTGCTTGCCCATCTATTGCTGACACGGATCCGCAGTCATCTGCTGAAGCATCAGAGACCTCAGCAGTCTGGGTTCACGCCTGGTAAGTCAACAACGGACCGTATCCCAGCGCTTCGTGTCCTGGTGGAACGCCGACGTTAGTTTCGACGGGGGATGCTTGCAGCCTATGTTGATCTCAAGAAGGCGGTTGACTCAGTGCATCGTGAGTCACTCTGGGATCTTCTGCGACTTCGCGGGATTTCTGCAAGGACTATTGGTTTGATAACTGGTCTGTACTCTGGGACTGAGAGTGCTGTGAAGTGCGGGGGAGGTATATCCAGCTTCTTTCCTGTTAATACAGGAGTGAGGCAAGGGTGCGTCCTTGCTCCATCACTTTTCAACACTTGTATGGACTGGGTATTGGGCAGAGTTGTAGATCAAAGTGATTGTGGAGCATCCTCGGCAACACCAAGATCACTGATCTTGTTTTTGCCGATGATGCAGTAATCTTTGCTGAGTCGCTGGAGGGCCTGGTGATGGCTCTCGAAGCGCTGCACGAGGAGGCAAAGCCTTTGGGACTTGAGGTCTCCTGGCTTAAGACCAAGGTCCAGGTATTTGGAGACTTACTAGATGAAACAGTACAGTCTGTTCATGCATGTGGCGAGGACATTGAGATCTTGGAAAGTTTTTTATATCTTGGTAATAATGATTAATGAACAATGACGGCAGGTCACGTCAAGAAGTCTTACGGCGGATTGGCATAGCCCACGGTATTATGGACTCAGCAGGAGTATTTGGCGTTGTCGGTACCTGTGCAGGAGGACAAAGATCCGGATCTTCAAGTCGCTTGTGATCCCTGTCTTACTCTATGGTTGTGAGACATGGACACTGAATAGCGACTTGAAGAGACGAATCGATGCCTTTGGTAATAAGTGTCTTCGCAGAATCATGGGGTATCGCTGGGATGATTACGTGTCAAATCAGCGATTGCACCGTGAGACTGAATCGAGGCCTATTACCAGCATAGTCCGTCAGTGCCAACTTTGGCTATATGGGCATGTGGCACGCTACCCTGAAACCAATCCTTCTCATCGGGTTGTATCTGTAAGAGACAATCCGGCGTGGAGGAGGCCAAGGGGGCGCCCACAAGGCTCGTGGCTAGGGCAAGTTGATGCTTGTTGTCGAGAGTTGCTTGGTATGGGAAAGGAGCCTGCATGGGGACTCGTGCGTGGTGATCCCTGGGAGTGGCGTCGTAGGGTGGGCGAGGCGACGCACCCCCGGCGTATGCCCCCAATGATTGATTGATTGAATATAAAATTACAAGTATTTACTATAGAGTTTAGTTAGTGCGGAGTCAATGGGGAGCTTTAAAGGAGGCTGGATAATATCATGGAAGGGGATGAAAGGTGGATGTAGGTAGTGTTAGTAACAGGAACTACCACGTGTAGGTCTCGCAGCCTCTTGTAGCTTCCTTATTTTCATATGTTCTTACAGAGTGATGTAAATCTTGCTAATAATTATAATCTGTCTTGCCTTGTACAGGTAACAGTTGTTCAGCATGAGCTTCAGTGGCTTCAAGGACTTGATAGAGGAGGGAGACACTGTCATCCTCTACATCGGGGTGTCGCAGATCTACGCCCTCGAGGTGAGACTATACACACGCACACACACACACACACACACACACACACACATACACACACACACACACACAACACACACACTCACGTGCACACATAGTCATTCTAGAACATTTATAGCAGTGTTTAGAGCATCAATGGGTCTGGAAAAAATTGATAGAGAAGATCTGTTTGTGTGGGACGATAGAAGTACAAGAGGTCATGAGAAGAAATTGAAAAGGACAACATGCAAGAGGAACATAAAAAAATACAGCTTCCTGTGTAGAAGCCTAGAAGCCTGGAACAACCTAGATGCAAAAGTGATTAATGCAAGAAGTATTCAGGACTTCAAAGGCAAACTGGATAATAGTAGATCTGGAGACGGGACAGTACGAGCATAGCTCTTTTCCTGTATGTTGCAACTAGGTAAATACACACACACACATGGTCGAGATAAGTTGAAGCATAAGTATCGGGGAGATAGAAAGACTGTGTGGTCAGCTGTCTTCAATCACTCACCCACCACCACCACCACCTACAACAACACCACCACCACCACCCGCTATCACCACCACCTCCACCACCTACAACAACACCACCACCACCACCGCTATCACCACCACCACCACGATATCACCACCACCACCACCGCTATCACCACCACCACCACCGCTATCACCACCACCACCTACAACAACAACACCACCACCACCACCTACAACAACACCACCACCACCACCACCTACAACAACACCACCACCTACAACAACAACACCACCACACCACCTACGACAACAACACCACCACCACCACACCACCACCTAAAACAACACCACCACCACCCCCGCTATCACACCACCACCTACAACAACAACACCCACCCAACACCTACAACAAACACCACCACCACCACCTACAACAACACCACCACCACCACCACCGCTATCACCACCACCACCTACAACAACAACACCACCACCACCACCACCTACAACAACACCACCACCACCACCACCTACAACAACACCACCACCACCACCACCACCACCACCGCTATCACCACCACCACCTACAACAACAACACCACCACCACCACCGCTATCACCACCACCACCACCACTATACTCTGGTTTTTTTAACGAGGTGAAAAATCCTGACCCCTTGCTGCTTACTGACTGATATTTGATGCCAGAAGGGAATACTACAGTTCTTCTAAATTTCAGCTGTATTTGATCAGAGTTAACCCTATTATTAGGTAAACATAGGCATCATTTTAAGCATGAGACCTTAAGATAGAATGGAATTTTTGTCTCGTTAAAAAAAAAATAGACTATACAGGGAGGTCCTGTTATACGAGCATTCGATATACGAGAATCCGATGATACGAGATGTGTAAATTAGGGTCTATTTTCAATATACGAGGTCGAAAATCCAATGTTACGACATTCAAACTGGGGTGAGTAAAATTACCAAGTTATATACTAAAGTAAATTAAAAGTTATTTACTAAAATTACAAAGTCATTTACTGACTATATGATTTTACCTAAGGTTGTACGTAATCAATCTGAAAATATGATAATTCTGGTGGCTCAGTACGACAATGTGGCCTACAAAAATTCACAACCCTGGGCGAGAAGCCAGCAACGGAGGTAGTATGGCCAGCAACGACCTGCTCTCGCACTACCTAGATACTACTTTCCCTAATGACGGAAGCTACAAAGCTGATTGAAAGCTCCCTCAATAGGTCGTAAACGAGTAGGAAGGTTGTGACTGGCTAAGGCGTCATCCGTCACCAGCCAATGACAAACAGTTTTTAAAACTTCTCCAATAACAAGCCAGCGATACATATTTCCGGGGAAGAATGTCATGCCAGACTGCCTCTCCGCCTTCTGTCCCCGTCATCTAAAACTAATTCTCGTTTTATTTTGAATGCTTGCGTTTTAAGGAGTTTTAATGTATCAGATAGTAAGATATATAAGTAAGGAGCCTGTGTTGCTAGTGTATTAGTGGTAGGTGTGTATGTGTGTTAAAATGGTGAATATTTGTCATATGGGGCGGCTCCGCGGCAAGTATTTCTCCGTCACTCTCTGCCCCGCCAACTCGGCCAGCAGTCACCTCATCATAACATCTTTAAATCACCCTTATTTAAGGTGACACACGGTGCTACATTGATTTAGATAATGACACGTGGATATAACATCTCACCATAATCACTAAGTTGTATAATAACGAGTGATAAGACGTTTAAGCCTGCCCAAACCTACCTTGGCGGAGGAGGCGGCGGCCTGCCCCGTCCACCGCCTCTCTCAAAAACCGCCGTCATCCGCCTCACCTGTGCCTTCCTGAAGAAGACAGTCAGCTCCTACGCCTGTGATAGCACCATAGGATATCACCAGTGATCATAGGATTCCTCAAAGGGTCCTCGCTTTCCTACTAAATAATTACCAAGGAGATCTCCGCTGGCGGCGGACATCGGCTGCCGCCCGCACAACACAACACCCCGTTATCAGCTGTATAATATGTGCCTTCCTGAAGAAGTCAGGTCAGCTCCCACGCCTGTGATAGCACCATAGGATATCACCAGGGATCATAGGATTCCTCAAGGGGTTCTCGCACCCCTACTAAATATTACCAAATTTTATGATAGCTTGAAAAACATGTCTTTTTTTTATTTATTTTTATTTATTTTTATTTTTTTTATAATTGTTGGGGTCCTGGAACCAAACCTATATTTTACCATTAGTTATGTGTTTCATTATACGAGATTTCGCTTTACGAGTATGCCAGGTGGAACCTAACTGCTCGTATCTTCGGGACCTCCCTGTAGGTGCATGCCATATGATATATTCTAGAACATTTATAAGAAAGTTTTAGAAAATCAAGTATTTCTTTATAAATATTGGTTTTAATCAGTCATGTTTTAGTTCCAAAATGATAATCCTGTTATCAAGTGAATCCATGAATATTTATTTATAAAACCTCCTTGAAAGCATTCATATCGTAAGATGTTTAATGTCCTATAGACTACATAATGCAACAATCTCAGCATTAGGAAATTACAGTAAAACCTCTCATATTCGGACTAATTGGGCCAAGGAGTGGTCCGAGTAATGCAAGGATCCGAATAATGGGGGGATTATATATGGGGGGATATGAAAAAAAAAAAAAAAAGTTCTAGGTGTATAAATAGCTAGGAAATTGAGACCCTAAAAAAAAAAAAAAAAAAAAAAAAAAAAAAAAAAAAAAAAAAAAAAAAGGGAGGTCCGAATAATGTCAAAGTCCGAATAATGAGGGTCCGAATACGAGAGGTTTTACTGTATTTTGAATCCTATAGATCACATGACCAGAATAGAAAAGGATGTTGTCTAAGTTAGATTTGACAACATAATGGTGTAAGTGTCCAGGATGTGTACCCACCGTCAATAACACCATAGTCGCCACTGCACTAATGGCCCCAGGCGAATTTTACAGGCAAATATTAAGAATTTTAGCATCACTACAAATTTGTATGTGCCACTGAAGACAGGTGGATAATATAAACTACTGTGCATGCCTCTTCAGTGGCAGTCTGTAGTCTGTAGTGATGCTAAAATTCGTAATATATGGTGCCCGGCGACATTAGTGCAGTGGCGACTATAGTGTTATTGATGGTAGTGTAATCATCCATTGTAACCTACAGTAAAACCTCGCGTATTCGGACACTCATTATTCGGACTTTGACATTATTCAGACCTCCTTTTTTTATTTTTTATTATTTTTATAGGGGTCGAAATGTCCTAGATATACAATATACAACTAGATTTTTTTTTTTTTTTTTTTTTTTTTTTTGGCATATCCCTCCATATATAATCCTCCCATTATTCGGATCCTTGCATTCCTCGGACCACTCCTTAGCCCAATTAGTCCGGATATGAGAGGTTTTACTGTCTATCCTATCAGTGCCCATACCCAGTCCACGTCATGGATGTAAAGGCAAAAGCTTACAGTATAATGAAATTCCATCTTTTCTAATCCAACATAGGCTGGATAAATGGATAAGTAGATGGATAATAAATAGATAATAAATAAATGGATAATAGGCTGGATAAAGGGATAAATTGGATAAATTGCTCCATATGATTGTATTCAGTAATGGTTTATATCAATCCTGCACTTAGTACTCTCTTAACAACCCAACAACCCAACAATCAACCTAACTAAACAACCAACCTAAACAACCTTCTTCTTCTTTCTGTTCAACGTCAGTTTTTCCCATAATTTTTATAAGGTTAGACGGCCGATGATACGCTTCCAACTATCTCTATCCATTGCCTCAACTTCTTCAATGCCCAATGCTGCCAGATCCTCTTCCACACACTGCCTCCATGTCTTCCTTGGCCTGCCCGGTGGACGGCAACCTGGAACTTCCACTCTAACAGCTCTCCCCAATGCCTCACCACCTTCTCTCCTCTTCACGTGCCCAAACCACCTCCATCGCCTTACTCTCAGCACTGAACTCGGCTCCTTCCCCAATGCCTCACCACCTTCTCTCCTCTTCACGTGCCCAAACCACCTCCATCGCCTTACTCTCAGCACTGTACTCGGCTCCTTCCCCAATGCCTCACCACCTTCTCTCCTCTTCACGTGCCCAAACCACCTCCATCGCCTTACTCTCAGCACTGTACTCGGCTCCTTCCCCAATGCCTCACCACCTTCTCTCCTCTTCACGTGCCCAAACCACCTCCATCGCCTTACTCTCAGCACTGTACCCAGCTCCTTCCCCAATGCCTCAAAAACCACCAAACCTCGAACCATCTCCATCCCCAATGCCTCAAAATCAAATGCCTCTAACATCATCAATAATCAAACATAAATAATGGTTAAATTGCACCCTATGATTTTATTCAGTAATGGTTTATATCAATTCTACAGGAACTACCTCGTGTAGCTTCCTTATTTTCTTATGTTCTAATCCTGCACTTAGTACTCCCTTAACAACCCAACAACCCAACTAAACTAAACAACCAAGCTTAACAAACCATAAAATAATGTCTTCTTTTTCAGATCAAACCAAAGATCATCAATAGGAATGGCCAAGAGGTTCCCAACGTGTTCCAAACCAAGTACGGGTCAGTGCGGGTCATGGATCTGGTGGGGGTCAAGTACGGGTCGCGGGTCAGCCTCTCCAAGGGGTGGGGTCACGTGCTGTACCCGACCCCCGAGCTGTGGACCGTCACCCTGCCTCACCGCACCCAGATCCTCTACACCCCGGACATAGCCATGGTGAGACACAAGGATAGGACAGACGACCCTCGGTTTAACCCCTTCTCGCCCAAATCTTTCCTTTGCTGTAAAAAATTGTATGTTGTCGAGCCATAAAATAACGAAAAGTAACTGAATATACCAAATTAGCTAGTGGACAAGGATACTAAACAGGTCATATCTATAGAATATTGCTTATAATCACTAAAAATTGTCTAATGGTACCCAAATCACAATGGAAATTACGTTCTGGGCCTCAAGGGGCTAATGGATTTTGGATTTAACGGACTCCATTCACTACCGGACAAGCGGACTAAACCATTCAAAAAGTCCGCTGCTTGAGGAATGTGTCCGTTAGGTCAGAGCTTAAAAGTAAAATGTGTCCGAGCAGTGCAGGTGTTTTTGCCAAATCTAGCATGTAGCGCCAGTCACTGTCTGCCTCCCAACCTAGCCACTTTGTTTGGTTGTGTTTGTTATCATTTCTCATTAATTTCACAATTTTTCCAGTGTTTTTTCTATATTTTCACACCCCCGGGAAAATACCCTCTCACTAACAGACAATCGGCTCTAACGGACCACTTCTCCCCCCTAGTAGTCCGTTAAATCGAGGGTCGACTGTATATATATACGTATATGTTTTACGTTGGAGCCTATAGCGCCTGTAGGCTATTTTCTTTTTTCTTTTGCGGGCTTAGGTGGTTGGCCCTGCACCTTCTGGAGTCATGATGTCGGTCGCTTATAGAGGTGGTATAGAGGCTTTATATATTATCCTTGGTAAGACTCAACCCCCACACAGAGAGGACAGTTATGTATAATAATAATAATAATTTCATTTGCACCCGAAGGCATACCATATACAAAAATATAAAAAAGCCTAATAAACCAACAGGAGTAAAGGAAGTTAAGTACATCACTAATCCGGCAATCAATATTCCGGTGCCATCAGTTCTCCGGCATGAATTTCGGAGCGCAGTTTCAAATTTCCCGGGTTGGCGCGCCACTGTTTTCGGGAGGCGCCGTTTGTTTTGATGGCGCTGTACCCAGAATCAGCTGTATGCTCATGCTTCCCACAGCAAACAGGCATTCCTTCTCATTTATTTGCCGTAATTGTTAAAATCTGCTGCTGTGTAGCTTTCTTTAAAGAACTGTAGTAATTTTCTGTTACAACATACAGTAAAACCTCTCGTATTCGGACTTTGACATTATTCGGACCTTCTCCTTTTTTTTTTTTTTTTTTTTTTTAGGGGTCAAAAATTCCTAGCTGTATATACACCTAGAATATTTTTTTTTTTTTTTTTTTTAGGGGTCGAAATTTCCTAGCTATATAATACAGGGAGGTCCCGTTATACGAGCATTCGATATACGAGAATCCGATGATATGAGATGTGTAAATTAGGGTCTATTTTCAATATACGAGATCAAAAATCCAATGTTACGACATTCAAACTGGGGTGAGTAAAATTACCAAGTTACTTACTAAAGTAAGTTACAAGTTACTTACTAAAGTAAATTACAAGTTATTTACTAAAATTATAAAGTCATTTACTGACTACATGATTTTACCTAAGGTTGTACGATAATCAATCTGAAAATATGATAATTCTGGTGGCTCGGTACGACAATGTGGCCTACAAAAATTCACAACCCTGGGCGAGAAGCCAGCAACGGACGTAGTATGGCCAGCAACAACCTGCTCTCGCACTACCTAGATACTACTTTCCCTAATGACGGAAGCTACAAAGCTCCCTCGATAGGTCGTAAACGAGTAGGAAGGCTGTGACTGGCTAAGGCGTCATCCGTCACCAGCCAATGACAAACAGTTTTTAAAACTTCTCGACTCGAACAAGACAGAGACATATTTCCGGGCAAGAATGGCATGCCAGACTGCCTCTCTCTGCCTTCTGTCGCCGTCATCTAAAACTAATTCTCGTTTTATTTTGAATGCTTGCATTTTAAGTAGTTTTAATGTATCAGATAGTAAGATATATAAGTAAGGAGCCTATGTTGCTAGTGTATTAGTGGTAGAAGGTGTGTATGTGTGTTAAAATAGTGAATGTTTGTGTTATGGGGCCGCTCCGCGGTAAGATTTCTCCATCACTCACTGCCCCGCCAGCTCGGCCAGCAGTCACCTCATCATAAAATCTTTAAATCATCCTTATTTAAGGTGACACACGGTGCTACATTGATTTAGATAATGACACGTGGATATAACATCTCACCATAATCACTAAGTTGTATAATAACAAGTAATTAGACGTTTAAGCCTGCCCAAACCTACCTTGGCGGAGGAGGCGGCGGCCTGCCCCGTCCGCCGCCTCTCTCAAAAACCGCCGTCATCCGCCTCACCTGTGCCTTCCTGAAGAAGACAGTCAGCTCCTACGCCTGTGATAGCACCATAGGATATCACCAGTGATCATAGCATTCCTCAAAGGATCCTCGCTTTCCTACTAAATAATTACCAAGGAGATCTCCGCTGGCGGCGGACATCAGCTGCCGCCCGCACAACACAACACCCCGTTATCAGCTGTATAATATGTGCCTTCCTGAAGAAGTCAGGTCAGCTCCCACGCCTGTGATAGCACCATAGGATATCACCAGGGATCATAGGATTCCTCAAGGGGTTCTCGCACCCCTACTAAATATTACCAAATTTTATTTTAGCTTGAAAAACATGGGTTTTTTTTTGGTTTTTTTAATTGATGGGGTCCTGGAACCAAACTTATATTTTACCATTAGTTATGTGTTTCATTATACGAGATTTCGCTTTACGAGTATGCCAGGTGGAACCTAACTGCTCGTATCTTCGGGACTTCCCTGTACACCTAATTTTTTTTCTTTCTCTTTTTCTTTCTTTTTTACATATCCCCCCATTACTCAGATCACTCCTTGGCCCAATTAGCTCGAATATGAGAGGTTTTACTGTATACAGCATATATCTATAGAGTCAGGTGACAAAACATCAATAATCCGGAAATTTCGAAAATCCGGCAGTCCTGAGGTCCCGTGGCTGCTGGATTAGTGATGGGCAACCTGTACTAAAGCAAATAAAAGATAATATATACATGTGAGCAATATAATATGCACTGTTATCTGTGACTCCCATTTTCACTCATTGGAAGTACAGTAAAACCTCTCGTATTCGGACTTTGACATTATTCGGACCTCCTCCTTTTTTTTTTTTTTTTTTTTTTAGGGGTCGAAATTTCCTAGCTAAATATTCACCTATAATTTTTTTTTATTTCTTTTAGGGGTCGAAATTTCCTAGCTAAATATTCACCTATAATTATTTTTTATTTCTTTTAGGGGTCGAAATTTCCTAGCTAAATATTCACCTATATATAATAATATATATATATATATATATATATATATATATATATATATATATATATATATATATATATATATATATATATATATATATATATATATATATAATATATATATATATATATTTTTTTTTTTATACATATCCCCCATATATAATCCCCTCATTATTCGGATCCTTGCATTACTCGGACCACTCCTTGGCCCAATTAGTCCGAATATGAGAGGGTTTACTGTATTGTATTATTTGTGTACTCTGCAGGTTGAAGAGGTTTTTATTTCAACATAGTGAAAGTGATGATTTAGAAGTAGACTAGACTATCTTTTGAAATTCACCCTCTTCTTCTCCCCCAACCGTCCTTTTACAACACAGAATATGGAGACAGATATTCTAACTCCCTCATGTCTCATATTAACCCCTTCATGCCCAGATCTTTCCTTGGCTATAAAATTTGTATGTTGTCGAGCCATGAAATTACGAAAAGTACTGAATATAACAGATTAGTTAGTCGACAAGGATACTAAACAGGTTATATCTATAAAATACTGCTTATATTCACTAAAAAACTTCTAATGGTACCCAAATTACAATGGAAATTACGTTCTGGGTCTCAAGGGGTTAACTCATCCTTCAAGATAATCAGCACACTTCCTTCACTCATCCACTCCAGATTCAGCCTGTATCAATATCATAAATACACATCCCTGGCGTTAAGGTTCCCAGCCCTCCATCCTCTTCTCCCCCAACCTCCCTTTTACAACACAGAATAGAGACAGATATTCTAACCCCCTCATGTCTCATGTTAACCCCTTCACGCCCAGATCTTTCCTTGGCTATATAAAACATTGTCTGTTGGTAGCCATACAATTACGAAAAGTAACTTAATATACCAAATTAGTAAGTCGATAAGGATACTAAACAGGTTATATCTATAAAATATTGCTTATAGTCACTAAAAATCGTCTAATTGTACCCAAATTACAATGGAAATTACGTTCTGGGTCTCAAGGGGTTAAACGATTTTAGTGACTATAAGCAATATTTTATAGATATGACCTGTTTAGTACCCTTGTCCACTAACAAATGTGGTATATTCAGTTACTTTTCGTAATATTATGGCTAACGACATACAATTTTTTATAGCAAAGGAAAGATCTGGGTGAAGGGGTTAACAACACAGAATATGGAGACAGATATTCTAGCCCCCTCATGTCTCATATTAAAACTACTGCCTCTTACCCTGTGTTGCAGGTGGTGATGCAGCTGGAGCTTGGTCCCGGGTCTGTGGTGTGTGAGGCGGGCACCGGCAGTGGCTCGCTCTCCCACGCCATCCTCAGAGCCATCGGGGCCACAGGCAAACTGCACACCTTTGATTTCCATAAAGAAAGAGTCAAGGTAGTGAACGTTGCGCTGGTTACTAAAGTTACATCTTGATGAGGCTTAAGTCTGATATGCAATAAAGGTTGTAATATGTAATAAATGAAGGTTGTAAGTCTAATATGTATGTCTAATTGTAAGTCTAATTTGTAAAGTTTAATATGTTATAAAGGTTGTAATGTGTAATAAAGGTTGCAGGTTGCCATCCAAATAAAGATCTCAAGCTGGAAAAGTGTAGATTTAAAAAGGAAATAGGGAGAAACTGGTTCACAAATAGGGTGGTGAATGATTGGATTTGGGTCTATTGGGGTCTTTAAAAAGAGTCTGGATAAATTCATGGATGGGATTTGGTCTATTGGGGTCTTTAAAAAGGTCTGGATAAATTCATGGATGGGGAAGAGAGGGGGATATAGGTAGAGTTAAGTAACAGGAACTACCACGTCTCACAGCCTCTTGTAGCTTCCTTATTTTCTTATTTTCTTATGTTATCTACTTACTGATCAAAAGTGCTCCTCTCCCTCCATGCACTCATCAGGCTCTGTTTTGCAGGTAGCATCTGAGGAGTTCACGCGTCATGGCCTTGGGGAGCGGGTTGTAGCGTTGCAGCGTGATGTCTGTGACGAAGGGTTTGGAGTGGAAGGTGTGGCTGATGCCGTGTTCCTTGACCTGCCCAAGCCATGGGACGCGCTGCCTCACGCTGTGGCCGCCATCAAGACATCGGGGGGAAGGATATGTTCCTTCTCGCCTTGCATTGAACAGGTCAGTCTCAACATTCTTGAAGGTCAAGTATATAAGTTTGGTTTCTCTTTACTTACTCAGAAGTTTAAATGGGCATCAGAATTAATTGAAAAGTCTATCACCATACTAAATACTAGTATACAGTCCCTCGAGAAACGCAGACTTCAGATACTTATTGACGGCCACAGTGACATGCATTGCCACCTCTATGCGAGTCTGTGCATGACATGAGAGGCAGGCCCGACCCTTCAACACAGGTGCTCAGGGACACCACGCACCCGTACACTGGCCGCCTCTTGCCTCAAGTAGTGACTGACCAGTGATTGTTGACTGGCTTGTGCGTATTTTAGTGATAATTTGCATTGATGAGCCTTGTTAGGTTTTAGGAGATAAGTGAGGACCTCCTGGCAAGTGTATATTAATTCAGGCTATTCCTGGACTGCAGACCACAATGCCTGAAAGCTGGCAGGTCCCGGGCCATCTCTTCTCTTAGTTCATTAATTTCCTGCAATTCTTCTTGGTTGTCTGTTTTTTGCCTAACTTATTGTGTAGCATAGTGATATGATATAACTGTGTTAGATTAATATAGACAAGCACATGACGTCCTTCCACAGCCATCAGGTCACGTTCCTCCCCGGGACTGTTTTTATCCCGTCACAAGTAAAAAGGAAACGTTGTAGTCAGAGCCCCGCCATACAAAACATTTTTTTTTGCTGTTCATGAGTGCAGTTGTGTATATTTTCTATAATTAGTGATATGTCTTAACTTAAGGCATGTCCAGACAAGCGGGTCTGATTGGCGGGCATGTGATCGAAATGCCCGATCCCTGGTTAAGCAAAATCAACGTGTGGTGCCCGGTGGCTCGAGTTACGACGCTGCCAGACACAAGTTTACATTGGGGATCCATAGGCTTGCCTCCCACTTATCACTTTCTTGTTCAAAACTGTTCACACCAGGAACACACACACAGCAATAATTATGCTACACAATACTTTCTTCGCAGTAGTACTGGGCACCATGTTTATCGTACCGCACTCCACAACCTACTGGCATCGTCGGGCACTTCCCGTCCATTCATCGACTCTGCCGTGTGGACAACATTCATGGGCATGCCCGGCAGAATTTGTCCGCCGACCGCACCTGCTTATCTGGACATGCCTTTAGATAACTTTAAAAATGTTCCGTGTTTATTGCTACGTAGGTCTAGGTTGGGTAAATAGGAGTGGTTTAGGTCTAGACTTGGCACGGGGCTTCGACATCATCACACATGCAATTGGTTTCAAAGATTAAATACTCAGTTTTTGGGAATGTAGTTTTTGAGTTTTTGGGAATGCGGTACGGTACAGGACCTGCTAAATTTACCACATCTGATGGCGACTACTATTATGTTATCAGTTATAAAATCTTTGTCTTTGAATTTGTAGCCCATACGATCTTACTTTCCCAGCATAGGACGACTGCTCTGCTATACTATATCAGTTTCCTTAAGTCTTAATCTATTATTTTTTCCTAGTCATTATCTACTCCATATTTCATGTCCGTGGTGATCATTTTCTCCCTGAAGAGTTCCCATCAAAACACTCACAAGCTTTATGTTGATTTGTAGAATGAAAGTGAATATTAATCTGCTCCTCCAATCGCCTTACTCCCAGCACTGTACACTGCTCCTTCAATCTACATTTTCTTGCCACCTCTTCACTGGACACTTCCATCTCTCCACGTGATCCCAGTCACTCCACATTCTTCGATCACACCTAACCAACACATCCTACAACTTCTTCGTCAAAGCCCATGTTGATTACTAGAATGAAGGCGACTATTAACCTACCCTCCTCCTGCAGGTGTCAAGGACGTCCGAGGTGTTGGAATCCCTGGGTGTTCAGGAACTCTTGACGCTGGAATGTCTGGCGCGGGAGTTTCAAGTCAAGACCATTTCCTTGCCCACAATAATAAATGGTCAAAAGGTTAGTCAGGACACTTGATGCTTCTCAGTATAAAGACTTCAAATGAATATAAAGAATATTTAAAACTTATAAACTTATTCAGCTTGTAATGTCTTTAGTATGTTGTCTATAATGTCTTGGTATGTTGCTTCACTATTTTTGATCTGTAAGCTGTGATGTTACCTATATATGTACTGGTTTTCTTAATGATACTAATGGGTAAAACAATATATTTTTGATTCGTAAGCTGTGATGTTACCTATATGTACTGTTTTCTTAATGATATAATGGTAAAACAATATATTTTTGATCGGTAAGCCGTGATGTTACCTATATATATGTACTGGTTTTCTTAATGATACTAATGGTAAAACAATTTCCTTGATCAGCATTTAGTCCAAAACATGTTTATTGTCAGGCACCAACACAGCAGAACACACAGGTGAACCAAGAAGAGACACAGCCACACATGAAGAAGATGAAGGTGGAGGAAGAGTGCGTGGGAGGAGGCGGCGACACCAACACAAAGGCCGATGAACAGATCACGGCAGGCAACAAGGGACAGAAAGGGAACGGTGACTTCAAGTTCACGACAGGTATAACACAGCTGAAGATGCCCGGACACACAGGGTTCCTAACCTTTGCCTCAGTGCCCCCAGGACTGGCAAGAAATAAAATAGCCTGTTTGGTTTGACACTCCCCAAATAAAGATAAAAATTCTTAATGTTATCTCTCTTTACCCGACACCGACACCTCTAGAACTGGAAATTAGTCAAGTATCACAGGTGCAAAGTGGGACAGATTGAACCAGAGTATAGGGTCTTACATTGCAGTGAAGCGGAGAGCTAGGATGACGTGAAGGATCCCAGGATAACACTAAAAGTGGTTAAGCACAAATCCTTTTATTACATTTAGTCAAAGAGCATATTTATCAATGTACTTCCTGTACTGAAATCTGTCTCCTTGCTTTAACAATATCGGGGAAAGGGCATTGGTATTAGGTAATATATTCATGTATCCAAGGAATAAACAAAGACAATATGACAAGCTTCACATCAACGGGAATGTTCCAACTTTGACGTATGGTCTGTCCCATCTAATAAAAATTCATTTAATTTAATTTTCAACTTAGCAATGTGCACCAATCTAACACAGATGTGAGCTGCAAACACAATCTAATAAAATCCCTACCTTAAAAATGAAACAAGATCCTTATAATAAAAGAAAAGTAAGAATGATCTGTAGCTTTGTTTCTCAACTGCACAAACACCAGTATAAAGGCGATACTCTCAGCCAGGAGGCATACTGGGGCCCATGTCCGGATTTTAAGTTCTCATGCAACTGAGATGAGAGCGATGGGTCCCGTATGGCCTGATCTCGGGCTGTATGTAGTTAGCTTGAGACTGGACAGGCAGCAAGGGTCGGTCTCTGTTCACTGCTTTTAAGTCATTCACACTGACACAGAGGGCAAGATCATCGCTGCACTGTTCAGCCCGCCACTTGTTCCACCACTGCACATTTTCCAACCAAAAAGTCTGTTCTCTGCCCCGGCCGGGAACATACTGCTCCCGGCGCCTCGGCCATCATGCTCACTGTTTGTCACACTGAACTAGATAGTCATCTCGTTTCCATCTCATCACTAACTCTCCCGTGCAGCGTGGGCCTTAAAAACTGTTGATCCTTTTGTTCCAACACCCACTGATTCAACATCTTACGCATCTGTGGCCCATCTAGCGGTTGGCATTCTTGAGCTGGTTACTGAGCCAGTCCAGGCCCTCGTACAGGCCGTCCCCGCTGGTGGCACACGTGGCCTGGATGTACCAGTTACGGTTTCTCAATGAATGCAAGCCAAGTTTATCTGTGATTTCTGCTGCATTCATGGCATTAGGGAGATCCTGAAAGCAGAAAAGAAAGTGTCAACGTGACATTATTATAATATCCTACTTACAGGAACTACCAGCGTAGGTCTCGCGGCCTCTTGTAGCTTCCTTGTTTTTTTATTTACGAATAGTAAGCGCAAATGGATTAAATCTGAACTATAGAAATTTATGTAGATAGGATTAACTAAATCTCTTATCTTATAGATAAAGAGATTTATGGGTTTTATGGGCAATATCTTTCTATCTCTATTAACACCTGAGCCCCAACCCTCTGTAGCATGACTGAAAATAAGTGATCATAACAGAAGAAAGGAAGTAACCCAAGATATGTTTCCTGAAGTGATGCAACTGGCAATGGATGCGTGGTGGAGATTGATCCATTTCCTAACACGCAAAACTCTATACAGCATTACAGCCCACAACTCATCAAATGCAGTTAGAATTTGGAATATTAATTGGCATCCATAAGATATAAATTAGGATTCACAACAATTATACAAAATTTGAATTAATGAATCAAATTCAATCAAGACCGTAATTCATAATTGTAGCTACAATTATCATGGAACAGTTCTTTGAGTATTAGATCAAATACTTAGTGATCATACACCTGAATAACATAGAATAGTGTAGTGGAATAGCATAGTGTACCTGAATAACAGAATAGTGTAGTGGAATAGCATAGTGTAGTGGCATAGCATAGTGTACCTGAATAACATAGAATAGTGTAGTGGCATAGCATAGTGTACCTGAATAACATAGCACAGTGTAGTGGCATAGCATAGTGTACCTGAATAACATAGCATAGTGGAATAGCATAGTGTACCTGAATAACATAGGATAGTGTACTTAAATAACATAGAATAGTGTAGTGGAATAGCAGTGTACCTGAATAACATAGCATAGTGTAGTGGAATAGCATAATGTACCTGAATAACATAGCATAGTGTAGTGGAATAACATAGTGTACCTGAATAACATAGCATAGTGTAGTGGAATAGCACAGTGTACCTGAATAACATAGCATAGTGTAGTGGAATAGAATAGTGTACCTGAATAACATAGCATAGTGTACTTAAATAACATAGAATAGTGTAGAGGAATAGCATAGTGTACCTGAATAACATAGCATAGTGTACTTAAATAACATAGCATAGTGTACTTAAATAACATAGAATAGTGTAGAGGAATAGCATACCTGTTTGTTAGCAAATATGAGCAGCACTGCATCTCTTAGTTCATCTTCTGCTAACATTCTCATAAGCTCTTCTCGAGCCTCGCCAATACGTTCTCTGTCATTGGAGTCGACAACAAAGATGAGGCCCTGAAAATAACACAAGAGTATCAGAATTACCTGTACTGACAAAATACTAATCTAAAAACCTAACCTTTAAAAAAAATTAAAAAAATAACTATTTAATCACATTCAAAACAAACAAAAAAAAAAAAAAAAAATAAATAAATAAACCCTAAATAAACAAAAGAAATGAATAATAAGTAAAATAAAGTCAACCTAAAAAGACAATCTAACATTAGGGACAAGTCAAAGGCAGAAAAAAATCAATACACACAAGTCACCCCATTGCCAGTCTCTGTGTAGAAGGTAGAACAGCTTAATCAAGGGGGGAGTTGTATAGTTTTGGAGATGTCTTCAAACTCCCCTCGGGATTTAGTTGTCGGAAGGTGGAAAAATAAAACCAGGGAGAGTGAGTTTACCGGTGAGAGGAATGATAAGAGTGAAGATACTGGTTTACTCTTTACTCTACGCATTTATATGATATGAAAATAAGACAAAATAGGAAGGAGAGTAAGGAGAGTCTTAAGCAGCAGGGTTGCAGGAAGGGGAGAGGTATGGGGTTAGTAAGCTCAATAGAGAAAAAAGCATGAAAATAAGAATAAAAATAGCCCGGGAAGTCACACTGACACTGAGCGAGACTGAGGAGATTCAGAGGAGGGGATTGGTGAAGCAAAAACCTTTTGACCAAAAAGTGTAATATTAATAAAAATGTTCACTGCCATAAACATTGACGAGATCACGTTCGCCAGGCTTTCATTACTCACTGTTTATCAGCGTTAAGAATAAAATATTAACCGATTACCATTATTTTCAACATGTTATTGTAGAACAAACATTTTCAAACAAATAAGAAATGAAAAATTAATAAAATAGTGCAAAATTAATGCCATAAAACAAGAAAAACAAAACGTATACATAAACAGCCTACGTTTTTTTTTAACATGTACCGTAGATAACAGTAGTCACCAGGACAACTTTTTTTCTGTTTACAGACGTGTGGTGGCGTTAATAGTTAATTTCTACATCCATGATTTCAGGAAAGTTAGAAGGGGCTATCTGGAGAATCTGTGTCATTTTGTGTCTTCATCTGTGTCATAGTATGGCTATAAATGAACAAATGACAAAAATATCTACAAAGTGGCTACCAACAGTGAAGTCGCCATCTAGTGTTTATTTACTGAGTGGCCTCCCGCAGCCGTCGTCGCCCGAAAAAAAAAGTAGTGAAATTTGAAACCGTCTATACTCGCAGATACAAAGCATAAAACAACGCTGAAACAGGGTAGATTATACAGTCATGATATAAACTACTGTGTATTATCTTCAGTGGCACATAAAAATCAGTAGTGATGCTATAATTCGTAATATATGGCGTCTGGCGACTTGACTGCAGGTGGCGACTTAACTGTTATCTACGGTAGGGACAGTCAGAACATAATGGCAGTAATGTTGCTCTATTCAAAGTTGAATAGAACATAGAATAATAGTACAAAAAGTTGCAAATATCCATATAGAACATTTTCTTGAGAGTAATATGAGACCAAAATGAATAATATAGAACAATAAAAATATGGACAGGAAAAATGATTTTTTTACACTTTAGCGAAGCACAGCGCACTGAGCGACACTGCCCGACCGACCTTGGGTTGGCGCGGCGCTGACTGGCTCGCTGGCTAAAGTGTTAAGGTCTACCTAGGGATTGATCTAAGCTACCCATATATCCTGTGCATCCATTCAACCAGTCTTTCCTCCATACTTCCACATCTCAGCTGTCATCCCAGCCACTCTTGCTGCCTTTCCATGCTTCAAAGTTTCAATTGCTTTCTTCACTTCCTACTTTTGATTTCCTATTGTTCATCCACCCTCCCGCCACTTCCCATCATACCCATGCACGTCTGTCACAATGGCCTCGCCTCACCTCTTTGACAGTCATAACAGTTACAAACAAGGATCCATGCTCACCTGTGTGTTCTGGAAATAGTGGCGCCACAGGGGCCGGATTTTGTCCTGGCCTCCCACGTCCCACACCGTGAAGCTGATGTTCTTGTACTCCACCGTCTCCACATTGAAACCTGCACGGTGGGTGACAGCGGAAAAAATACTTCAGTTCAAAGTAAAATAATCACAATTCAGTACATTATAAAGTGCAACCATGTCTCATATTAACATTCTTTAGAAAGCAACAGTTACTGCTCCAGCATCAGGGAATTCATGTATTAACTACTTAGGCCCAGAACGTAATTTCCATTGTAATTTAGGAACCATTACACAAATTTTAGTGACTATAAGCAATATTTTATAGATATGACCTATTTAGTATCCTTGTCGACTAACTAATTTGGTATATTCAGTTACTTTTTGTAACTTTATGGCTCGACAGCATACAATTATTCATAGCAAAGGAAAGATCTGGGCGTGAAGGGGTTAAGGTTGTCACTCAAGACATGATCAGCAACCACAGCTTACCAATGGTGGGAATTGTCGTCACAATTTCTCCGAGCTTGAGCTTATACAAGATTGTCGTCTTTCCCGCGGCATCTAGACCCACCATCAGGATGCGCATCTCCTTCTTGCCGAAAAGGCCTTTAAACAGGTTGGCAAAAATATTCCCCATTTTGCCAAGAAATTATCTGAAAGAAAATTCCCATGTGAAAGTACTTATTACATGACAAATATAAAGCACACAATTAACATGTATAAGTTTGCACAGCTGTTCTTGGGTGATATTAAAATGCATTTCCTCAAAATATATTTACACTTGAAACTATGTCTTAGGTTTAAAGTGAGGAAGGTATAAATTTTGCCAAACAAGGTCGTTTTTTCCATTAGCAATTGCCTTTCCAACTGAAGTTCCAAGAAACAAAGATGCTCATCAGCTGGGTGGCATCTTTTCCTACAAGATGCTATTCTACCAGGGGCTTGCATCTGTATTGCTAGAAATACCTAGATGACCACTTGCTATGCAGATATATCAGTTTGGTCTAGTGGTACCGCCCGGTCGCCTACCGCCTAGTGGTCGCCCGCCTGTGGTGGCGAGATGTCTAAGCGGTGTGAGTTAGATGCTCGTATTCGTAGTCACATACCATGATTGTTCGTGGTAATTGCTATGATTTTGTTCCATTTCTATCAAGTCAAAATTATTCACTTGATCTTGTAGCTGCCATGGAAAGTACTAGAGCAATCATACAGTACTCCTATTGCAATCACAACAGAGCTGGCATGACATTGATTTAATTAGGACAAGACAAAAAGTGAACAATGACCACGTACAATGATGGTATGTGACTACGAATACGAGCAAGTCTCACCAAGGTCAATATATAATAATGGGAAATAAGATTTATTCCCCGAATTGTGATTGTGACCCTGTTAGTGCATTTGTGAAAGTATTCTTCTGAGGGATTCATAAGGGATAATTGTAGCAGTCTGTCTGTCTTCCTGGCATTAAGTCTATGGATCAGTACTTCAGTTCCCTGTTCCCAGGCTCCATGACCAGTTTCCATTATTCATGTCCTCTTATCATGAGGGCTGCAGGTTCCCCTTTGGCATCCCCTTCAGAATAACATCACGACAGGAGAGAACATTAGAAGAGTGGTGTTCAAGTGGCCGTCAAGGCAGACTTGGGGCGTTGTAAATCTACACAGGAGCAATTTTTCTCTTTCCAGAATACCCTGCAGTAGTATTCAAAGCAGTTCCATGAGGCCACTCACACGGTGCACATACGGCAAAATTCCCGTGTGGCAGATTCATCCTCTGCATGCACACGTAAACTGTCAGGCGCTAAGAATTCTAGAATACTGTAGAAGTCTATGGAGAATTTCATAACGAATCTTCCCCGAGTGGCAGTTGTGATTCATGTTTGGCAGGGCAGTGCCCCGTCGTCACTGTCATTTTTTCAATCAGTTATGCTATCTTGGTTATTCATAATATGGAAAGGTCTTCTTATTGTTGAGAATATTGTGAAAGTTATAGTATATATTGCAGAAAGTCATATTTTACCTCCATAAATCAGGAAACAATTTATATGTTGCTGATAAATTCAAATTACGTACGCTTCATTTCATATTCAGAAAAAAAATGTCCATGAACTGAAAACCTGAACAGTTATCGGAAGAAAATAGTTTACTCTGCAACAGCAAGACTGGTGGTGTTGTATTAGTCCACTGCAAGTTCATGGTACACAACACCTGCACGGGCACTGCACAGCCACTGTTTTACCTCCAAAAATTAAATGATTTCTTAGGGGTGCATTTTTTTCTCTTCTTTTCGCCCCAGAACGTATTACGGGTTATCACAAATGGTGTCCTGCCAGCCATGTACAGTTTCATCCCAGGTAAAGCAAAGACTGTACAGTACTACATCTGCAGCAGCTCCCCTGACAATGACCAGGCAGATGGGAGGAGCAGAAGACAGGGATTCTGCCATCAAAAAGTATGAGAAATATGGGAAGAGATTCAAAAGGAGCACACCTAAAACTATCAGGGCTGTACGGTTTAAATGAAGCTGATTTAAACACCGAGGCGGCGGCGCTGCGGCCAAGCCACTGACGGGACGACTACCCGGCGTGACCAGATAACAGGGATTTGTGCAGTTTCGGCCAAAATTATTGTATCGATATATATATAAAAAAAAAAAAAAAAAAAAAAAAAAAAAATCCCGGCACGAACATGTCAGTTAAGGGTAATTTACTTGTTTTAATGCTGTCAGTTACAAATGTTGGTATATCATGTTGGATATAATTATTCATTTTGCCATAGGCTAATAAAGTTCTACTGAAAAGAGCGTTAATGAACCAGGCAAAATGATCGTAAATATTGTACCAATATTCAATTCAGTGTTCATACAATAATCATCGTCTATCTGGCCACGCTGCGACGGCCCCGGATGGCCGACGCCGGGAGAACATTGAAAACATGTTGTATGGTATCGTACAAAGTACAAATACAGGCACAGTCAGGACGTGTGCTAAGCTGTGCTGTGACCAGGTTAGAGGGAGTGGTGGTGCAGCACTGGCCACTGGCTGGTGGGCTGTACCAGGGGCAACATGTTGTAACCAGGGTAAATCAGATCCAACAGGTATTCTTAATTCAAACTAATGTATTGTATTGAGAATATATAATGTAAATATTCGTAAATATTCGTATATTTACATTATATTGTTAAAAAGTGTAAAATATCCAATAAAAAAAATATATCTGATAAATAAATTTTTTGGATTGATTTCTTCAAATCATAAAAATCAACAACCCTGGAAACTAATTCAAACTATACTAGTGAAAATGTGCATCTTCACTAATAAAATGCACATGTGAACAAGCTGATCATGTATCTTTTGAAATTGCACCCACACCCATGACTCAGCAGAACCATGAGCAGCCTTCTCGGATCCACATATATTTATATTACCTGACCACACACACACACCTTACCGATCACCATGACACACTAAAGTGCCAAATGGTCATGAACATAATGTTACAGTGTGGTGTAAGTGCAGTTACAACCCAAACACGCTGGGTGGTTTTAAGTATCCTGAGCGATTCGTTCTCACCATAAGGAGTATTTCTAATCCTACAGTAGCCGCCGGAAATGAAGAATAGCACAAGGGGGGTCTGGGGGGGCGACCCCCCCCCCACACCATGGTGAGGTTAGGTTACGTAATCAATCCCCAGGTTAGGTTAGTGAACTAGCAGGGGGGTTTGGGGGGCGCAACCCCCCCCCCACCCAGTTATGTCTGGAGTGTTGGTCAATATATGGTTGAAACTGCACATTTACCGAAAGTGTACTCCACATCAGCATTCACCACAACCCATGCCAGCCACCCTACTCAAGGCAGACCCTGTACACACACAACACAACACCCTGCCCCCTGCCTCCCACCCCCGCGCCTCAAACATATGGAAGCAATCACACACGCCATACAAAGGTGCATTACTCCTCCACGTCAATCATACCCCATGCTTTATATTTCTGGACTCCCTTACACTGCATGGTGTAATAGTTGTGTTCAAGCAGACCCTAATTACTGTGAACAGCTAACAAACAATTATCCCATCAATTACTGAAGCCATCAGCAAGTCAAGCCCAGTATCTCACAAGACAAGTGATACAACACTTCCTTATCAGCAAACTATTTGACATCCGGTTCTCATAATAGCTAATATAACTTTTCGGTATATGTGCAGTTTTACCCAATACACGATCGGTGCTTTTAAGTAACCTAAACGTTTCGTTCTCATCCTAAGAAGTATTTCTAACCCATAAAACATTCTCGGAAATGAAAAATAACAAGGGGTGTCTGGGGGGGGGGGACGAAACCCCCCCCCCCAGTGAGGTTGTTACGTAATCAATGTCCAAGTTAGGTTAGTTAACTAGCAGGGGGGTTTCTCTTAACATAACTGGGGGGGCTATGCCCCCTAGTTATGCCAGGAGAGTAATGGTCAATAGGGAGTATTGGTTGAAACAGCAGATTTACCACATTTTCAGAATACCTTGCTATTAAAACATAGGGCAGAGGCACAGTGCACTAGGGGCGTCCCTGTATGGGGCGCCAGCTACTCTCGGCTACCCAAATTCTCGTCCCGACACAACCCGAGAAATACTGCCCACGCTGGAACACTCGCCGACGTGGCAATTTTCGCCGACAATTCCACTTGTAAAAGTTGAAGAGTACCATAAGCCCCTTCATAGTACACGAAGTCTTCACAGGCAGTGCAAACATCAGAATCTGTGCAGCTATAATGAGGCCAATCTTTCCCTGATGGTTCACAGATAAGAATTCCAAGAGTAATTTAAATGGCTTCTTGAGCCAAGAAAGTTTGACAGATGACCTTATGTCATCTTTTTCCCTTCCCGTCTTTACACAGCCATGCAATGCACGCCACGGGCTTGGCTAACAGGCTGCACGCACGCAGGACACCTTGTAAGAGCAGCCCTGCCCCAATGATCGGGCTGGGAGGCGATAGGCCGCGGCCACAACCCTGCTGTCAGCTGGAACCCCTGGCTGCCTGGCCGTGCCCCAGCGGTGGCCCTGGGGCAGCCAGGCACGGCACAGCAGTACAGACGAAGCATGGAGGGAGTCACCAGCCCAGCCTTGCATGAATCACAGCCCAGGCAGGCGCCGGCCGGGCGATAACATAACACAACCCAGCCCTCAGCGCCCCTCACCACCACCACACACCCTTAAACACCCACTTCCACCCGCCACACCACCTGCCGGGCATGCACCTTCCACTCCAGGCGTACTCACCCACCACTTGTCACCTACACACCACCTGAGCCCGGTTATGTGCCGCGGTAAAGAGCCTTGTAGTCTTACCGTGACGCGGGTTGGACAAGATGGCTGACGGCTGCCACGTCTGTGCGCCCTGACGTCACCCCGTCACGTGACGCAGCCTCGCCACCGCCCGGCAGGCGGCGCCACCACACCACCACACACCACACCACACCACACACACCACCACATAGAACCACATCAGACAATAAGAAAGCTACAAGAGGCTGGGAGACCTACACGTGGTAGTTGCTGTGCCCTGCCCCCCCTTGCCGCCCAGCCATGACTTTATCCAACCTGCTTTTGAACCTCCCGCACTGACCACCTGTCCTCTCACTCCACTCCAACACAACTTATCCACCTTTTTTCACCTATTAATCCTTGTTTTGGGATATACTGCACCCCATGCCTATATATCCAGGCCTACAGTAGTGGTATTGATCCATAGTGCATGCCTCCTACACGCTGCCTGGCGCCCATAGCCCCGATCATGAGGCGCCGCCCTTTATACTCCTCCTAGTCCTCATATTTATTGCATGACCGCAAGTGTAGATTCCCGAACTGTTCTCGTGTTTCTATAAGACTACATCATTTAATTTCTTACATTAAAAAAAGGCTACCTAGGTGTGTGCTGTTGATCACTTGTCTATAATGCTACCTGGCTTGGCTATTACCTGGCGAGTTACAACAGTACTAATGGTTACCTCCCTCCCTCCCTCCCTCTCCCTACCTACTTGTTACTCCAAAGTTACGAACCCTAAAAAGCCTTTAATATGTACATGTCACGTTATCTCCTGACAGTATGTTTGAACATTGATTATATAATGTATGAGTGGTATTTACCTGTGTGTGTGTGTGTGT
>JACEEZ010024114.1:338122-340622 GCA_016584305.1 Chionoecetes opilio
CTACACGAAGGCAATGTACACGATGAAGACAATAGAGCAAAGTAAGGAGATTATAACCCCTTCACGCCCAGATCTTTCCTTTGCTATAAAAAATTGTATAGTGTTAGCCATAAAATTACAAAAAGTAACTGAATATTCCAAATTAGTTAGTCGATAAGGATACTAAACAGGTTATATCTATAAAACATTGCTTATATTCACTAAAAATTGTCTAATGGTACCCAGATTACAATGGAAGTTACGTTCTGGGTCTCAAGGGGTTAAGGCAACTGAGTAAAGTAAGGAGATTAAGGCGATTAAGGAGCAAAGTAAAAGTCACTGCCAGTATGTATGCATGTAGAGATAAGCTCGGGGGAAGAAGACACGACTAGGAAAATAGACTAACACGATGAGCAAAGTGAGGGAGGGAGAATGCATTGGCTGAAGGTTGGCGCTCGAAGGCTGTACTCTCCAAGATCTATAGACTGTTAAATAGTAGATAGTATGTCTATTAGTCTTGGTACTCACAATCTATTAAGACAGTGGTTGTGCTGAAGATGTGACGCGCCGACATGTACACTAAAAAATAAGGGGTATATTAAGGGTAGAATTGTTACATCGCACCATCACTACCCTTTTTAAACCCTATGTCCAGGCTGGAGGGTAGATGCTGCCGATTCTACCCTTTATCTACCCTTTTTAGACGAGAGGGTCGGAAAAGGGTATATTTGCGTCGATCCGAAAGGGTATATTTGTAAGGGTAGAAAAAGGGTAGCAGTATTTCATCACTACAAATACCCTTTTTCTACCCTTTTCCTACCCTTTTTTTCTAAGAGTGCAATAGATATAACGCATGGTAGTTGTGCTTGCTTTATTAGATGGAGATGGAAAAGAAAGATGCTGATGATGTCAAAGGTTAATTGGCCGCCTGTTAATAGATACTATATGATAATCGTGCTTGCTTTATTCGATGGAGATGGGAAAGAAATATGATGATGATGATGATGATGACGAAGAGGAGAAGGATGTAGAGGGTAAAGGTTGACGCTCGAAGGCTGTACTCACTATCTATTTTGACAGCGGTTGTACTGAAGATGCGACGCGCCGACATGTAATAGATAATATATGATAATTGTGTCTGTTTTATTGCATGGAGATAGAAGATAAATTGATATCAAGGGATACAATATAGGCGATGTAGGAAAAGTTCTTAAGGTTAGTAAGCAGGGTAGAACAAGAAGTAATGGATTCAAGCTGGAAAAGCGTAGATTTAAAAAGGAAATAGGGAGAAACTGGTTCACAAATAGAGTGGTGAATGATTGGCATGGACTCAGTCGTCAGGTGGTCAATGCGGAGTCTATTGGGGTCTTTAAAAGGAGTCTGGATAAATTCATGGATGGGGAAGAGAGGTGGATGTAGGTAGAGTTAAGTAACAGGAACTACCTCGTGTAGGTCTCACGGCCTCTTGTAGCTTCCTTACTTTCTTATGTTCTTATGTTGTTATAATGATGATGATGATGATGTAGAGGAGGAGAAGGATGTAGAGGGTAAAGATGACAACGAGTACTGAAGATGCGACGCGGCAAATGGCAACAGATATAATGCATGCATGGTAATGGTGTTTGTTTTATTCGATGGCGGTGGTAAATAAATATATTGATGATGAGGAAGAGGAGGAGGATGTAATATGAGAAATATGATGATGATGAAAAGGAGGAAGAGGATGATGATGATGATGATGAGGAGGAGGAGGAGGAGGACTACAAAGGAATGCAAAGGAAGAACAGACAGCAACAGCCCTACTGGGCCAAACGAGGCTGTCTGTGTGACTACTTTCTACCACTATAGTTTCTACATGTTAAAGGTAAAAAAACAGTACAGTTGAAGGCTCCTCCCCACCACCTCTCCCTCCGGCCGAGGCAGGAAAAAAGTGAGAAAAAACCCAGCATATAGTATAGAAAAACTGCCATGGCATTTGATAGGAAAGATTGAAGGAGAGACAGACTCTACACTAAAGCTAACGCTACAAAAAAAAAAAGAGTTTACGTAGGGCCGAAGTAATCGAGTGTGGCAGCTGATGCTAAGTTTTTCTATTTTTATTTAAATATATGGAGGAGGAAGGAGGAGGAGAGGAGGGGAGGGAAGGGGGAGGGAAGGAAGATGCAGGGTAATTCAAAAGGCCTCCTCTGCAGAAACCATATCACCATACCTATACATGCACTTGACGATATAATGAATAACGGCATTACCACCGGGAGCGTGATGGCTGGCGATCGCGAGTACAGCCCTTGATCAAGACCGCGATGAATAACAAACCATAAACAGATAAATGAGACTAACAGCACGATCACTTTCCTCTCCAGCCCTTGGCGCGGCGACCCCTCCTCCTCCTCCTCCTCCTCCTCCTCCTTTCCTCTCCTCCTCCTTTCCTCCTCCTCCTCCTCCTCCTCCTCCTCCCTTCCTCCTTCCCAAGGGGTGGGACGAAGGGGGCGAAAAGGCAGCCTTCAGAGAGAGGGAAGGA
>JACEEZ010024114.1:350622-419671 GCA_016584305.1 Chionoecetes opilio
CTGTGTGTTCAGCGTCATTTAACCCCTTCACGCCCAGCACTTTCCTTGGCTATATAAAAATCATCTATTCTTAGCCATAAAATTACGAAAACTAACTGAATAAACCATATTAGGATACTAAACAGGTCATATTTATAAATGATTGCTTATATTCACTCAAAATCGGCTAATGGTACCCAAATTACAATGGAAATAACGTTCTGGGCCTCAAGGGGTTAACTTGTTTCAGGGTTGAGCGAATAAAAAGGAGTTGGAAAAGAGGGAGAAAATGAAGAATGAAGGATGAAAGAAGTCAAGAATGAAGGGAAGACAAGATAAATGATAGGAAACAAGACGATAAAGGAGAGAAAGAAAGAAGGAAGCAAGGAAGGAAGGAAGGGAGAAAGGAAGGAAATAAGGGAGAAATGAGGGAGAAATGAGGGAGAAAGGAAGGAAAGAAGGAAGCAAGGAAGGAAAGAAGGGAGAAAACAAGGAAAGAAGGGAGAAAGCAAGGAAAGAAAGAAGGGAGAAAGCAAGGACAGAAGGGAGAAAGCAAGGACGAAGGGAGAAAGCAAGGAAAGAAAGAAGGAAAGAAGGGAGAAAGCAAGGAAAGAAGGGAGAAATCAATGAAAGAAGGGAGAAAGCAAGGAAGGAAGGGAGAAAGCAAGGAAAGAAGGGAGAAAGCAAGGACAGAATACCAGGAAAGAAGGGAGAAAGCAAAGAAAGAAGGGAGAAAGCAAGGAAAGAAAGAAGGGAGAAGGAAAGAAAGAAATAATGTAGGAAACAAGGTAGAAAGGGAAGAGCAAATAAGAGAAGAAAAAAAGAAAGAAGAATGAAAGGAAAAGGATGGAATAAAAGAAGGAAAGAAGGAAGATAGGAAGGAAAAAATAACGTTATTAAAGAGGATGGCAAGGAGGAAAGGAAGAAGAGTAAAGAAGATAGAACACAAAAAAAGATAAAAAAAGGAAGGAAAATGATTAAATTAAGGAAGGAAGGAAGAGAGGAAGAAAAAAATAACGTTATTAAAGGAAGATGATAAGGAGGAAAGGAGGTGTAAGAGATAGCAATAAGGAAGGAAGGAAGGAAAGAGGAAGAAGAGAAGAAGGATGAGGAAGAAGAAGAAAAGAGGAAGGAGAGGAAGAGGAGAGGAAGGAAGGAGAGGAAGAAGGAAGGAGGAAAGGAGGAAGGAGAGGAGGAAGGAGAGGAAGAAGGAGAGGAAAGGAGGAAGGAGAGGAAGAAGGAGAGGAGGAAGGAGAGGAAGAAGGAAGGAAAGGAGGAAGGAGAGGAAGAAGGAGAGGAAGGAGGAAGGAGAGGAAGAAGGAGAGGAAGAAGGAAGGAGAGGAAGAAGGAGAGGAAGAAGGAGAGGAAGAAGGAGAGGAAAGGAGGAGAGGAAAGGAGGAAGGAGAGGAAGAAGGAGAGGAAGAAGGAGAGGAAGAAGGAGAGGAAGAAGGAGAGGAAAAAGGAGAGGAAAGGAGGAAGGAGAGGAAGGAGAGGAGAGGAAAGAGGAGGAGCAAATAAAATAGATAAAAAAAGCAGAATAAAAGGAAAAAGATGGCATATAAGAAGGAAGGAAAATATGAAACCAAAAAATTTAAGTATAAGAACAAGAGTTAAGAATAAAGTTTAGGAATAATTTTTTATTTATTTAAAGACAGATGGCAAGGAGGTAAGTAAGATTGCACGACGATGAAGAATTAAATTAATCATGAATCCACATCTTTGAACAGTGATTTTTTTCTTTCCTTGCTTTCCTCCCCTCCTTTGCATTTTATATCAGCCTTCCTTCTCTCTTCTCCCTTCTCTTTTATTCATCTTTACTTCATTCTTGTATTCATTTTTTTCAATACTGCATTCCTCCTTTCATTTTTTCTCTCAATTATTTCTTCCTTCTCCCCTTCTCTCTTTCTCCTTCTCTTCCATGCCTCTTCCTTCACCTTTACCTCCTTCTCTATCTCTTCCTGTGTTTTCCTTCTTTCATCCTTCCTTTTTCATTTCAATACTGCCTTCATCCTTCATTTTCTTTCACAATCCAGTCTTTCTCCCTTTTTTCATCCATAGCAACCTACTTCTTTCATTTTTTTCATCTCACTGTTCTTATCCTCCTCAGTTCCTTCACTTAGCACTACTTTCAATCCTTTGATCTGGTATCCTATTCGAAATTCTACAGCAACTACCACGTGTAAGTCTCACGGCCTCTTGTAGCTTCCTTATTTTATCATGTTGTTATGTTCTTAATAAAATATGCGTCGATCTCCACACATTTCCATCCTATATATTCCTTTCCTTTCCTTTCCGTTATCCTCCTCAGTTCCTTCATATAGGTATCACTTCGTCCAATCCTTTTATCTGGTATCCTATTCGCAATTAAGCGTCTTCTTACATTTCCATCCTACATCTCCCTTTCCTTTCCTTTTCCTTTCGTGGGGACGATTGCAAAACAGACAACGCAAGATTATATATAACAACACTCTCTCCTCCCTTCCCTCGGCGACAGTAGTAACACTCTCACGCGCAAAACAAACACTCCAGACGCCGCCAGTTGGTCGCCGAACACTCACCACCACTGCAACGCTCCCCACACATAGGAACATAAGAAGAACATTAGATAATAAGGAAGCTACAAGAGGCCGCGAGACCTACACGTGGTAGCTCCTGTAAATGTAACATCCTCTACTCATAGCAAAACACAAACACCAACAGAAAAAACGGATATTTCTTACTTTTTCTGTTTTTTTTGCTGTTTTTTACTCCTCGTTCCCTACTTTTTCTGTTTTCTTGCCGCTTTTTACTCCTCCTTCTGTTATCTTACCGTTTTTTCACCACCCGCCGCTTCGATCAATCATTTATTTCCCTTCTTTGTTTACTCGGGAGGAGGCACCGCGCGGGAGGTTCCGTTTGAGGGTGACGCAAGGCAGGTCTTCACTTCGGGACGTCAAGATGTTACTCCTGACGAGACATCTCATTCTGGCAGGTAAGACTTTCCTCCCTCCCCCTATGTTCTTGAAATCATGCTAGATAAACAATAAAGCCTAAATAGATAAGTTAATATATGTATAAACAATGAATACATGAATTAACGATAAATATTTGCGTTTTACAGTCGTTACAGAGCGACATAGACACAGCTTTCCTAGACTTTAGATGTTTGAAATATGTTTGTTTGTATATTTTGCTTATTTTATATGTTTATTATATTGTATGAATAAACAAAATAACAATGAATTAACGATAAATATATTTGCTCTTTACTGTCGTTGATATATGAATTAGCAACGTGATTCCAATGTTACAGAGCGACATAGAGACAGCTTTCCTTGCCTTCATATATTTGAAAAGTAGGACGACCTCTTGGCAGCGGTAAAAGTATTATATCAACAAGGTTATGGTTGCATCATAGGCTACGTAAAGATGCGAACCATTTGTCCCGGAGCTCCAGTAACGTTGAAAATACAAAGATGATTTTTTTCCTTGTTGACTGTGACAACTGGTGCCATCCGGGAGACACTTTCGCGCTCTTGTGCATATATATTTTTTTCTTGCGTAGTGTGACCTGGAGGGCGAGGAATAATATGCCCTAATGCATCACAAGGGGCGTGTTGGTGTACGTTACTCATCACTTATGCTTTGTGCAAGAAAATAATGATATATTTCAATGACGTTGTGGACATTTTTTCCAATATTCCTCCTCGCCATCTCTCTCTCTCTCTCTCTCTCTCTCTTCGTCTCTCTCATCTCTCATCTCTCTCTCATCTCTCTCTCTCTCCTTCTCTATCTCTCTCTCTCTCTCTCCTTCTCTCTCGATCTCTCTCTCTCTCTCTCCTCTCTCTCTATCTCCTCTCCTCTCGCATCGCTCCTCGCTCTCTCTCTCTCTCTGCTCTCTCGCTCGCTCTCTCTCTCTCTCTCTCTCTCTCTTCTCTTCTCTCTCCTCTCTCTCTCTCTCTCGCTCTCTCTCCCTCTCTCTCTCTCGCCGTCTCTCTCTCGCATCCTGTCTCCCTCTCTCTCTCTCTCTCTCTCTCTCTCTCTCTCTCTCTCTCTGCTCTACTCTTCTCTCCTCTCTCTCTCCTCTCTCTCTCTCTCTCTCTCTCTCTCTCTCTCTCTCTCTCTCTTCTCTACTCTTCTCTCCTCTCTCTCTCTCCTCTCTCTCTCTCTCGCTCTCCTCCTCCTCTCTCTCTCTCTCTCTCCTTCTCTCTCTCTCTCTCTCTCTCCTCTCTCTCTCTCTCCTCTCTCTCTCTCTCTCTCTCTCTCAACTCATCCTAATGTTCTATTTATGTTTTCTTCTCTCGCCTGAATACGTTTCCTAACTACTACTTCTGCTACCATCAACAATGATAACAACAAAGAAAATAATAGCAATAATAATAATACTAATAGTAATAATGATAATAGCATTAATAGTAGCAATAACAATAATAATAATGATGACAATAGTGATAATTAGTACATATAATGATAATGATATCGATAATACTATCAATGATAATAATAATGATCATGATAGCAGTAATAATAATAATGATAATAACTATAATGAGAGAAATTACGATGTCATTGAAACTAATTCTTCAACAGGCGTGCTGGGAGTCTGCTTTGCCCAACGGAGCTACCTGCCGCCCACAAACGGTTTCAACGGTAATGGGAACGGCAATGGTAACGGCAACGGGAATGGCAATGGGAATGGTAACGGAAATGAAAATAATAATGGCTATGGCACTGTCATAAACGGGAATGGGAACGGAAATGGCAACGGCATTAACGGTAACGGAAATGGCAACGGTAATAGCAACGGAATCAACGGTAACGGAAATGGCAACGGTATCAACGGTAACGGAAATGGCAACGGAATCAACGGCAACGGAAATGGCAACGGTATCAACGGTAACGGAAATGGCATCGGTATCAACGGTAACGGAAATGGAAATGGCCACAACGGCAACGGAAATGGAAATGGCTACAACGGCAACGGAAATGGCAATGGCATCAACGGTAATGGAAATGGCATCGGTAGCAACGGTAACGGAAATGGCAACGGTATCAACGGTAATGGAAATGGCATCGGTATCAACGGTAACGGAAATGGCAACGGTATCAACGGCAATGGAAATGGCTACAACGGCAACGGAAATGGCAATGGCATCAACGGTAATGGAAATGGCAATGGCATCAACGGCAACGGAAATGGCAATGGCATCAACGGCAACGGAAATGGCAATGGCATCAACGGCAACGGAAATGGCAATGGCATCAACGGCAACGGGAATGGGAATGGCATCAACGGCAACGGGAATGGCAATGGCATCAACGGCAACGGGAATGGGAATGGATTTAATGGTAATGTAAATGGCAATGGAAATGGATTTAACGGTAATGGAAATGGAAATGGTTTAAATGGCAATGGAAACATCAATGGATTTAATGGCAATGGAAACGGCAATGGGTTGCATGGGTTGGGCGGCGTGGCGGGCGTGGACTTCCCCATCCTGGCCGAGGTTCCCGCCACTGGCTTCACCTGTGACGCTCTGCTGCCCGGCTACTACGCCGACACCGCCCCGGAGGCTGCCTGCCAGGTGAGTACTCAGTATTCACACACACACACACACACACACACACACACACACACACACACACACACACACACACACACACACACACACACACACACACACACACACACACACACACACGTCTCTCTCTCTCTCTCTCTCTTCTCTCATAAAAACATAAGAACATAAGGAAGCTAACAAAGAAGGAAGTTTTTCTCTCCTCACGTGACAACAAGAAACAACGGTTTAAAACTGAATGGTCAACATTTCATCACAGATCTCCGTAAAAATTATTTCAATGTTAGAGTTGTTAATCGATGGAACAAATTACCAGCAAATGTTGTCGAAGCCAGCACAATAACTTCATTTAAAAACAGACTGGACGCGTACTGTAAAGTACTACATGGGTTTAAAATTGCTCCGCGAGTTATATTGTAACGTCCCCCGGATTGACTAGTGTTAGTGGTAGTTGTAGTTAGCATACTTCATATCCTGTCATTCTTCACTACGAAACCTCCATGTTCCTATCTTCTTTAGGGGCATGGTATCCTTTTCCAACTGTTCTCTTTACTGTTCTTTTAAAGCTCTCTAATGACTCCACACTCTCTCGATACCCTCGTTATAGACCAATAGGTCTCCTGGTATCTGTTATTCCTATGTATTCCTATGTATTCCTCCTCCTCCTCCTGTTGTGCTTCCTCCTCCTCCTCCTCCTCCTCTTCCTCCTGTTGCGTTTCATTCTCTCCCTCCTTTTCTTCTTTCTCCTCCTCATTCTCCTCCCTCCTCCTCCTCCTCCTATCTTCTTTAAGAGCATGGTATCCTTTTCCAACTGTTCTCTTACATGTAGTTGATAGTTAGTAGTAAGTAGTTCAGCAGATACATAAGAACATAAGAAAATAAAGAAGCTACAAAAGGCTGTGAGACCTACACGAGGTAGTTCTTGTTAATTAACACTACCTACATCCACCTTTCATCCCCATCCCTGAATTTATCTAGCCTCCTTTTAAAGCTCTCTAATGACTCCGCACTCTCTCGATACCCTCGTTATAGTCCAATAGGTCTCCTGGTATCTGTTATTCCCATGTATTCCTCCTGTTGTACTTCCTCCTCCTCCTCCTCCGGCTCCTTCTCTTCTTTATGTTGCGATTCGTTCTCTCCCTCCTCCACCTCCACCTCCACCTCCATCTCCACCTTCTCCTCCACAGGTGTTCCACGTGTGTCAGAGGAGCGGACGCGGGACCTCCTTCCTGTGTCCCAACGGCACGGTGTTCAACCAGCAGTACTTCGTGTGTGACTGGTGGTACAACGTCGACTGCTCCACCGCCCAGGACTTCTACGCTCTCAACGCCAACTTCGGAGTCACCAACGGCAATGGGCATGGTAACGGTAATGGCAACGGTATCGGCAACGGTAATGGTAATGGTGGCAACGGGAACGGTTTTGTGAACGGCAATGGCAATGCTAATGGCAACGGTAATGATTTTGTGAACGGCAACGGGAATGGAAACGGCAATGGAAACGGCAATGGTAACAGTAATGGTAACGGCAATGGTAATGGAAACGGCAATGGTAACGGTAAATGGCAACGGTAATGACAACGGATACTCATACTCCAGAAATGGAAACGGAGGAAACGGTAATGGTAACGGTAATGTAAATGGTAATGGTAACGGAAATGGCTTGGACAATGGCAATGTAAACGGTAATGGAAATTATCTTGGTAATGGCAATGGTAACGGCAATGTCAACGAAAATGGTAATGGTGATGGTAACGGCAATGTCAACGGTAATGGTAACGGCAATGTCAACGGTAATGGTAATGGTAATGGTAATGGTAACGGTAACGGCAATGGTAATGGAAATGGAAACGGTAGTGTCAACGGTAATGGTAATGGTAATGGTAATGGTAATGGTAACGGTAACGGCAATGGTAATGTAAATGGAAACGGTAGTGTCAACGGTAATGGTAATGGTAATGGTAATGGTAATGGTAACGGTAACGGCAATGGTAATGTAAATGGAAACGGTAGTGTCAACGGTAATGGTAATGGCTACACGTATGGTATAAATGGAAACGGAGGTAATGGGCTCACGTACGGTAGTAGGAATGGTGTTAATGGGTCTAATGGTAACAGTAATGGGCGATAAAGATACAAAGTAAAGAAAGGCATTGTATTATTATATTGTATAGTGATAGAAATATCGACCAAAATATTACCATGTACCGTAGATAACACTATAGTCGCCAGTCACTCGCCACTGCACTAATGTCGCCAGGTGCCATATATTATGAATTTTAGCATCACTACAGACTTTTATGTGCCATTGAAGAGGCATGCACAGTAGTTTATATTATGTACATCACACTACATGTCTTCAGTGGCACACAAAAGTCTGTAGTGATGCTAAAATTCATAATATAATGTGCCTGGCGACATCAGTGCAGTGGCGAGTGATTGGCGACTATAGTGTTATCTAGGGTAGCAGGCTTGTCACCTCCACGTAGCTTATCATCTTCATTAACGTTTATGTTATCATCTTTATCATGATTATTGTTATTATTATCAAGTGTTTGTCATTGATGTGTTCACGTGAATCCATGTATCGTTTGCATTCCCATGTTCCTGATTAACTCCTACATTGTCCTGTGTCTGGCGATGTCTCCACCGTGGGTATTTTTGCACATATATTTTTCTCTCACAGTTTAGACACACTTCATGGATTTCCTTGTAGTCTTACATGAAAAACAAATAAAATGAAATAGACAACAGTCCATTAATCTTGTTTTGGCAATAGCTCAGTGACTCCCTTCTCCACCCTGATCAGTATTTGATCGGCATGACGCTAGGAAGCTGCTAACAACCTCTACTTTGCATAGATATTACGTGGTATCAATACTTGTGTGAAGTTATAATTATAAGAACATTTTGTCTAGTTTTGACAAGGGTAGCCTTCTATGATTGTGGTGGTGGCGATGGTGGTAAATCTTGCACCGGCACTGCCACTACAGGGCAGTATTGCTCCTGGTGCTGCTGTTACCACTGCATGCTGTAAGTGTTGCTGCTACCACTGCATGGTGTAAGTGTTGCTGCTACTACAATTACTACTTATGATGCTAATCATAATAGAGTAAGATAATGATGACAATCAGGGGCGATACTAGGGGTGGGCCAAGGGGGTCATGGCTCCCCCTGAAATTTCTGAGAGCGCCCCTGATGACAATAATGATAGTAATAATAGTGCTGATAATAATGACAACAATAAGGCTGATAACACAATATCAGCAAAATAATGACAATAATAATGGCAATGATAGTAATAATAATGATTATAACGATAATGATAATAAAGAATATTGCAATAATATGACGCATGTAGCCTATATACATATTAGTGCTATTTTTTCTTATTTTCTTTCTTATTTTCCTATGTTCCTATGTATTAGTGAGATTCCTGTAAAACTTATACTTATGCACACAAAGCCGATGCTTCCCCTGATTGTGCCATCAATGAAATAAAGGCATCTTATCTGTGAAGCTTTTTTGATATTCATACAAAAACATTGAGAATTGGTCTTAACTTAACATTTGACCTATCTTCATAAGCAAATAGAGAGGATTCACATTCTGTTAGCTTTCGAATATTTCTTTTTCCTGCATATTGATCAGTGCCAACACAACGCACCTCCCTCCCGTGTTTGTGTTGCGCGGCGAGCACAGTCACTTTGTCACGCGTGTCTGCCTCAGGGTCGCGAGGCAGACTCTTCGCTATTCTTTCTCAATTTAGTAAAAAAAATTCAAAGAGTTGTTGTGGTGGTTTAAATATTGCACACAGGTTTCCTCATCACTGTTATTTGGAGAGTAGTTTAGGGGTGAATAGTATCATTGTGCTACATAGATACGTGGTGTTTCATAAGAACATAAGAAAATAAGGAGGCTACAGGAGGCCGCAAGACCTACACGTGGTAGTTCCTGTTACTTAATACTACCTACATCCACCTTTCATCCCCATCTATGAATTTATCTAGCCCCCTTTTAAAGCTCTCTAATGACTCCACACTAACTATCTGTCTACTGAGTCCGTTCCAATCATTTACCACCCTATTTGTGAACCAGTTTTTCCCTATTTCTTTTTCGTTTCAACCCTGACATACCGCAGTGACCAACAGCTGATCACCAACCCTTTTTTCCCCTGGGGCGGAACTAAGGATAGTATTTAGAGGCTTTATACATCATCCTGGGGCGGACCCTTTCAACAGTCACATTGCTATTCAATGTTTACATGTTTTTCTGGGCAGTATTGGCAAGTTGGAGGAAAGACAGAGGAAACAGATGAAGTCTTACTATAATTCACCGAATGTCCGACTGTCTGTCCGTCCGTCCATCTGTCCGTTCACTAAGGCTTCACCTTTTCTGTCCAAATTTCGACCACACTCAGCGAAAGAGAGAGAGAGAGAGAGAGAGAGATTTAAATACGGTGTTATCTGTACAAAGCTTTTCCGATGGTCTTTCTAAGATTCATACTTATTACGAGTAACATCTAGTAGTAATAATAATAATGATATAATAATGATAAAATTGGAAATTTTGATAAGGATAATAATATTAGTAATAACAAAAATAAATATTACTGATAATACTACTAATAATAATAGTAATAATAATATCAACAACAATAATAATGATGATAATAATAATGATAATAATAATAATATTGATAATAATAATGATAATAATAACATTTAACCCCTTCACACCCAGATCTTTCCTTCGCTATAAAAAATTGCATGTTTGTCGAGCCATAAAATTACGAAAAGTAGCTGAAAATACCAAATTAGTTAGTCGACAAGGATACTAAACAGGTCATATCTATAAAATATTGCTTATAGTCACTAAAAATTGTCTAATGGTACCCAAATTACAATGGAAATTACGTTCTGGGTCTCAAGGGGTTACTCACAGGAACTACCTCGTGTAGGTCTCACGGCCTCTTGTAGCTTCCTTACTTTCTTTCTTATGTTCTTGTAATAAATAATAAAAGTCTACCGAGTTAGTGAAATGCGGCAAAATGTTACCGCAGAGTTTTTCCTTTTTTCCTATAATTCACTGAATGTCCGGCTGTCCAGCTAAGGGTCCGCCATTTCTGTCCTAATTTCAACCAAACTTTCAGGAAAGGTTAACCGTTAAGGTCATCTCTGGGATGGTCTTCAACTATATGCAGCCAGGTTTATTAAATACCTACATTACTGAAACGTTGTACCTCCAAACCTTGATTGAGAAGTAGAAACAAAAATCTAATGAATATTCTTAAAAAAGACGCTACAATAGTCTCTCTCTCTCTTCTCCTCCACTCATCGGTCTCTCCTTCTCCTCGTCTCTTCTTCTCTCTCCTCTCTCTTCCTCATGTCTCCTCTCTCATCTCTCTTCTCTCTGCTCCTCTCTCTCGTCGTTCTCTATCTCATCGACTCTCTCTCTCTCTCTTCTCGTCCTATCTCTCTCTCTCGCTCCTCTCTTTCTCTCTCATCTTCTCCTCTCTCTCTCACCACACACAAAAACTTAAAAACAGCAGCTAAATTTAAAATCACTAATGAGATTCTTTGAAAATAACGCTTACAATACAATCTCTTTTTCTCTCTCTCTCTCTCCTCTCTCTCTCTCTCATCTCTCTTCTCTCTTTCTCTCTTTTCTGCTCTCTTCATACTCTCTCTGCTCCGCTCTCTCTCCGTCTTCCGCGTCTCTCTCTCTGCGTCTTCTCGTCTCTCTTTGTCTCATCAACACCCTAAAACAACAAGACACCAGCACTAACGTAACACACGGGAGCAAGAAAGGACCGAGGCGCGTCTGGTCCTCCTATCAACACTGTTTCCCACACTGCATTACCCGGGGGAGGGGGCAAAAAAATAAGGGGGGGGAAATCTAGGCCGTGGGAGATCGCCGAGGATGCCACAGCCGTAACCAAGGATAGAATGGTGATAATGGCAATAGAGTAAATGGTAATGGAAATGGTAGTAATGGAAATGGCAATGGATGGAAATGGTCTTAATGGCAACGGAAATGGTCTTAATGGCAACGGAAATGGTCTTAATGGCAACGGAAATGGTCTTAATGGCAACGGAAATGGTCTTTATGGCAACGGAAATGGTCTTGATCGTAACGGAAATGGTCTTAATAGCAACGGATATGGTCTTTATGGCAACGGAAATGGTCTTTATGGCAACGGAAATGGTTCTAATGGCAACGGAAATGGTCTCAATGGCAACGGAAATGGTCTTTATGGCAACGGAAATGGTCTTAACCGTAACGGAAATGGTCTTAATAGCAACGGAAATGGTCTTTATGGCAACGAAAAAAAAAAATGGGGGGCTTTAGGCAACGAACTGGTCCTTAATGGCAACGGAATGGCTCAATGGGGCAACGAAATGGTCTTTATGGCAACGGAAATGGTCTTAACGGCAACGGAAATGGTCTTAATGGCAATGGAAATGGTCTTAATGGCAATGGAAATTGTCTTAATAGCAACGGAAATGGTCTTGATGGCAACGGAAATGGTCTTAATGGCAATGGAAATGGTCTTGATGGCAATGGAAATGGTCTTGATGGCAACGAAATGGTCTTAATGGCAACGGAAATGGTCTTGATGGCAACGGAAATGTTCTAAATGGCAACGGAAATGGTCTCAATGGCAATGGAAATGGTCTTAATAGAAACGGAAATGGTCTTTTATTGGCACAACGAAATGGTCTTCAATAGCAACGAAAGATGGTTCTTTTAGTGCAACGGACATGGTCTTATGGCACGGAAAATGGTCTAATTGCAACGGAAATGGTCTTTATGGCAACGGAAATGGTCTTTATGGCAACGGAAATGGCCTTAATGGCAACGGAAATGGTCTCAATGGCAACGAAAATGGTCTCAATGGCAACGGAAATGGTCTTTATGGCAACGGAAATGGTCTTAATGGCAACGGAAATGGTCTCAATGGCAACGGAAATGGTCTTGATGGCAACGGAAATGGTCTTTATGGCAACGGAAATGGTCTTTATGGCAATGAAAATGGTCTTAATGGCAACGGAAATGGTCTGTATGGCAACGGAAATGGTCTTAACGGCAACGGAAATGGTCTTTATGGCAACGGAAATGGTCTTAATGGCAACGGAAATGGTCTTAATGGCAATGGAAATGGTCTTAATGGCAATGGAAATTGTCTTAATAGCAACGGAAATGGTCTTGATGGCAACGGAAATGGTCTCAATGGCAACGGAAATGATCTCAATGGAAAGGGTCTTAATGGCAACGGAAATGGTATTAATGGCAACGGTATATAGAGAGGTAGTAGTAGATAGTGGAAGATAGATAGTAGATAGTGGATAGATAATATATAGAGGATAGTGCATATAGTATATACAGTTTTATATATTATACCTTGGCCGTAACAAGTGAAATAATCGAGGCTGGTCTTGCACTGGCTACTACGAAACAAAGGAAATCAAGGTGGATAAAGCAAAGAGAATCTATTATCTATCAACATTAAGCACAATACGAGAACAATAAACAACTTATACTAGCTAACAACCCAAATTAAATTGACCCCTTCCCCCCCTTTTTATATTGACTTCTGTCTTCTTTATAGAGACTGGCAATTAAGAGGGTTATTTGTTACTTCTTTTTGCCCTTGGCCAGTCTTGTGTGATGTAAAAGAAAAAGTAATAGTAATACTTGGTTGCGAACGCGCGGTCAAATAGTGAGAAAAAATGGCTCGGCTCGTGGACTAAAACACACACACACACACACACACACACACACACACACACACACACACACACACACACACACACACACACACACACACACACACACACACACACACACACACACACACACACACACACACGGAAAGCAAATTACAACATACTGTTTGATATGGGGGAAGCCGCTCGCTGCCTCAAGCACTTTCGCGGTTAATCTCTTCCTCGGCCTCAGCGCGTTAAATGCAAGATCAACTGACCATCTATTCTGTTAAAAGTATCTTCTTCTTCTTCTTCTTCTTCTTCTTGTGACCTCTACCGCTTAGTAGGATCGCTTCGTAGGTCCTCTCCTCTACTCTCCTCTCCTCCTCCTCCTCCTCTACGTACTCTCCTCTCCTCCTTTTCCTCTCCTCCTCCTCCTCTACTCTCCTCCTCCTCTTGGAGGAGGAGGAGTGCACTGCGGTAGTGCACTTGGAAAGTGCACTACCGCAGTGGATTAAAACGGAGCTGGGGCCTAAATTGACTGCTGCCTCCCAAGAAAGCGCCGGGCAAGCTGCCGCACCACCCCTGAACTTCCACCCCTGGCCTACACCAACACTACATTAGACCTCATAACACACACAGATAGCCCCGAGTTAACGGTTACCACTACTACTCTCGCCCTGTGACGGGCTGTGGTTCAGTTGGGGTCCTGACAGTTAGTGACCACCATCGGGATTTAAGGTACCAGGGTCACTGCTGCAGGAGGCATTGAGTGTACGGCGTCCTACATGGAAAGTACACAATCCGCAGTGGATTGAACGGAGCTGGGGCCTGATTGACTGCTGCCTCCCAAGAAAGCGCCAGGAAAGGCTGCCGCACCACCCCTTAAACCCTCCACCTGTGTTCACAACCATTAAAAAACCCACATAACATGACCTATCTATCAGCACTAAACCTACCCCACAAAAACTAGTAGAGTTAGCCATAGATTACGCTTTCAACTTTCCTCAAAAATTCCATGCGTTTTTCTATTTTGGGCATGGTATCCCCCTTCTTTTCCGGCCAGCTTCGGCTGAGGTGGGTGGGTGAGGAGGAGCCTTCTACTTCCTATTTCCTTTCTCTCTTATTTTCTAGTTAGTGTAGTATAGTTAAAACAAACAGTCTTGTAAGGGCCTATCGGTCTGTTGCTGTTTGTTTCCTTTGTATTCCTTTGTATTCCTCTACTCTCCTGATCGCCTCCTCCTCCTCTCCTCTAGTGTAGTATCAATATCTAGGTCGAATGAGCGTCTAAGGGGTCTAATTTAGCAGCCGCGGCGTGACGGAAGCTGCGATGCGCTCGTGCCGAAGAAGAGTTAGGGAAGGGGGAAGGAAGACGCACAGCCAAGGTCACGTAACATATGTAGGCTATTTCGACCCAAGTATACCCACATACACACTCTCTCTTCTCTCTCTCGTCTCTCTCTCTCTTCTCTCTCTCTTCTCTCTCTCTCTCCCCTTTTCGTCTCTCTCTCTCCTCTCTCTCCTCATAAGAACATAAGAAAAAAAGGGAGCTACAAGAGGCTGCGAGACCTACACGTAGTAGTTCTTGTTGCTTATATACCTCATCCACCTTTCATCCCCATCCATGAAATCATCTAGCCTTCTTTTTAGCCCCCTCCTCTCTCTCTCTCTCTCCTCGTCTCTCTCGTCTCTCTCTCTCTCTCTTTTCCTCTCTCTCTCATAAGAAAATAAGAAAAAAAGGGCTACAAGAGGCCGCGAGACCTACACGTGGTAGTTCCTGTTACTTAACACTACCTACATCCCCTTTTCATCCCCCTCCATGAAATCATCTACCCTTCTGTTTACCTCTCTCTCTCTCTCTTTTCTCCTCTCTCTCTCTCTCTCCCTCTCTCTCTCTCTTCTCTCTCTCTCTCTCTCTCTCCCCTCTCATAAGAACATAAAAAATAAGGAGCTACAAGAGGCCGCGAGACCTACCGTGGGAGTTCCTGTTACTTAAAACTACCTACATCCACCTTTCAAACCCATCCATGAAAATCATCTAGCCTTTTTTTTAGCCCCCTCCTCTTCTCTCTCTCTCTCTCTTTTCTCTCTCTCTCTCATCCCCTCTCTCTCTCTCTCTCTCTCCCTCTCTCTCTCTCTCTCTCATAAGAACATAAGAAAATAAGGGAGCTACAAGAGGCCGCGAGACCTACACGTAGTAGTTCTTGTTGCTTAATACTACCTACATCCACCTTTCATCCCCATCCATGAAATCATCTAGCCTTCTTTTTAGCCTCTCTCTCTCTCCCCTCTCTCTCTCTCTCTCTCTCTCTCTCTCTCTCTCTCTCTCTCTCTCTCTCTCTCTCTCCCCTCCTCCTCTCTCTCTCTCTCTCTCTCTCTCTCTCTCTCTCTCTCTCTCTCTCTCTCTCTCTCTCTCTCTCTCTCTCTTGTGTGTGGTGTGTGTGTGCTCTCTCGCGACCTTGTCAAGACAGTGGAAAGGAGATGAAGGAAAAGAGAGGGTGGGAAAAAATGACACGGAGGGCCGTTGGAAAGCAAGGTACTGGGGCCGGGAGGAAGGAAGGAAGGAAGGGGATGGGGAGGGAGGAAGGAAGGAAGGAAGGGGATGGGGGGGAGAGAGGAAGGAAGGAAGGAAGGAAGAGGAGCAGGTATATAAAGCGAGAAGATGGCCTTTCAACATCACTCCAGGTCGAGCACTCTAACACACTCATTCTCCTCTCTCTTCCTCTGGCTTGCTTGACATCGTAAAGTTTCCCAACCCTTTTATTTGTCCCCTTTTTTACTTCCCCCTTCTGTTTCTCTCTCTCCCCTTCCTGTTTCTGTTCTAAAAAACCATTTATGAACCTAAAAAGGTTTTGGTGTTCGAAAATATTTTAATTGGTTTTTTTAAGCTTTTTTCCTAATTAAAGAAAAAGAGTCATTTTTGTTTTTCTTCCCTCGCTTTTCTCTTAGAAAAACTCATTTATTTTCTCTCTCTCTCTCTCTCTCTTCTCTCTCTCTCTCCTTCTCTCTCTCTCCTCTGTTCTCTCCTTCTTTCTTTCTCTCTCTCTCTCTCTCTCTCTCTCCCCGGTCCTTCCCCTCCTCTCTCTCTCCTCTCTCTCTCCCCTCTCTCTGTTCTTCTTCTCTCTTCTCTCTCTGTCTCTCTCTCTCTCTCTCTCTCCCCTTTCTCTCGTCTTCTCCTTTTTCCCTCCTTCCTCTCTCTCCCCTCCTCCTCCCCCTCTCTCTCTCTCTCCCCCTCTCTCTCTCTCTCTCTCTCTCCTCCTCTCTCTCTCTCTCTCTCTCTCTGGTTCTCTCTCTCTCTCTTTCTTTCTCCCCTCTCTCTCTATCTCTCTCTCTCTCTCTCTCTCTCTCCTCCCCTCTCTCTCTCTCTCCTTTTCTCTCTCTCTCCTCTCTCTCTCTCCTCTCTCTCCCCCTCTCTCTCTCTCTTTTTCTCTCTCTCCTTTTCCTCTCTCTCCCCTCTCCCTCTCTCTCTCTCTCTTTTCTCTTTTCTCCTCTCTCTCCTTTTCTCTCTCTCTCTCTCTCTCCTGCATAAATTACCTACAATAACTGCAAACGGGATTTCTTTTCTCCAACAGGTGTGATAGGCCTCTCAGTTGCCGACCCCCAGACCTACATTCCTCCCGTTAACGGATTTAACGGGAATGGCGACGGAGCTCCCATTCGAACTACCAATGGTAACGGGAATGGAGTAACCGAATTACCCATCAATGGTAATGCTAACGGCGGGAATGGTGCCAACGGTAATGGTCTCAACGGCAATGGCAATGGTAACGGCAACGGGGTCATCGGTAATGGTGCGAACGGCAATGGAAACGGCTATTCCTATAGCAATGGAAATGGTAATGGCAAGGGAAAATGTAATGGCCTTAATGGTAACGGCGCAAAACGGAAATGGTAACGGTTATTCCAATGGCAACGGTGATACTGTCAATAGAGTAAACGGTAATGGAAATGGTGGTAATGGAAATGGCAACGGATATTCTTATGGCATTGGCAACGGAAATGGTGTCAACGGCAACGGATACACCAATGGAGTCACAAACGGCAACGGCAACGGAAATGGTGTCAATGGCAACGGTAATGGTGTTAACGGCAACGGTAATGGTGTTAGCGGCAACGGATACACCAATGGGGTCACGAACGGCAACGGCAACGGAAATGGTCTCAATGGCAACGGTAATGGAAATGGTCTCAATGGCAACGGTAATGTAGTTAACGGCAACGGAAATGGTGTCAATGGCAACGGATACACTAATGGAGTCACAAACGGCAACGGCAACGGAAATGGTCTCAATGGCAACGGTAATGGTGTTAACGGCAACGGTAATGGTGTTAACGGCAACGGATACACCAATGGAGTCACAAACGGCAACGGCAACGGAAATGGTCTCAATGGCAACGGTAATGGAAATGGTCTCAATGGCAACGGCAACGGAAATGGTCTCAATGGCAACGGTAATGGTGTTAACGGCAACGGATACACCAATGGGCTCACGAACGGCAACGGCAATGGAAATGGTCTCAACGGCAACGGTAATGGTTTCATCAACGGCAACAGAGTGCTCATCAACGGGGAGGACCTTGTGGGCGGCCTGAGCGTGGCTGTGGGCGGCGTGGCGGGCGTGGACTTCCCCATCCTGGCCGAGGTTCCCGCCACTGGCTTCACCTGTGACGCTCTGCTGCCCGGCTACTACGCCGACACCGCCCCCGAGGCTGCCTGCCAGGTGACTACCCCCCCACCACCCCTCCCACCCCCCTCTCTCTGTCTCTCTCTCTCTCTCTCTCTCTCTGTCTCTTGATTTATTGCCAAAAAAAGGGGAAATGTGCCATCTCTCTCTCTCTCTCTCTCTTATTGATTGATTTAATACGAAAAATGGGGGAAATGTGCCATCTCTCTCTCTCTCTCTCTCTCTCTCTCTCTCTCTCTCTCTCTCTCTCTCCCCTCTCTTTTCTCTCTCTCTCTCTTTTCTCTCTCCTCTCTCTCTCTCGTCTCTCTCTCCCCCTTCCCCTCCTCTCTCTCTCTTTTCTCTCTCTCGCTCTCTCTCTCTCTCCCCCTCTCTCTCTCTCTCTCTCTCTCTCAAAAGACCTAAGACATAAAAAATAAGGAAGCTACAATAGGCCATGAGACCTATATATCCTATACACGTGGTAGTGTAATGGTCCTGTAAACTCTCTCTCTCTCTCTCTTTTCTCTCTCATATAAAACTTTTTGTTCCAGACTGTACTAATATTTTCCTCCCCTCACCCCTCTCTTCAGGTGTTCCACATTTGCCAAGATGACGGGCGGCACGACGCCTTCCTGTGTCCCAACGGCACGCTGTTCAACCAGCAGTACTTCGTGTGTGACGGGGTGGTACAACGTCGACTGTTTCCACCGCCCAGGACTTCTACCTCTCAACGCCACTTCGGAGTCCCCAAACGGCAACGGTCCCTCCGGCAACGGTCTCAACGGCAAACGGTCTCGACGGAAAACGGTCTCAGGGCAACGGTGCCAACGGCAACGGTCTCAACGGCAACGGTGCCAACGGCAACGGTCTCAACGGCAACGGTCCCAACGGCAACGGTCCCAACGGCAACGGTAATGGTATTGCTAATGGAAACGGCAACGGCCTAAGCAATGGTGACGGTTACGTGCGTACCAATGGTAATGGTGTCGCCAACGGCAATGGCAACGGCAATGGTAATGGTGTCGCCAAGGGCAACGGCAACGGCAACGGCAATGTAATGGTGTCGCCAACGGCAACGGAAAACGCAATGTTATGGTGTCGCCAACGGCAACGGCAACGGCAATGGTAATGGTGTCGCCAAACGGCAACGGCAACGGCAATGGTAATGGTGTCGCCAACGGCAACGGCAACGGCAATGGTTATGGTAAGGGCAATGGCAAACGGCAACGCAAGGGTTAGGGTAAGGGCGTCAGTGGAAATGGTAATGGAAGGCCCGGTCCCAAATGGCAATGGAAATGGGAACGGAGCTAACGGAAATGGAGCTAACGGCAACGGCAATGGCAACGGCAATGGCAACGGCAATGGCAATGGCAATGGCTATTCCTACCCCAATGGAAATGGTCTTAGTGGAAACGACAATGGGATAAATGGCAACGGAAATAGAATCACAGGTCTTTATCAACTCCTGTTGCTAAATCTCTCTCTCTCTCTCTCTCTCACCTCTCTCTCTCTCTCTCTCTCTCTCTCCTCTCTCTCTCTCCTCTCTCTCCTCTCTCCCCTCTCTCTCTCTCTCTCCCCCTCGCCTCTCTCCTTCATCTTCTCTCTCTCTTTGCTGTCAGTTGCTAGTTCATGTAATGCTTTCTCGAGCTTATTTTTTTCGAATTTATAGCAGCTGGAGTCAATATTTAGTTTGAAAGGGTGCCATATATGTGTAAGCTATACTTATTTTGCAATAAATGTACTTATATATTGAAAAAAAAATACATTTGTGCCGACTAACACTGGATTTCATAATACCCTAAAATTGAGTCATCAAACGACTAAAAAAAGTTAGATTGATTAGAAAAAACCCTTTGGTAGTACATGATACAGAAACATAAAACTTCTACGTTATTACCTACACATCTTTTCCACGCTTGCCTCTTTCAGAATTCGTTACAAAATCCCTACCTGAAAATACTTGACAGTGGGTTTTAGCAGCAACATTGACTTCCACAACAACCTCAATAACAGCAGTAAACAACACAGTCTTACGATTGACGAAAGGTGGAAGAATGGTGGAAGAACAGGAACTACCTCGTGTAGGTCTCACGGCCTCTTTTTAGCTTCCTTATTTTCTTATGTTCTTATGGTGGCAGCAAGATGTGTGCGTGATTTTGTGAACAGGAGTGGAAAGGGAAAATGTGGAGCACTTAATGCTGGAATATGAACGGTAAGAGCACGATAGAGCATTATGTTGGAGGTAGTGGTAGGAGATATCGGGCAGTAGTATGGAGTGATAGTAGATAGATAGTGAGATAAAAGTGGATAGGCAGAATGGAGTACCTGCTGGGGGTTTTTTTTGCTGGTGATGGAGGGACAGTCGTGTGTTGAGTGTGTAAATTAAAAGACAAGTTCTTTGTTATGAGAATGTGTTCTGCCATGTCTGTAGTGTCATAGTTTTATTAACTCCTAAAAAAAAAACTAGTTTCATGCTGTACCGTAGATAACACTAAGTCGCCAGGACAACGTTTTTTTTCGATTTACAGACGACTGGGGCGTTAATACTTACATTTCTACATCCATGATTTCAGAAAAGTTAGAAGGGGCTATCTGGAAAGTCTGCGTCATTTTGTGTCTTCATCTGTGTCATATTATGGCTATAAATGAACAAATTACAAAAATATCAACCGAGTGGCGACCTACACTAAGATCGCCAGCTAGTTGTTTATGTCTGAGTGTCCTCCCGCCTCGGGCGTCGCCCGAAAAAAACGAGTAGTGAAATTTGAAACCGTATATACTTGCAGATACAAAGCATGGAACAACGCTGAAACAGGGTAGATTATACAGTCATGATATAACTACTGTGTTTTCCCTCTTCAGTGGCAAAAGACAAATCAGTAGTGATGCTATAATTCGTAATATATGGGGCTTGGCGACATTAGTGCGGTGGCAACTAAAGTGTTATCTACGGTAAAAGTGATGATAAAGTTAATTGTTCGAAAAAACTTGCTGGACAGGCGGGACAACCGAGGCTCAAATGTGGGGTGACTGATTGGTGAGAAAGATAATAGAGGAACTATAGTGGATTGACTGCAGATGAGATCATTTACCTGCTCTAGGACTGTGGTGTAAACTGAGTGATAGGTAGGGCTTATTCCGTATGTTTGTCCTTCGTATTAGGGTTTGAGACACATTCGACCCCCTTGACCCCTGTGTGGCGTGAATGGTTGGCAGAGCTCGAAGAGCTTCTCTACATATCTACCCTATTATTTGCTTCTTACTTTAAATATTATATTTACATCTCAAGAAATACACCACAAAAATAATTTCCAATGGTCAATCCCCTCCCAGTAGGTCGCCTCCGTGGTGAAATGGTTAGCGCCCCTGGCTACGAATCTGCGTAGCCTGGTTCGAATCAGGGCCAGGGCAAGTCGGCGCCAGCCCAAACAGCTTTCTTCCCCCTTTCCGAGATGATAATGGGTATAGGGAAACTTGGAAAGGTAATTGTGGTAACTGGATGTCCCCACTAGCCGTGTCCCGGGTCGGGGGCGCCAGAGATTGAAATGTGCGGGGCAAGACTAGTTTGGCCCCATTCCTGCAAAGGTTAGGTTAACAAGGTGGGGTTTTGGGCCATACTATAGGTGCCAGAGTTTCCAATGGGTTTCCATATTGCGTCGTCTTCTAGTTCCAGATTGTTTTGGAACTCGGGGCCCCATTTCAGCTTTTGATTGCAGATTAAAATTTAAAAACTTACCCTTATCCCCCAAAAATTACCCTATGTTTACACTATATTCCTCATTAGATTTCCCCCAACTGAAATCCCCCCTCCATTTATGCTTACCTGTTCCCCCCTCAACCCTTCATCCTTCGCCTCACCTATATACCTCCCTCAACCTTCATGCTTCCCTAAACCCCTGATATACCCTCCCTCCACCCTTCATCCCTTTCCCCTCACACCTGATATACCCCCCCTCCCCCCTTCATGCCTTCCCTCACACCTGATATACCTCCCTCACCCCTCTGGCTCCTCACACCTGATATCCCTCCCTCACACCCTTCATGCCTTCCCTCACACCTCTTAAACTTAACCTTTCTCCCTCATTCCATCACCCCTTTCATAATTTTGGCAAATATTACATTTAAACAACAAAACAGATTAAACATATTATAATCTTCGAAATCAATAGAAAAAAGTAAAATCATAATACAATATAGCAAATTACATACAGAATACATATATGGCACATTCATTGACAAAAATGGGCGCTTTCCTTGCCCTTTCCTCTTGGCAAAATAATGGAAGCACAACATCAAAATCAAGAGATCAGTAAAGGGGTTGAACTCAATACTGAGTCCTAGCCAAGTCCACAAGTCGTGCTTGGCTCATTGTTGCTCGTAGACATTTATTTTTTATCAGCTTGAGTTTGGTGAATGAGCGCTCTGCAGAGGCGACAGTGGCAGGGATTGTTAGCAGAATGTGCAGGCTGACAGATACATTGGGAAGAGCCCTTCTAGTCTGCACTCTGTCAAGCAATTCAAAGCTGCAATAGGCTTAGTGGGTTCTGCCCAAAATTTGAGCGATGAACTGTTTGTAGGTGCTTCATTTCCCCCACGATATCATGACTGATATCGGCAGGATACTTATCTGCCGGGGATTTTGATTTAAGGAGCTATTGCTGATATTGTAGTACTTTCAGAGAAACTGAAGTTTCCAGAAATATTCTTGGCAGTTGATGTACATAGTTATACATACTATTATATATTCAATATATATATATATATATATATATATATATATATATGATATATATATATATAATATAGATATATATATATATATGTATATATATATATATATATATATATATATATATATTATAATATATATATATGATTATTGTAAAGATATCATATAAGGAAAAAGAAGGTAGGGGAAGGAAGATAAGGGAAGGGGATGGGGGGGCGAAGAAGTCGAAGAAGGGAGGGAAGGAAGGAAGGAAGGGATGGGGGGGGGAGGAAGGAAGGAAGGAAGGAGGGGTAGAGGCGGAGATTGGGGGGTGGGCACGGAAGGAAGGAGTGAGAGCAGTTAAACAGAACATTGCCGTTTGCTACCACAGCGTTCGAAGCACTAGACACACCTTGCCTCTCTCTCCCCTCCATTGCGTTCAACCTCTACACAGTCTATTCTCTTCTCTCTTTTCCTCTTTGTTCTTTCTCTCTGACATCGCAAGTTAAGCTGAACTTGCAGGTATTTTCTGTGATTTTCCCATCTGTTCTCGCTCCCTTCCAGTTCTCTCTCCTGAACCCAATGGGCTCCTGTCCTGTCCTTCTTCTCTCTTGATACCTAGTTTGTTGTGTTCATTTTTCATTTTCCTAGCTCTGTCTTGTAATCTAGTTTTTCTTCGCTTTTCACTCTTAAAAAGAGACTCTTTAGTTTTCTCTCTCTCTTCTCCTCTCCTCTCGCTCTCTCTCCGTCCTCTCTCTCTCCTTCTCTCTCTCTGTCTCTCTCTCTCTTCTCCTCTCCTCTATCTCTTCTCTCTCTCTCTCTCTCTCCTCTCTCTCGTCTTTTCTGCATCAATTACCTACAGTAACTGCAAACGGGATTCCTTTTCTCCAAACAGGTGTGATAGGCCTCTCTGTTGCCGACCCCAGACTACATTCCTCCCGTTAACGATTTAACGGAATGGGACGGAGCTCCCATTCGAACTACAATGTTAACGGGAATGGATAACCGAATTTCCCATCAATGGAAATGGTAACGCGGAATGTGCCAACGGTAACGGTCTCAACGGCAATGCAATGGTAACGGCAACGGGGTCATCGGTAATGGGCGAACGGCAATGGAAACGGATATTCCTATAGCAATGGAAATGGTAATGGCAATGGAAATGGTAATGGCCTTAATGGTAACGGCGCGAACGGCAATGGTAACGGTTATTCCAATGGCAACGGTGATACTGTCAATAGAGTAAATGGTAATGGAAATGGTGGAAATGGAAAATGGCAACGGATATTCTTATGCATTGGCAACGGAAATGGTGTCACGAACGGAATGGTGTCAACGGCAACGGTAATGGTGTACGAACGGCAACGGCAATGGAAATGTTCAACGGCAACGGATATGTTCAACGGCAAAGGTAATGGTGGTAACGGCAACGGATACACCAATGGAGTCACAAACGGCAACGGCAACGGAATGGTGTCAACGGCAACGGTAATGGTGTTAACGGCAACGGATACACCAATGGAGTTCACAAACGGCAACGGCAACGGAAATGGTGTCAAGGCAACGACGTAATGGTGTTAACGGCAACGGTAAATGGGTTAAACGGCAACGGACGGAATGGTTCAACGGCAACGGTAAATGGTGTAACGGCAACGGTAATGGTGTTAGCGGCAACGGATACACCAATGGAGTCACAAACGGCAACGGCAACGGAAATGGTCTCAATGGCAACGGTAATGGAAATGTCTCAACGGCAAGGAAATGGTTTCAATGCACATGGGTAAACGGGTAATGGTGCCGGCAATGGCAACGGTAATGGTGTTACGGCAACGAAAGGTCACAAACGGAAACAATGGAATGGTTCAAGGCAACGTAATGGTTCTAAACGTGCCGGCTTCACTGAACCGCGGCAGAGCGCTGCGGGCACGGGGTGGACTTCCCCTCCCCGGTCCGCCACGGCGCTCTGTAGCTCTGTCTTCTCTGCCCGGCTCTGGACTTCTCCCATGTCTCTGGCAAAAGGAGTGTCCGCTCACTTTCTCTCACTCCTTGATGTTATGCGCAATAATGGGGGAAATGTGCTCCTCTCCTCCTGCTCTCCATCTCTCTCTCTCTCTCTCTCTCTCTCTCTCTCTCTCTCTCTCTCTCTCTCTCTCTCTCTCTCTCTCTCCTCTCTCTTTTCTCTCTCTCTCTCTCTCTCTCTCTCTCTCTCTCTCTCATAAGAACATAAGAACATAAGAAATAGGAAGCTACAAAGGCCATGAGACTCTATACCTATACCATCCTGGTAACGTGTAATGGTCCTGTAAGACTCTCTGTCTCTCTCTTTCTCTCTCATATAAAACTTTTTGTTCCAGACTGTACTAATATTTTCCTCCCCTCACCCCTCTCTTCAGGTGTTCCACATTTGCCAAGATGACGGGCGGCACGACGCCTTCCTGTGTCCCAACGGCACGCTGTTCAACCAGCAGTACTTCGTGTGTGACTGGTGGTACAACGTCGACTGCTCCACCGCCCAGGACTTCTACGCTCTCAACGCCAACTTCGGAGTCACCAACGGCAACGGTCCCAACGGCAACGGTCTCAACGGCAACGGTCTCGACGGCAACGGTCTCAACGGCAACGGTGCCAACGGCAACGGTCTCAACGGCAACGGTGCCAACGGCAACGGTCTCAACGGCAACGGTCCCAACGGCAACGGTCCCAACGGCAACGGTCAACGGACGTCTAGCAACGGTCCAACGGCAACGGTCCAACGGCAACGGTCCCAACGCAACGTCCAACGCAACGGTAATGGTTGCTAACGGAACGGCAACGGCCTTAGGTAATGGTGACGGAACGGCAACGGCAATGGTAATGGTGTCGCCAACGGCAACGGCAACGGCAATGGTAATGGTGTCGCCAACGGCAACGGCAACGGCAATGGTAATGGTGTCGCCAACGGCAACGGCAACGGCAATGGTAATGGTGTCGCCAACGGCAACGGCAACGGCAATGGTTATGGTAATGGCAATGGCAACGGCAACGGCAATGGTTATGGTAATGGCGTCAGTGGTAATGGTAATGGAAGGCCCGGTACCAATGGCAATGGAAATGAAAATGGTATCTAAGCAATGGAAACGGTGTCAATGGTAATGGAAATGGTGGAAATGGGAACGGAGCTAACGGAAATGGAGCTAACGGCAACGGCAATGGCAACGGCAATGGCAACGGCAATGGCTATTCCTACCCCAATGGGAATGGTCTTAATGGAAACGACAATGGGATAAATGGCAATGGAAATAGAATCACAGGTCTTTATCAGACTCCTGTTGCATAAAAGTGCTCTCTCTCTCTCTCTCTCTCTCTCTCTCTCTCTCTCTCTCTCTCTCTCTCTCTCTCTCTCTCTCTCTCTCTCTCTCTCTCTCTCTCTCTCTCTCTCTCTCTCTCTCTCTCTCTCTCTCTCTTTGCTGTCAGTTGCTAGTTCATGTAATGCATTCTCGAGCTTATGTTTCGAAATTTTATAGCAGCTAGGAGTCAAATATTTAGTTTGCAAGGTGCCATATATGTGTAAGCTATACTTATTTTGCAATGTATGTACTTATATATTGAAGAAAAAAATACATTTGTGCCGACTAACACTGGATTTCATAATACCCTAAAAGTTGAGTCATCAAAACGACTAAAAAAAAGTTAGATTGATTAGAACAAAACCCTTTGGTAGTACATGATACAGAAACATAATACTTCTACGTTATTACCTACACATCTGTCCACGCTTGCCTCTTTCAGAATTCGTTACAAAAATCCCTACCTGAAAATACTTGACAGTGCTTGAGCGGCAACATTGACTTCCACAACAACCTCAATAACAGCAGTAAACAACACAGTCTTACGATTGACGAAAGATGGAAGAATGGTGGAAGAACAGGAACTACCTCGTGTAGGTCTCACGGCCTCTTGTAGCTTCCTTATTTTCTTATGTTCTTATGGTGGCAGCAAGATGTGTACGTGATGTGTGAAACAGGAGTGGATGAAACTGTGGAGCACTTAATGCTGGAATATGAACGGTAAGAGCACGATAGAGCATTATGTTGGAGGTAGTGGTAGGAGATATCGGAGCAGTAGTATGGAGTGATAGTAGATAGATAGTGAGATAAATGTGGATAGGCAGATGGAGTACCTGCTGGGGTTGTGTGCTGAGTGATGGAGGGACAGTCGTGTGGTTGAGTGTGTAAATTAAAAGACAAGTTCTTTGTTATGAGAATGTGTTCTGCCATGTCTGTAGTGTCATAGTTTATATAACTCCTAAAAAAAAATTAGTTCATGCTGTACCGTAGATAACACTAAAGTCGCCAGGACAACGTTTTTTTCGATTTACAGACGACTGGTGGCGTTAATACTTACATTTCTACATCCATGATTTCAGAAAAGTTAGAAGGGGCTATCTGGAAAGTCTGTGTCATTTTGTGTCTTCATCTGTGTCATATTATGGCTATAAATGAACAAATTACAAAAATATCAACCGAGTGGCGACCTACACTAAGATCGCCAGCTAGTGTTTATGTTCTGAGTGTCCTCCCGCCGTCGTCGTCGCCCGAAAAAAAACGAGTAGTGAAATTTGAAACCGTATATACTTGCAGATACAAAGCATAGAACAACGCTGAAACAGGGTAGATTATACAGTCATGATATAAACTACTGTGTTTCATCTTCAGTGGCACAGACAAATCAGTAGTGATGCTATAATTCGTAATATATGGCGCTTGGCGACATTAGTGCAGGTGGCAACTAAAGTGTTATCTACGGTAAAAGTGATGATAAAGTTAATTGTTCGAAAAAACGTGGTGGACAGGCGGGACAACCGAGGTTCAAATGTGGGGTGACTGATTGGTGAGAAAGATAATAGAGGAACTATAGTGGATTGACTGCAGATGAGATCATTTACCTGCTCTAGGAACTGTGGTGTGACTGAGTGATAGGTATGGCTGATTCCGTATGTTTGTCCTTCGTATTATGGTGAGACACATTCGACCCCCTTGACCCCTGTGTGGCGTGAATGGTTGGCAGAGCTCGAAGAGCTTCTCTACATATCTACCCTATTATTTGCTTCTTACTTTATAATATTATATTACCATCTCAAAGAAATACACACACACAAAATAATTTCAATGGTCATCCCTCCAGTTTGGTCGCCTCCGTGGTGTATTTAGGCTAGTTACCACTGCTACGAATCTGCGGGCCCTGGTTCAATCAGGGGCCAGGCAAGTCGCGGCCAGCCACAAACAGTGTTCTTCCTCCTTTCGGAGATGATAAATGGGTACTTAAGGAAACTTGGGAAAGGTAATGTTGTAACCTGGATGTCACACTAGCCCTGTGTTCCGGGTCAGGGGCGCCAAGAGAATTGAAATGTGCACGGGGCAAGACTAGTTTGGGGACCCCATTCTGCAGTAGGTAAAGTTGAGGTGGGGGCCATACGTATAGGTGACCAGAGTTCCATGGAGTTCCATAGTGCGTCGTCTGCTAGTCGTCAGGAGTGTTTTGGAAGCTCGGGGAATTTGCAGCTTTTGATTGCGGATTATTTAAAAACGGTTGACTGGATGCAAAAAGTGACAACATATTGTTGATATTCGATAATGCTATATCTTTGACTCGCATTAAATCAGGAATAATGAATGGTCTGGGACGTATTTACTTTAATCATTCTGACGATTACTTACCTCCACCCTTCATGCCTTCCCTCACACCTGATATACCCTCCCTCACACCCTTCATGCCTTCCCTCACACCTGATATACCCTCCCTCACACCCTTCATGCCTTCCCTCACACCTGATATACCCTCCCTCACACCCTTCATGCCTTCCCTCACACCTGATATACCCTCCCTCACACCCTTCATGCCTTCCCTCACACCTGATATACCCTCCCTCACACCTTCATGCCTTCCTCACACCTGAAAATACCCTCCTTCACACCCTTCCATGCCTTCCCTCACACCTGATATACCCTCCCTCACACCCTTCCATGCCTTCCCTCACACCTGATATACCCTCCTCACACCTTCATACCTTCCCTCACACCTGATATACCCTCCTTCACACCCTTCAGCCTTCCCTCACACTGATATACCCTCCCTCACACCCCCCTTCCTCACTATAACCTCCTCCGCTTCCTCACACCTGATATACCCTCCCTCACACCCTTCTATTTTTGCAAATTACATGATTAACCACAACCTTCAGACTCCCTAACAACATGAATACCTCCCCAATCATGATTCCTACAACATACCCTCCTCAACCTCATGCTTCTACAGCTGATATATTACATTACAGATTCATACATATATGGCACATTCATTGACAACAATCCGCCTTTCCTTCTTCCTCTTGCAAACTTTCAAATGCACAACATCAAATGGAGATCATGTAAGTTGAGACTCAATACTGAATCTCAGCCAAGTCACAGTCTGCGGCTCAAAGTTGATCGTAGACATTTTTATTTATCAGCTTGATTAGTGAATACGCTTGCAGGCACATGCAGGGATTGTTACAGAATGGCAGCTGACAGTATCAATTGGTAAGAGCCTCTATCGCACTCTGTCAAGCATTCAAACTGCAATAGTCTTAGTGGGTTCTTGCCAAATTGACTGAATGTTAGGGTTCATTTCCACCACATATCATGATGATATCGGCATACTTATTGCCGGTGAATTTTGATTAATGAGCTTCATTTGCTGAATTGTAGTACTTTCAGAGGAACTGAAGTCCAGAAAAGGCTTGGGAGCTTTGGAAGTGTAAGCAGTCGAGCAATATTCATATATTAGATTAATAATAAATACATATAATATATAATATAGAAAGTCTATAATATAGATAATAATATATAGGATATATAACGGCGATTTCTGCAATTGAAAAAGGAAGGAAGAGAGAGGAGGGGGGGAGGGAGGAAGAAGAAGGGATGGGGGGGAGGGGAAGGAAGGATAGGAGATGGGGGGAGAAGGAGGCAAGGGAGGGGAACGGAGGAGGAAGGAAGGAAGGGGATGGGGGGGAGGAAGGAAGGAAGGAAAAGAGGACAGGATATGAAGACGGAAATGCATGGCTTTCCACGACACAGGCAGGTCGAGCACTTAAAGCGAGAAATGTCCTGTTCGTCTGTGGTTGTGGACATTTGTGGTTCAAGTCGATTCGGGGCGACATTCTAACTGTCTCCTGTTTTCTTCTCTCTCGTCTGTTTTCCTCTCTGAACGAGCCAATATTAATCATACTCTTCTGTCTCTCGTGGGTATCCTGGTCCCTACTTTTTGCTGCTCAAATTTTGTCTCTTCTCTAGGTCGTTCTACTCTGTATCATTATGGTTTCTGTCAGCCTTTCAATAATACTCTCTATACAGGTATCACTTTTTCTCTCCTCTCTTCTTCTCTCTCCGTTCCCTCTCTCTCTCTCTCTATCTCTCTTCGTCTCTCTGCTGTTGTCTCTCTCTCTCTCTCCTCTCTCTCTCCTGGTTCTCTCTTCTCTTCTCTCTTTCTGATCACTTTCTTCTACATTCTCCATCTTCCTTCTCTCTCTCTCGTTATGGCTCTCTGTTCGCCACCCCGCCTCTTTCCTCCCGTTCGCATCAATTAAGTAACTGCAAGACTATTCACTTCTCAACTGGTGGTATGAGACCTTCCTCTGTATGCCGACCCGCAATGAGCCTACATTCGTTAACGGATGGTAACGGTAACGGCGACGGGTTCATTCGTCAATGGTCAACGGGAATGGAGTAACGAATTCCTATACATGGAAATGTAATCGGGGAATGGGCCAACGTAATGGTCTCAACGGCAATGGCAATGGTAACGGCAACGGGGTCATCGGTAATGGTGCGAACGGCAATGGAAACGGATATTCCTATAGCAATGGAAATGGTAATGGCAATGGAAATGGTAATGGCCTTAATGGTAACGGCGCGAACGGCAATGGTAACGGTTATTCCAATGGCAACGGTGATACTGTCAATAGAGTAAATGGTAATGGAAATGGTGGAAATGGAAATGGCAACGGATATTCTTATGGCATTGGCAACGGAAATGGTGTCAACGGCAACGGTAATGGTGTTAACGGCAACGGTAATGGTGTTAGCGGCAACGGATACACTAATGGAGTCACGAACGGCAACGGCAACGGAAATGGTCTCAATGGCAACGGTAATGGTGTTAACGGCAACGGATACACCAATGGAGTCACAAACGGCAATGGCAACGGTAATGGTGTTAACGGCAACGGTAATGGTGTTAACGGCAACGGATACACCAATGGAGTCACAAACGGCAACGGCAACGGAAATGGTCTCAATGGCAACGGTAATGGTGTTAGCGGCAACGGATACACCAATGGAGTCACAAACGGCAACGGCAACGGAAATGGTGTCAACGGCAACGGTAATGGTGTTAACGGCAACGGTAATGGTGTTAGCGGCAACGGATACACCAATGGAGTCACGAACGGCAACGGCAACGGAAATGGTCTCAATGGCAACGGTAATGGAAATGGTCTCAATGGCAAGGGAAATGGTCTCAATGGCAATGGTAACGGTAATGGCCTCAATGGCAACGGTAATGGTGTTAACGGCAACGGATACACCAATGGGCTCACGAACGGCAACGGCAATGGAAATGGTATCAACGGCAACGGTAATGGTTTCATAAACGGCGACAGAGCGCTCATCAACGGGGAGGACCTTGTGGGCGGCCTGAGCGTGGCTCTGGGCGGCGTGGCGGGCGTGGACTTCCCCATCCTGGCCGAGGTTCCCGCCACTGGCTTCACCTGTGACGCTCTGCTGCCCGGCTACTACGCCGACACCGCCCCCGAGGCTTCCTGCCAGGTGACTACCCCCCCCCCTCCCACCCCCCTCTCTCTCTCTCTCTCTCTCTCTGTCTCTTGAGTTATTGCCAAAAAAGGGGGAAATGTGCCATCTCTCTCTCTCTCTCTCTCTCTCTCTCTCTCTCTCTCTCTCTCTCTCTCTCTCTCTCTCTCTCTCTCTCTCTCTCTCTCTCTCTCTCTCTCTCTCTCTCTCTCTCTCTCTCTCTCTCTCTCTCATAAGAACATAAGAACATAAGAAAATAAGGAATCTACAAGAGGCCATGAGACCTATACACGTGGTAGTGTAATGGTCCTGTAAACTCTCTGTCTCTCTCTTTCTCTCTCATTTCAAACCTTTTGTACCAGACTGTACTAATATTCTCCTCCCCTTGCCTCCCCACCAGGTGTTCCACATTTGCCAAGATGACGGGCGGCACGACGCCTTCCTGTGTCCCAACGGCACGCTGTTCAACCAGCAGTACTTCGTGTGTGACTGGTGGTACAACGTCGACTGCTCCACCGCCATGGACTTCTACGCTCTCAACGCCAACTTCGGAGTCACCAACGGCAACGGTCCCAACGGCAACGGTCTCAACGGCAACGGTCCCAACGGCAACGGTCCCAACGGCAACGGTCTCAACGGCAACGGTCCCAACGGCAACGGTGCCAACGGCAACGGTCTCAATGGCAACGGTCCCAACGGCAACGGTCTCAATGGCAACGGTCTCAACGGCAACGGTCCCAACGGCAACGGTCTCAATGGCAACGGTCCCAACGGCAACGATCTCAACGGCAACGGTCTCAACGGCAACGGTCCCAACGGCAACGGTCCCAACGGCAACGGTCCCAACGGCAACGGTAATGGTATTGCTAACGGAAACGGCAACGGCCTTATCAACGAGAACGGGAACGGCAACGGCCTAAGCAATGGTGACGGTTACGTGCGTACCAATGGTAATGGTGTCGCCAACGGCAACGGCAACGGCAATGGTAATGGTGTCGCCAACGGCAACGGCAACGGCAATGGTAATGGTGTCGCCAACGGCAACGGCAACGGCAATGGTTATGGTAATGGCAATGGCAACGGCAACGGCAATGGTTATGGTAATGGCGTCAGTGGTAATGGTAATGGAAGGCCCGGTACCAATGGCAATGGAAATGGGAACGGAGCTAACGGAAATGGAGCTAACGGCAATGGCAACGGCAACGGCAATGGCAACGGCAACGGCAACGGCAATGGCAATGGCAACGGCAACGGCAATGGCAACGGCAATGGCAACGGCAATGGCTATTCCTACCCCAATGGGAATGGTCTTAGTGGAAACGACAATGGGATAAATGGCAATGGAAATAGAATCACAGGTCTTTATCAGACTCCTGTTGCATAAAAGTGCTCTCTCTCTCTCTCTCTCTCTCTCTCTCTCTCTTCTCGCTCTCTCTCTCTCTCTCTCTCTCTCCTCTCTCTCTCTCTCTCTCTTCTCTCTCTCTCTCTCTCTTTTCGTCTCTCTGTCTCTCTATCATCTCTTTCTCTCTCTACCTGTCTCTCTCTCTCTCTCTCTTTTGCTGTCAGTTGCTTAGTTTCATGTATGCATTCTCGAGCTTTGTTTCAAATTTTATAGCAGCTAGGATTCAAATACTTTAGTTTGCAAGGTGCCATATATGTGTAAGCTATATTGATTTTGCAATGTATGTACTATATATGAAGCAAAAAAATACATTTGTCACGACTAACACTTGGATTCTAAATCCCTGAAAAATTGAGTATGAAAACGACCAAAAAAAAAAGTTACATTGATTAGAACAAAACCCTTTGGTAAGAATGTCGAAAACATAATACTTCTACGTATTACCTACACCATCTGTCCACGCTTGCCTCTTTCAGAATTCTTACAAAAATCCTACTGATGGAAACACTGAGTGCTTGGCGGCAACATTGACTTCAAAACAACCTCAATACAGCAGTAACACACAGTCTTACGTTGACGAAAGATGGAAGAATGGTGGATAGAACAGAAACTACCTCGTGTAGGTCTCACGGCCTCGTGTCAGGCTTCCTTATTTTCTAATGTTCTCCTCAATGGTTGGTCGCAAGATGTGTACGTAGATGTTGTAAACAGGAGTGGATGATAACTGGTGGAGCACTATAATGCTTGGAATATGAACGGTAAGAGCACGATAGAGCATTATGTTAGGAGGTAGTGGTAGGAGATATCGGAGCAGTAGTATGGAGTGATAGTAGATAGATAGTGAGATAAATGTGGCTAGGCAGATGGAGTACCTGCTGGGGTTGTGTGCTGAGTGATGGAGGGACAGTCGTGTGGTTGAGTGTGTACATTAAAAGACAAGTTCTTTGTTATGAGAATGTGTTCTGCCATGTCTGTAGTGTCATCTATATTAATAAAAGCGAAAGTGTGTCTGTCTGTCTGTCTGTCTGTCTGTCTGTCTGTCTGTCTGTCTGTCTGTGTGTGTGTGTGTGTGTGTGTGTGTGTGGTATAGGTTCCGCCCCCGTGGCGCAAACACCTCATATGGCACATTTTTGGAATCGGGTCGACCAGGGGAAGGTCATAAGCCCACTTATGAGATGATCCGATCACTTTTTTTTTCTTTTTTTTTAGCAGCCTATTAGCGAGAATTGTGAAAACAAAAGTGGGTTGCGAGAATTGAGGAAGCCTTGATGTAGGGTGATGGGTAATGGGTGAGTGAATGGGTGGGGTGATGGGTAATGGGTGTGGGGTGATGGGTGAGTGAATGGGTGGGGGGTGATGGGTTGGGGGTGATGGGTGATGGGTGAGGGAATAGGTGGGGGGTGATGGGTAATGGGTGAGTGAATGGGTGTGTGGTGATGGGTAATGGGTGAGTGAATGGGTGGGGGTGATGGGTAATGAGTGAGTGAATGGGTGGGGGGTGATGGGTAATGGGTGAGTGATGGGTGTGTGGTGATGGGTAATGGGTGAGTGAATGGGTGGGGGTGATGGGTAATGGGTGAGTGAATGGGTGGGGGGTGATGGGTAATGGGTGAGTGAATGGGTGGGGGGTGATGGGTAATGGGTGAGTGAATGGGTGGGGGGAATACATACATTTCTACATCCATGATTTCAGGAAAGTTAAAAGGGGCTATCTGGAGAGTCCATGTTTGGTGGGCCGAAGGCCCACCAAACACAGGTGGTGGGCCGAAGGCCCACCAATAGCCCTCCGCAGGAGCTAGCCAAAAAGTCCGCCCGGAGGGCGGCTTTGCGGCTAGTAGTTTATATAACTCCTAAAAAAAATTAGTTCATGCTGTACCGTAGATAACACTAAAGTCGCCAGGACAACGTTTTTTTCGATTTACAGACGACTGGTGGCGTTAATACTTACATTTCTACATCCATGATTTCAGAAAAGTTAGAAGGGGCTATCTGGAAAGTCTGCGTCATTTTGTGTCTTCATCTGTGTCATATTATGGCTATAAATGAACAAATTACAAAAATATCAACCGAGTGGTGACCTACACTAAGAACGCCAGCTAGTGTTTATGTTCTGAGTGTCCTCCCGCCGTCTTCGTCGCCCGAAAAAAAACGAGTAGGGAAATTTAAAACCGTATATACTTGCAGATACAAAACATAGAACAACGCTGAAACAGGGTAGATTATACAGTCATGATATAAACTACTGTGTTTCATCTTCAGTGGCACAGACAAATCAGTAGTGATGCTATAATTCGTAATATATGGCGCTTGGCGACATTAGTGCAGGTGGCAACTCAAGTGTTATCTACGGTAAAAGTGATGATAAAGTTAATTGTTCGAAAAAACTTGCTGGACAGGCGGGACAACCGAGGCTCAAATGTGGGGTGACTGATTGGTGAGAAAGATAATAGAGGAACTATAGTGGATTGACTGCAGATGAGATCATTTACCTGCTCTAGGAACTGTGGTGTGACTGAGTGATAGGTATGGCTGATTCCGTATGTTTGTCCTTCGTATTATGGTTGAGACACATTCGACCCCCTTGACCCCTGTGTGGCGTGAATGGTTGGCAGAGCTCGAAGAGCTTCTCTACATATCTACCCTATTATTTGCTTCTTACTTTATAATATTATATTACCATCTCAAAGAAATACACACACACAAAATAATTTCTATGGTCATCCCCTCCAGTAGGTCGCCTCCGTGGTGTAGTGGTTAGCGCGCCTGGCTACGAATCTGCGGGCCCTGGTTCGAATCAGGGGCAGGGCAAGTCGGCGGCCAGCCCAAACAGCTGTTCTTCCTCCCTTTGGGAGATGATAAATGGGTACTTAGGGAAACTTGGGAAAGGTAACTGTGGTAACCTGGATGTCACACTAGCCCTGTGTCCCGGGGTCAGGGGCGCCGAGAGAATTGAAATGTGCCGGGGCAAGACTAGTTTGGGGCCCCCATTCCTGCAGTAGGTAAAGGTTGAGGTGGGGGCCATACGTATAGGTGACCAGAGTTCCATGGAGTTCCATAGTGCGTCGTCTGCTAGTCGTCAGGAGTGTTTTGGAAGCTCGGGGAATTTGCAGCTTTTGATTGCGGATTATTTAAAAACGGTTGACTGGATGCAAAAAGTGACAACATATTGTTGATATTCGATAATGGCTATATTTTGACTGCATTAAATCAGGAATAATGAAATGGTCTGGACGATTACTTTAAACTTTCTCTCACCCTTCATGCCTTCCCTCACACCTGATATACCCTCCCTCACACCCTTCATGCCTTCCCTCACACCTGATATACCCTCCCTCACAGCCTTCATGCCTTCCCTCACACCTGATATACCCTCCCTCACACCCTTCATGCCTTCCCTCACACCTGATATACCCTCCCTCACACCCTTCATGCCTTCCCTCACACCTGATATACCCTCCCTCACACCTTCATGCCTTCCCTCACACCTGATATACCCTCCCTCACACCCTTCATGCCTTCCCTCACACCTGATATACCCTCCCTCACACCCTTCATGCCTTCCCTCACACCTGATATACCCTCCCTCACACCCTCCATGCCTTCCCTCACACCTGATATACCCTCCCTCACACCCTTCATGCCTTCCCTCACACCTGATATACCCTCCCTCACACCCTTCATGCCTTCCCTCACACCTGATATACCCTCCCTCACACCCTTCATACCTTCCCTCACACCTGATATACCCTCCCTCTCACCCTTCATGCCTTCCCTCACACCTTATACCTTACACCCTTCAGCTTCCCTCCACTGATTACCACCTCACCCCTTCATACCTTTCAAATATATACCCTTTCCAACCTCAGCACTTCAACTTTAAACTAACCTTTCATCCCTCATTCCATCACCCCTTTCATAAATTTTGGCAAATATTATATTTAACACAACATACAGATTCAACATATTATATCCTGCGAATCATATACAAGTACAATCCTAATCAATTAGCAAGATTACTACAAATACATATATGGCACATTCATTTGACAAACATGGCAAATTTCCCAGGTTTCCTCTGCAAAACTATGAAGCACACTCAAATCAGAGATCATGTAATTAGACTCAATACTGAATCTAGCTAGTCCACATCGTGCTTGGCTCATTGTTGCTCGTAGACATTTTTATTTATCAGCTTGAGTTTGGTGAATGAGCGCTGTGCAGAGGCGACAGTGGCAGGGATTGTTAGCAGAATGCGCAGGCTGACAGATACAATGGGTAAGAGCCCTTCTAGTCTGCACTCTGTCAAGCAATTCAAAAGCTGCAATAGGTTTAGTGGGTTCTGCCCAAAATTTGGGCGATGAACTGTTTGTAGGTGCTTCATTTCCACCACGATATCATGACTGATATCGGCAGGATACTTATCTGCCGGTGATTTTGATTTAAGTGAGCTCATTTGCTGATATTGTTAGGTACTTTCAGAGGATACTGAAGTTTCCAGAAATATTCTTGGCAGCTTTGAATGTAACAGTCAGTCAGCCAATTTATTATTCAATAATATATATATATATATATATATATATATATATATATATATATATATATATATATTATATAATATATATAATATATATATATATACACACTATAACGCAGACTTTCTAAAAAATTCAGAAAAGGAGGAAGGAAGGAAGGAAGAGGATGGGGGGAGGGGGAGGAAGGAAGGAAGGGGATGGGGGGAGGGAAGAAGGAAGGAAGGAAGGGGATGGGGGGGAGGGAGGAAGGAAGGAAGGGGATGGGGGGGAGGGAAGGAAGGAAGGGGATGGGGGGGAGGGAGGAAGGAAGGAAGGGGATGGGGGGGAGGGAGGAAGGAAGGAAGGAAGGGATGGGGGGGGATGGGGGGGAGGAAGGAAGGAAGGAAGAGGAGCAGGTATATAAGGCGAGAACATTGGCCTTTCGTCCGTCGGGTTGTAAACTTTTGTCGGTCGGTGGGGAAGCAAATTCGGTCGTAATTCTCTCCGTTGTCCTGCTCACCTACTCTCACTCTCCTTCCGTGGTTCGGACGAGGCCACATAAATTCCAATGACCCCTTCGCTCTACGAAGGTATCCTGTCCCCCCTTTTATGCTACTACAAAACTTTTTACTCCTACAATCCACTCCGTTCCACTTCCCCCCCCTCCCCCTCCTCTATCTCACTGCTACTATCCTACCGTGGTTCGGACGAGGCCACATTAAATCCAATGACCCCGCTGCTATACGGAGGTAATCTTACCCTTTTTTACGCTGCTGCAAAACTTTATACTCCTACAATCCACTCCGTTCCGCTCGCCTTCCCCTCTCTATCAGTGGTTCGGATCCCACGAAAAACTGTAGGTCCCTCCGCTCTACGGAGTCCTTCTTCCCCTGTCCAATCTCTGAAAAAAATAAAACAAAACAAAAAAACACTTTTAATCTCAGACTTCTTTCACTAAATTTTTCACAATTTCCTTCCTCCTGTTTGTATATGTTGGAACGCGGGAGATGTAGTGGAGAAATGACGCCAGCCGCCCGTTCGCATCGCAGTTCGACATCGCAGTTCAACGCTCGACTTGCCAGACTATTCTAACTGTCTCTCTGTTTCTCTCTCTCTCCCTTCCCTTTTCTCTCTCTGAACACCCAATATGAAGCTAGTAAAGTGTCTGTTGTGTGTCGGTAAGATGGACCTATTTGTTGTGTTCAATTTTGTCATTTTTCCTGAGGTGGAGTCAAAGACTACTCTATACTGGACTTGCTACTCATTTTGGGCTATTTCCAGTGGAGGCCAGTTTTGCGATTCCTGCCATTTTCGAACATCACTCCCTTTTCCCTTCCTATGGTTTATCAGTATATATGATATACCGTTATCTTCGTAAATGTTTGTTCTATAATATTATCAAATAAAAAACAGTAAAATGCAATAAAGAAATGCCATTATGAGAGAGTTAAGAAATATGCATGAACTTAATATTCACTTGAACTCATCGCCATTTAATATTTCGCGAGAAAACATTTTAGATGCTCATGATAGAAAGAAGCGGATTTTCATTAGCTTTCCATTGCTATATTTCGTTTTCTGATAAATGAATCATAACCATGCATAAATTAGCGTTAACTAAAAAAATAACATCATCTTTCGGGATAATTACCCGATGGATGATGTTATTTATTTAGTTAACGCTAATTTATGCATGGTTCTAATTCATTTATCAGAAAATGAAATATAGCAATGGAAAGCTAATTAAATTCCTCTTCTATTGATATGTTGCATGTAAAAAGTCTTCACGCAAAATATCAAATTGCGATGAGTTTAAGTGAATATAAGTTCATGCATATTCCTTCAGTCTCATAATGGAATTTCTTTAGTGTATTTTACAGTTTTTTATTTGATAATATTATAGAGCAAACATTCACGAAGATAACAGTGTATCATTTATACTGATATGCCATAGTCTACTGTATTCATGGAACACTTTTTTACTTGCCGATACGATTGATGATGTTATTTTTTTAGTTAACGCTAATTTAGGCATGGTGGTAATTCATTTATCAGAAAACGAAATATATCTATGGAAAGCTAATGAAAATCTGCTTCTTTCTATCGCTAGCATCTAAAATGTTTTCTCGCAAAATATTAAATGGCGAAGAGTTTGAGTATATATTGAGGTCATGCATATTTCTTCACTCTCTCATAATGGCATTTCTTTAGTGTATATTACTGTTTTTTATTTGATAATACTATAGAACAAACAGTTACGAAGATAACGGTATATCATATATACTGATAAACCTTAGGAAGGGAAATAGGGGTGATGTTCTAATATGGCAGGAATCGCAAAACTGGCCTCCACTGGTCATGGGCGCGTTGGCGCGGGGCACGAGTAGCAAGTCCAGTATAGAGTAGTCTTTGGTGGAGTATAACTTGTAATCATTTTATGGTTTTTCTGTCAAGCATTTTCACATAACTTAAGAAAAAGAGAGCTCATTTAGTTTCTCTCTCTCTGTCTGTCTCTCTGTCTCTCTTTTTCTCTCTATCTCTCTTTGACTCTGTCTGTTTGTCTCTCTATCTCTTTCTCTCTCTTTGGTTCTGTCTGTCTCTTTCTCTATCACTCTCTGTCACTCTGTTTCTCTCTATCTCTCTCTCTCTCTCTCTCTCTCTCTCTCTCTCTCTCTCTCTCTCTCTCTCTCTCTCTCTCTCTCTCTCTCTTTTCTGCATCAATTACCTACAGTAACTGCAAAAGGGATTTCTTTTCTCCAACAGGTGTGATAGGCCTCTCTGTTGCCGACCCCCAGACCTACATTCCTCCCGTTAACGGATTTAACGGGAATGGCGACGGAGCTCCCATTCGAATCACTAATGGTAACGGAAATGAAGTAACCGAATTTCCCATCAATGGTAATGGAAACGGCGGGAATGGTGCCAACGGTAACGGTCTCAACGGCAATGGCAATGGTAACGGCAACGGGGTCATCGGTAATGGTGCGAACGGCAATGGAAACGGATATTCCTATAGCAATGGAAATGGTAATGGCAACGGAAATGGTAATGGCCTTAATGGTAACGACGCAAACGTTAATGGTAACGGTTATTCCAATGGCAACGGTGATACTGTCAATAGAGTAAATGGTAATGGAAATGGTGGTAATGGAAATGGCAACGGATATTCTTATGGCATTGGCAACGGAAATGGTGTCAACGGCAACGGAAATGGTGTCAACGGCAACGGATACACCAATGGGGTCACGAACGGCAACGGCAACGGAAATGGTGTCAACGGCAACGGTAATGGTGTCAACGGCAACGGATACACCAATGGGGTCACGAAAGGCAACGGCAACGGAAATGGTCTCAATGGCAACGGTAATGGTGTTAACGGCAACAGATACACCAATGGAGTCACGAACGGCAACGGCAACGGAAATAGTGTCAACGGCAACGGATACACCAATGGGGTCACGAACGGCAACGGCAACGGAAATGGTGTCAACGGCAACGGATACACCAATGGAGTCACGAACGGCAACGGCAACGGAAATGGTGTCAACGGCAACGGATACACCAATGGGGTCACAAACGGCAACGGCAACGGAAATGGTCTCAATGGCAACGGTAATGCTGTTAACGGCAACGGATACACTAATAGGGTCACGAACGGCAACGGCAACGGAAATGGTCTCAATGGCAACGGTAATGGTGTTAACGGCAACGGTAATGGTGTTAACGGCAACGGATACACCAATGGAGTTACAAACGGCAACGGCAACGGAAATGGTCTCAATGGCAACGGCAATGGAAATGGTCTCAATGGCAATGGAAATGGTCTCAATGGCAACGGCAACGGAAATGGTCTCAATGGCAACGGTAATGGTGTTAACGGCAACGGATACACCAATGGGCTCACAAACGGCAACGGTAATGGTTTCATCAACGGCAACAGAGCGCTCATCAACGGGGAGGACCTTGTGGGCGGCCTGAGCGTGGCTGTGGGCGGCGTGGCGGGCGTGGACTTCCCCATCCTGGCCGAGGTTCCCGCCACTGGCTTCACCTGTGACGCTCTGCTGCCCGGCTACTACGCCGACACCGCCCCCGAGGCTGCCTGCCAGGTGACTATCCCCCACCCCTCCCACTCCCCTCTCTCTCTCTCTGTCTCTTGATTTAATGCCAAAAAAGGGGAATAGTGCCATTTCTCTCTCTTTCTCTCTTATTGATTGATTTAATGCCCCCAAAAAGGGGAAGTGTGCCATCTCTCTCTCTCTCTCTCTCTCTCTCTCTCTCTCTCTCTCTCTCTCTCTCTCTCTCTCTCTCTCTCTCTCTCTCTCTCTCTCTCAATATCAACGGCAACGGAGTTGGTCTCAGAAGCATCGGTAATGGTAATAACGGCAACGGCAACGGAAATGGAAATGTTCTTATGTTCTCTCTCTCTCATAAGAACATATGAAAATAAGGAAGCTACAAGAGGCCATGAGACCTATGCACGTGGTAGTTCCTGTACACTCTCTCTCTCTCTCTCTCTCTCTCTCTCTCTCTCTCTCTCTCTCTCTCTCTCTCTCTCTCTCTCTCTCTTCTCTCTCTCTCTCTCTCTTCTCTCTTCCTCTCTCTTCTCACTCTCTTTTCTCTCTCTCTCATTTCAACCTTTTGTCCAACTGTACTATTTCCTCCTCCCCCCTCTCTTCAGGTGTTCCACATTTGCCAAGATGACGGGCGGCACGACGCCTTCCTGTGTCCCAACGGCACGGTGTTCAACCAGCAGTACTTCGTGTGTGACTGGTGGTACAGCGTCGACTGCTCCACCGCCATGGACTTCTACGCTCTCAACGCCAACTTCGGAGTCACCAACGGCAACGGTCTCAACGGCAACGGTCTCAACGGCAACGGTCTCAACGGCAACGGTGGCAACGGTCTCAACGGCAAAGGTCCCAACGGCAACGGTCCCAACGGCAACGGTCTCAACGGCAACGGTCTCAACGGCAACGGTCTCAACGGCAACGGTCCCAACGGCAACGGTCCCAACGGCAACGGTCTCAACGGCAACGGTCCCAACGGCAACGGTCCCAACGGCAACGGTAATGGTATTGCTAACGGAAACGGCAACGGCCTAAGCAATGGTGACGGTTACGTGCGTACCAATGGTAATGGTGTCGCCAACGGCAACGGCAACGGCAATGGTTATGGTAATGGCAATGGCAACGGCAACGGCAATGGTTATGGTAATGGCGTCAGTGGTAATGGTAATGGAAGGCCCGGTACCAATGGCAATGGAAATGAAAATGGGTATTCGTACAGCAATGGAAACGGTGTCAATGGTAATGGAAATGGTGGAAATGGGAACGGAGCTAACGGAAATGGAGCTAACGGCAATGGCAACGGCAATGGTAACGGCAATGGCAACGGCAATGGCAATGGCAATGGCAATGGCTATTCCTACCCCAATGGGAATGGTCTTAGTGGAAACGACAATGGGATAAATGGCAATGGAAATAGAATCACAGGTCTTTATCAGACTCCTGTTGCATAAAAGTGCTCTCTCTCTCTCTCTCTCTCTCTCTCTCTCTCTCTCTCTCTCTCTCTCTCTCTCTCTCTCTCTCTCTCTCTCTCTCTCTCTCTCTCTCTCTCTCTCTCTCTCTCTCTCTCTCTCTCTCTCTCTCTCTCTCTTTGCTGTCAGTTGCTAGTTCATGTAATGCATTCTCGAGCTTATGTTTCGAAATTTTATAGCAGCTAGGAGTCAAATATTTAGTTTGCAAGGTGCCATATATACATGTGTAAGCCTACTTAATTTGCAATGTATGTACTAATATATTGGAAAATAAAATGTGTGCCGACTAACACTGCATTTCATAATACCCCTAAAACTTGAGTCATGAAAAAAACACTTTGGTAGTACATGATACAGAAACATATACCTACGTTATTACCCACGTTTCTGTCCACGCTTGCCTCTGTTTCAGGATTCGTAAAAAAAATTCCCTGACTGAAAATACTTGACAGTGCTTGCTGGTACAAAGCAGACATGACATCTCAAATTGAGTTAATGCTGTAAAAGTGATGATTTAATGCCAAAAAAGGGGAAATGTGCCATATCTCTCTCTCTCTCTCTCCTCTCTCTCTCTCTCTCTCTCTCTCTCTCTCTCTCTCTCTCTCTCTCTCTCTCTCTCTCTCTCTCTCTCTCTCTCCCCTCTCCTCTCTCTCTTTTTAACTGTTAATTGCTCGAAAAAACGGCCGCTATTGCCGTGACGTCACACACTGGATAGGCGACATTGGGGGTGACTGATCGGTGAGAAAACATGAGGAACTGTACAGTCAATAACATTATAGTCGCCACTGCACTAATGTCGCCAGGCGCCATAGGTATATTACGAATTTTAGCATCACTATAATACACTTATAGTCGGTCAGCCCCGGTCCGAAATTTTGCTCACCGGTATCAAATTAGGGCGAGAATGCTAAGAGTGTTTTTTGAGAAGGTATAAATGCCTAGAGTTAGAAAACATGTGATAGCATTGTGGGGGTGGCAGCTTTATATGAGTTATCTCCCTTTTTCCAAAATGGCCGCCAAAATACACCCAATAATTATTCGGATTTTGTTTGTCTTGCAAGGACCCAGACCAGATTCTTGTTACCGGCGACCTGAGCAGACTCTTGTGCTTCTAGGATGTGGCTCTCGTTGGTTGGTAGAGGCTGTGGACCTACACGTGCACAGGCTAAATAGACTTCAAGCTCTTCGTGTTCAATGTTGACTGATCTTTGTTTCAGTTTGTCAATGCGTGGAAGTTCAGGCCTGGGTGGATAAGGTCCATAGAACTTAGTCTGGACCGCTATTCCATTGACTCGATGTGATGTACCTTTTCCAGTAAGTGTCTCCTCCAGTCTGTCTATATTATCCCATGCAAGATTTGTGAAGACATGGGGCTTGATGGAGAGTGGTAGAACAGCTCTCTGGTTGAAGCCCATTGCCAACTTCTGCAGACACAGAGCGGTATCATTCTCTTCCAGCTGGTCATAAGACACCCCATGTCCAAACTTATTCAGTATCCGAATGACCTCAGTGTTTCCAGTGAGTGCTTTTACCGCATAAGGAAGCAGGAAATGTTTTGGTGGTTTATACTGCCCACGTGTAACAGCGTATATCATGTCCTGGCTAAATGACTCGACAAGAATAGCAGTCCTTTGGGATTTATTCGTAGTACTAGTTGTATCTCCAGTGAGGAGCCCGACCAGAAATCGCTGTAACTCATTTGGTATGGCGATATGAGTAGCTACATCAGACGGATGATATGGCCACGGGGTGAAAATCATGTCCTTCTTGATGGCCGTTCGGATATGTGACGAAGTCTGATCTATGATCTTGTTGATATCTGTAGACTTGCCTTCCAAAGCTTGAGCTCCCATGTAGATTTTGATTTTCCAAGACAACATCCTTTAATGAGACACAGCATGGAACCATCAACAACTTTCCACTTGTCGTCGGAAAATATTTCTACTGCACCTCCAAGCTCGGATTTCAGTCTTCTGTGCATATTCTTCTTTGTTGAATCCTTCAGAAGATTAACTCCACCATAGCAACATTAATGATTCCAATTTTGTGGTCAAGGAGGTGACTGGTATAATCCTCTGTTGGGGATAATATCTTCTCTGATGTATTCGAAAAGTTCTTGGTAAGCTTCTCCTTCAACCTTGTGATACAGTATAAATTCATCTGTTACTTTCTTTTCTTCATTCTCATTGCTGTCCTCTTTGTTCCTAGTGTAATTCCTATAGCATGAAGCGTGGTAGTGTGCCTCTGCGGCAACAATGTCTCTACTGGTTAGTGCTATCATCCTGCCGTCTGCATTTCTGACGGCACTCTCTCTTAGTGTTTGATCTACTCTCAGTTGTGAAGCTAGCGTAAGTGTTTCACGTGTATTGGAGTGCTTTTGAACTTGACCTTGCTACAGAATACGCAGATCGGAGCATAAACTCTTGATTCATGTGTTGATGTTCTGGAAGACTTTTCGGAGGACAGTCACTACTACCAGATAGATCACTACTACATTCACCTGCTTTACTTTTCAGAGTTTTCCAAGTCTCTTTTCATGGTGAACATGCTTCTACATTTCGATGATAGAATATAATTGGAACTTCTTTGTCCTGAAGCGTTTTTGAAACGTCTAGAATGGGGACATGGTTCCTGACTTTGGCGGCTTCAAGTAAGGTTAACCAGGAGGCATGCTTTGAGGACTGACAAAATGTTCATCTCTGTCGGATACTGCCTGGTGTATGATGCACAGTTTCTGGCGGGTGCCTGTGGCGTTTCCATGTTAACGGACATTCCAGGCCTCCTACGTTGAAGTTCCACAGCTACCACGACACCGGATTCTGGTCCCGGATTCTTCTCTACATCACCAGCCTTCAACAATAGCTTCGAGAGGTAGTCGGCTGCTACTCTACCTCTCCACTCCAAAAACCCGACTTTCTCTGAACGCACGACCTGCGGGCCGGCTGGTCTTCCGGCAGTGGTGGTCTCCTCGAGGGTCTCCAACGTCACCAGTCGATCGTCCGGTCCGTCTCTCGCCGATGAAATACGACACCTGAAAAAGAATTTTTTTTAAAATTATATGTATGTATATTTATATAATTATATAATATACAGTTTGGAAAAGGGGGATAACTCCCATAAAGCTGCCACTGCCACAATGCTATCACATGTTTTCTAACTCTAGGCATTTATACCTTCCCAAAAAACACTATTAACATTCTCGCCCTAATTTGATACCGACCAACCCCCCAGGCTGATCGCCTATTAGGGGAGGCGGTAGAGGAGTGGTTAGCGTCTCCGAATGGCGTTCTCGGTGACCCGAGTTCGATCCCCGAAGAAACCCAAATCCTTTCTGCACCGTCGAGTGGCCTAAGAACACCCACATGCCCTGCCCATCAACTCTACCTTCGATTGCGAGTGCATCGGAGGACACAGGGGGGCGGCATGAGCCTCTAATCACAGGCGTCACTATAAAAATCCTGCCTGCGCCACCACGGGCGAGGGCCAACCATCACAGCCCTCAACTGAGCCTCCAGGGCCGTGGGAATCCCCTAGGTGCGCCGCGTAATTTTTCATAGATATGGGTATTTTGCGCTTTGAGGTCGCAGTTTTTGTTTTTTATATTGAAGATGGAAAATCGTAAATGACGAGTTAATATGTAACTAGGCAGGTAGATGCAAGGTCCTTTTAATAATATTGTAAGTACTTTGGGTAGATGGATAAAGTAAGAAATAGAGAATAAATAAATAAGTTATTCATGCTTAAAAAAAATACTTCCCGCTTCAACCACAATACGTGTTGAACGAGTACTGTACACGTACTGTACCAGTCTGAACCGCAGCCTGCTGGTGTTACTGAGTTACCAACTTACTAGTTTTATCACGCGTTCATGTGAATTGTTTTTAGCGACATATAAATGGAAAAAGGATGATGAATAGAAACTGATGCTTACGTATATCAGTAGGCATTATGCAAGTTTGACTGTTTGACGTGATTTACGTGAACCCCGATCTATAAATAACATATATAATTTGGCAACACACGTAGGCAGAGCGTTGGGTAGGCACCTCCCGTGGTCAGTGTAGCCGTGAGACTCAGTAAGTATCGCTGTTGTGGTGTTAATGAGGTCCAAGCTTAAAAAATGGATAAGTACTTCATTAAAAAGCGAAAGTGTACTGAAGGCAATAGCGGTAAAGTCGCAGTTGATCATGAATCAAAACGTAAATGTGTCGAAGGCACCGAAGGCGAAGTAACAGTAATAACTGTTGAAAGTGAGTCCTCTCATCCAGACCCTAGTGTGGAAAGTGAAGAAAGTGAAGTGACAGTTGAAAATGAGCATAGTCGTACAGGTCCGTGCTGGCAAAGTGAAGTGACAGTTGAAAGTAACCGTAGTCGTGCAGGTCCGAACGGGCAAAGAGAAGTGACAGATGAAAGTGAGTTTTGTCATCCAGGTCTGAGCGTGGTCAAAACGACGACACGTGCCAGCAAAAGTAACCGCAGTAAGTCATTTCGCCTGTATAACGACAGTTATCTTGGACTTGGGTTCACTTGCTGTGATGATGAAAATGGTCCAAAGCCAAAATGTGTTGTTTGCGGCATTGAGCTATCAAATGAATCTATGACTCCTATGAAAATGAAGAGACAATTAACAACAAAACATAGTCACCTCTCTCAGAATCCTATAGATACTTTAAAAGACTCTTGAAAGATAACAAACAACAAAGGCTTGGGTTTGAGAAAAAGGTGAAGGTGGCAGAAAAGGCACAGAAAGCAAGCTATTTAGTGGCAGAGCATACAGCAAAACAAATGAAACCTCATTCAATTGCAGTCATATTTTCTTCCAGCTTGCTGTGCTGTGGTGAAAACATTGTTTGGGGATGAGGCTGAAAAGGAAATGAAAAAAATTCCCCTCTCAGACGACACGATTGGTAGACGAATCAAGGACATGTCGTCTGATATTGAAAAAAGTGTGTGTGAACTCGTGAAAGGTAAAATGTATGCTTTACAAGCGGATGAATCAACAGACATTGGAGGAAAGCCTCAGTTACTAGTGTTCATCCGTTATGTTGCTGATAACAAAATAACTGAACATTTCTTATGCTGCAAAGAACTGGTGCAAACCACAGGACAGGAGATATTTTCTAGTGACAGAATACTTGAAAGAAAAGGACTTGTCATGGAAATTATGTGTAGGAATTTGCACAGATGGCTGTCCATCCATGGTGGGATCGGTAAAAGGTTTTGTGTCCTTAGTCAAGAAGGAGAACCCATATTTGATTACTACCCAATGTTTCTTGCACCGTGAAGCTCTTGTTGCTAAAACACTCGGACAAGAATTAAAGTTTGTTCATGATGATGTTGTGCAAATGGTAAACTTTCTTAAAAGCAGACCAAAGCAGTCAAGACTATTTTCCATGCTTTGTGAAGAAATGGGATCTCCTCACGAACGTCTTCTCCTCCACACAGAAGTCCGGTGGTTATCAAGAGGCAAAGTGTTATCCCGGGTGCATGAACTGAGAGAGGAAATGCTCCTTTTCTTTACCCTTGAGGAGAAAACTGAATTCTGCGAATTACTTGCTGATGAAATTTGGAGTGCAAAATTATGCTACTTGGCAGACATATTTGAACATCTGAACAAGGTTAATGCAAGTATGCAAGGAAGAAATGAAAATATGGTAACATCTTCTGACAAAATGAAAGCCTTGGTAGAAAAAATTAGGCTCTGGAATGAAAGGGCAAGATTGATATGTTTCAAAAGACTGCTGAAGCTAAATATACAGACATTGTTCCACTCATTAAGCAGCACCTTGAAAGCCTAGGAAGGAACATAGAACAATATTTCCAAAATATATCTGTTGAAACTTATGACTGGCTGAGAAATCCATTCGTTCACGATCCCTTGAGCAAGCCACAACTTAGCATCCTTGAAGAAGAGGAACTAATCAACATCCGTAATGACCGCACACTAAAACTGCAATATCTGGATATGACATTAGAAAGCTTCTGGATTCAAATGGAAAACGAACACCCACATATATCCAAAAGGGCCCAGAAAATACTCTTGCAATTTTCAACCTCATATCTGTGTGAACTGGGATTCTCAGCCCTCACAAATATAAAAACTAAGAAAAGATATAAATTGCTGGCTGTTGAAGAGGAAATGAAAGTGTGTCTGTCAACTGTCCCTCCTAACATAGAGCGGATATGCAACTCCAGGCAGGCACACTTGTCCCACTGATCAAGTATGTAATTGTTGTAACAGTAGTTTATTACACATTATTTCCTTATGTCCATTCCTGTATATATATATATATATATATATATATATATATATATATATATATATATATATAATATATATATATATATATATATATGTATATATATATATATATATATATATATATATATATATATCATATATATATATATTATATATATATAATATATATATATTATATATATAATATGTATATATATATATATATATATATATTTATATATATATATATATATTTATATATATATATATGTATATATATATATATATCCAAGATATAATCTAGTGCGCCGCCGTCCAGTGAAGTTTGAGAACCTCTGCTCCAGGGCCTACCATCCGAGCCCTGGAGGTCACTGCCTACACGCGCTATAGGCCAAGATGTAAAAAAAATAATATATATATTACCATCTCAAAGAAATACACAAAAAAACCTTTAATGCTCATCCCCGCCACCAGTTCGCCTCCGTGGTGTGATTAATGGTTAAGCCCCTTTCACACATTCTAGAGTAGCGCGCCGAATTGTGGCGACTCGTTAATCGCGAAAACACATGGGCGCACTCGTAGATACTCGTGGATAGTCGCCATCAAGTCGTATCAAGTAGTGAGAGTCGTGGCAGGGTCGCAAGGTGTCTTGGGTATGCGTTCGAGGGGCTGGAAATTTTGGACATGTTCAAAATTTGGCCGCGCAACGTCACGACTTTTGGATGCGTAGCGGATGCGTAGCCGGGTCGTAACTACTAGTATCAACTCGTAGCGACTCGTCATTTATCGTAGCGACTCATTGCCTATTCGTAGTGACGGTTGCTCCGTAGTGTAGTGGTTAGCACGCTCGGTTCACAACCGCAAAGTCCCGGGTTGGATCCACGGGCGGAACGGAGAAACATGGGCGGTCTCCTTAAAAACACACCGAGCCCCTGTCCACCCAGTAGTGAATGGGCACCGGGTGTTAGCCGGGGGTTTGTGACGTACCCGCCTCCCGGAGTGAGGTGCAGATGACCCTGTATCTCACACGAGATAAAGATTTCCCTCCCAGATCAGTCAGGTCAAGCCACCGCGCCGCGGGTCGTACAAACTCGGAGCAAACGCCTGCAATGTCGTAGCAACTCGTAAACGACTCATATAAACTCATAGCGACTCGTAGCAATTCGTCAGCAAAAAATGTGAAATTTCTACCAATTCGTAGTGACTTACAGATTAGTGGAGACACTCGTAAGTACTCGTAACTATGCGTACAAACACTTAGCAAAGTCGTACCAACGCGTACTAATTCGTGATTGGGTACACGAGAAACGACTGATAAAACAGTGTCGGGTTGTCAGTGTCGCCTTTTCCTCCACGAGTAACGCCGATTGGGATTCGGTGCTACTCGGCTTGCTACTCTAGAAGGTGTGCAAGGGGCTGTAGCCAGATAGAGGAAGAGGAAGAGGCGTCTAGCTACGAATCTGGGGGCCCTGGTTCGATCAGGGCCAGGGCAAGTCGCGGCCAGCCCAAGTAGCTGTTTCTTCCTTCCTTACGGGATGATAAATGGGTAGACCTGGGGAAACCTGGGGAAGGTAACCAGAGCTGGGCAGTATTTAAATACATTTTGTATTTAAATACGAATTTAATACATTTATGTATTTAAAAGGCGTATTTTGTGACTACATTACAAAGCAGAATTATACTTTTTTAAGCTCCGCCCCTGCTTGCCATCACAAAATACGATTGTAGCGCTGTCAAAGCCCTTTCTAGATGTTGACGGGCGTAAAAGTGTCGTACACTTCATTCTCCGGCACTCAAGGGCGCCTCCCTCCTCCCTCCGTCAGTAGTTCCGGCACTCAAGGGCGCCTCCCTCTTCCCTCCGTCAGCAGTTCCGGCACTCAGGGCGCCTCCCTCCTCCCTTCTCCCTCCGTCAGCAGTTCCGGCACTCAAGGGCGCCTCCCTCCTCCATCTCCCCGTCAGCAGTTCCGGCACTCAAGGGCGCCTCCCTCCATCCCTCCTCCCTCCGTCCAGCAGTTCCGGCACTCAAGGGCGCCTCCCTCCATCCCTTCTCCCTCCGTCAGCAGTTCCGGCACTCAGGGCCTCCCTCCATCCCTCCTCCCTCCGTCAGCAGTTCCGGCACTCAAGCTAGGGCGCCTCTCACCATCCCTCCGTCAGCAGTTCAGGCACTCAAGGGCGCCTCCCTCCATCCCTCCTCCCTCCGTCGGCAGTTCCGGCACTCAAGCTAGGGCGCCTCCCTCCATCCCTCCTCCCTCCGTCAGCAGTTCCGGCACTCAAGGGCGCCTCCCTCCATCCCATCCTTCCTGCGTCAGCAGTTCCAGCCTGGTTAGGTGCCTCAAATAACAGTAGTGTTCGTATCTATTATGTAAATTTTTTGAGTGACATTCCTGTGTAAGTTATGACAAATGTACCAGTTACATTGCATTTTTTAAGTAATTATAACTATTACTAGAGATTGTTTATTGTTTTAGTGTGTTATGGCCAAAATACAAAAGTTTTATCGTGCGTGCCACAAGTCTTAACAAAGATTCGGACGCATTAAAAGATTCGGTGGATTGGAAAAATTGTTCCCAGATGTCGCTGGAGAATTTTAATATTTGTGACTTCTTACCTGGTAAGAGTCATCTACTCTACTCCTTACTATACCTTACCTACTCCTAATTAAATACAGTATACCCTTTGCATGCCGTGCGCATGTAATGAATGTTGAATTGGATGAGAATTAAAGGAAAACAGAAACATTTACGGGAGGAGGTCTGATAAGATTTTCTCATGCGCGCGATCTGATTCGCCAGGCTCTTGAAAGCACCACCCACACCCATAATTGTATATTTTTCCGGGAAGAGTATATTTTGGTGCCAAGAGTGTATCATGTCCGTTTTCAGTGCACTCAAAAGAGTAGAAAATAAGTGGGCGGAGCTTAAATAAGTATAATTCTGCTTTGTAATGTAGTCACAAAATACGCCTTTAGAATTGTATCTATAAATACATTGGGTTTCATGTATTTAAATACAGTATTTAAATACTTTTATGAGTATTTAAATACATTGTATTTAAATACATTGTATTTAAATACTCATAGTATAAAAATTTTAATACTTTTTTATCAGTTAATTTGGCCATAAACCAGCCCAACTATCTGGCAACACTGATGTTACAGTGAACCAGTGTTTCCACTTTCAACGAAATTTCGGCCTAAGAAGTAAATTTCTAAGGAAACGCAAAATCTCTGGAAATTCTAAGGAAATCCAGTTTTTTTCGGACATTTCTAGAGATATGTAGATTAAGTTTAATAGCCAGGTGAGCTGAAAATACACAATTCCAATAGGAAAGTATCCTGTATCATAGGCGTATTTTGTAGTGTCCTTCCGGAGTAAAATTATACTTATTTAAGCTCCGCCCCTGCTTGCCATCACAAAATACGATTGTAGCGCTGCCAAAGCTCTTTCTTGATGTTGCCGAGAGTAAAAGTGTCGTACACTTCATTACCTCTTACAGAGGCTCAAGGAATATCGTTAAGGTTGACATTATTGAAGGCACAGCAAAGAGTAGTAGCGTGATTGTCTGTATTACACATCGATATCTAATTGTTTTGAGCTCTTAGAATGGCCTAGCATTGTTTTCTAACTCTATAGATGGACTTGATATTAAACTGAAATTTTTAGGTCCCCTTAGAGCTAGTGCACTAAGCTATAGGATAGGAAAGATCGCCACCCAGGGCAAACCCTGGGTATACAGGCAACCAATTCCAACATCTGGTAACACATTACCAGGCTACACATAGATAATCTGAAAAAGAAACATACGTCTGGCAACGCCGTGCCATCTGACCGAGGCCGGCTGTCCGCCAGCCGGATCGGAGCCATCATTTCTTCTTTTTGCCTTCATCACGTCAACACCTGCTGCGTCTCCTGTAACACGTGTTGTTTCTATTCAGGCCATATGGTAAGCACCTGCTGTTTTTTCGTGTTTACGTGGGTGTGTGTGAAGTTTTTACCCATTCATGCTTCGTAATCCTTCTGTAAGGTTTTACGGGGATGAGTGTAGTTTTTCTTTATCCCTGGCCGGGGCCAGCTGTGTCTTAAATATTTTCGGCTGGTGTCTGTGTCTGTGGTGTTAAGCTACGCCCCAAGGGCGCGGCTTTCACCCTTTCTCCCCTGGGATTATTTCCCCGCCAGGGCGTCCCTGGCCTGACACCTGGTCTGCCACGTGTAAGCTGAGATGGCGGATGGTTACGTAGTCTCCCAGCACGCCCCTCCCCCCGCCCGGCCTCCCATAGGCCGGTGCGGGGGGGTTCGGTGGTTCCTGGTCTGCCACGTGTAAGCTGAGATGGGCGGATGGTTACGTAGTTCTCCCAGCCACGCCCCCCCCCCCGCCGGACCCTCCCATGGGCTCGTGCGGGGGGTTTGGGGTACCTGGTCTGCCACGCCCCTGGCCTGCCACGTGTGCGCTGAGATGGGCGGATGGTTACGTCGCTCTTGCTGGTGCCCAACCTTCCCCGCTCCCTCGCCCGGACCCTCCCATGGGCCGGTTAGGGGAGTTGGCGTCCCCTGGCTGCCACGTTCGCCCCCCCCCTCCCCCGACCATCCACTTACCTGGGGGTCGGGGCAGGTGCGTGTGGCGATGCAGGTGGGGGTTTTGGGGCGTTTCGTGTTGCGTCTAGTCCCTTTCCCCCTCACTGTTTTACCCTTCTTTTCCAGCGGATCAATTGTGAGGCCCAGGGCTGCTCGGTGTCGTTTAGGTCCCGAGGCCACCAGTTCTGCTCCTCGCACGCCCCGTGCCTTCTGTCGGACCTTTTTCGTCCCGCCGATTGCCTGGTATGCTGTGGATGGCTGCGGCTCATCTTCCCGGAGGGGGGTGTGCCCTGCTTTACTGGCGAGGCCTATGCTGACCTCAAGGAGTGGTGGTCGAAGGCTTTGAAGTCTCGCCAACGCAGCCACTTCCGTCTGTCCTGGGCGGACCGGTCTCTGGGTTCTCGGCTGGGCCTCGCCAAGTCGTCCATCTCCTCGTCTCGCACCTCCCGACCCCCTGCCTCTGCTTCCATGAGCTCGGCGTCGATCGTGCTGACGGTGGAGCAAGATCTGGCGGTCTCCTCAGTACCTCACCATGACCGCGACTCCCAGGTCGAGGACTTGCCGGCTGGGTCTGTGGCTCCTACGGCTGTCAGGCGTCTCCTGGGCCTTCCCCACCCTCACCTCCTGTGCCTCCGGGTTGTCGGCTTGGATGTCTTCAGTGAACTCCTTCATGCAAGAATGGAGGGCCACTTAACTTCTGGTCCCAGAGGCGTCGCAGGTCCCCATCGCCTGCTTCCCTCTCACCGGTGCCTCCTTCTGAGTCTGTGGTAGTCGAGGATGACTACCTGGTGTGCTCCGACGGGGAAGAGGATGCTGCCCTACCCGTGCCCAAGCGACGACGGTTCGGGGACTTCCGCCCCCTGGCTTCCTGTCCGCCGGGCCCTTCCTCCGCCTTTTCTTCTGAGGTGCCTTCTAGGTGCACTTCCCCTCGTCCCGCTGCGGAGGATGCCTTGGGACTCCCTCCTTCTTCCTCCGTCCTGTTTACCTGGGCACCGATGCCACCGTCGATTGCTTGTGAGACGGTTGACGGGCGGCTTGTTGCCATCGGTCGTCTGGAGGACGGCTCCTGGGGCCCAGTTCCGGACTTGGAGGTGCGTCGCTCCCGGGACGGGAGCGAAGGACAGGAGTCCTTCCTCTACCGCCGGATTCCTTTCTCTCGCCTGAACGCTCCCTCGAAGCAGCCTGCCGTTTCTTCGGCGGCCGCTTTGGATGCTCTGGCCTCCTTACTGGCTGAGCCTAGTTTGGTCAGGGATGGCTTCCCGTGCGTGGAGGGAAGCCAGGATGCCAGGTGGCTTTCTCTCGGGGGCCAAGACCGGTTGCCCTGGATGAAGGCCGGCCTGGACCCTGCCGAAGTGTGGAGAGCGGGTACCACCAGTGTGAACCGGGGTCCTTCTCCGTCCTGGGCCCCGATCCCGGTTCTCCCGGCCTCTGGTGGCTTTCCACGTGTGATGGCTGATTTCCTCCGGGTGTCCCGTTTTTCTGCCAAGGACCTCCCGTGGCGGGCGCAACCGGTGAAGGAGGAGCTTTTTCGCCGGGACTTTCAGGAGCGGCAACACGCCTCCCTGTTGACCTCTTCTGTTGCCTTCTTCAGTCAGCTGGCGGAGTGGCTCTCCTCCCTCGCCGTGGATCACTCTTCTCTCTCCCCGGCCTCCCGGTCGGATGTCTGTCGGGCTTTGTCGACCGCCTGTGATGCATTCGGCGCCTCCCTCCTCCCACGGTCCGCCCTGCCATTGACAGGGCCGTCACTGCCCGCTTGGCTCTTTCGCGCGAGGCTTTTCGGGGCCTGCCGGAGCTGACTCGACAGCAGATTCTCCGGATTAGTCCCTTCGATTCGGAGGTCTTGTCGGAGCCCTCCTTGCAGCAGTGTCTCGCCTCAATCCCCCCCCGTCACTCTGGTGTCTACTCCGGCCCCCCGACCGTCTCGGCCGGGGGTTCCGGGGGGGGGTCCAGTAAAAAGTTCCCTGGAAGGCCTTTTCAGTCTTTTCCTCAAACTAAAGGGCCTCCCGTGACGTCTCTGAATCGGTCGCCCCCTGGATTTCCCTCCCTTCCGGGCCCCCCCGACCGGGGAGGTTCCCCCCCCGCTACTCTTCCACTCACCTTGGGGCCCCCGGTGACCCCCCTAAAATACGGTTGGGGTTTGGTCCGGGAAAAACCGGCGTTCGGGGACCCTGTTGAAGAGGGGTTTGTTCCCAAAAACCCCCCCCTCCCCGCCGCCCTGGCCCCTTTCTGGCCCCTGGAAAAGGTTCTCCTTTTCCGGCAGGGCGACCTTTTTTGGGGTCGACGCTCCCGGACCTCGCCTCCTTCAGAAGGCCTTTTTCCTGGGGGCCCTGGCTACGGGGTTTCGGCTTCTCGCTGAGGGCGCTGCCCCTTTCCCCCCCGTGGAAAAATTTCCCTCGCGGGACGGTTTTTCCGCTGCCCCCTCTCCCTCCGCCCAAGGTGCTGGGTAAGAACGGGGGAGGACCACCGTTTTCCAAACCCCGGTCTCGTTCCGGTTTGGGTCGCTGGGACGCCGCACACCCCTTGTGCCCGGGTTTGGGCGCTCCGGTGTTCCTGGATGCTTCGAGCCCTGGGGGTGCGCCCTGCATTTTCCTTTTCCCGCATCCTTACTGGTCGTCCCCTCACCACCAGGGGATTCCCGGCCGGCCCCGGGGGCTCTCGGGGCGGATCCGGGTCACCCCCCTCGGCCCATGACTTCCGGGGTGTTGCTGCGTCTCCCCCCTTCCCCTCCGCACCCTTCCTTGGAGAGGGTGGGGAAGGGGGACGGGGATTACGGCCTCGTGCTTCGTGGCTCGTTCCCCTGCCCACTCCGTCGTGGACTTTCCTGTGTTGCCCGGGGACTCCCCCGCCGGAGGGGCTGGGGTGGTGGACCCCGGGGCCTCCATTGCCCCCTCCGCTTGTTTGGGGTGAGTTACTAGTGTATCGTTTTGTTCTTGTGCATTCTCTTTTTTTCCTCCCCCGGGGGTTTGGGGGGTTCTTTTCCCCCCTCTCCAAATGGGAGGTAGCTTAGGCACTAGCTCAAGGGGGCCTAAATGACGGCTTTGAAGTATGAAAAAAACCTATTTTTGGGGCCCCTGACAGAGCTTGCACGGCCTTCGGCCTCCCACCCCCCTTTTCCCCCCCCCAATTTTTTGCCCTCTCCCCCCGGGGGTATTTTTTGGGGTGGTTATGATGGGTCCCTCCCCGGGTGGCGGGCAGCCGGCCTCGGGCAGATGGCACGGCTTTTTCCCCGAGTATGTTTTTTTTTCAGATTTCTAGTTTAGCCCCCGGTATGTGTTTTTCCCGTTTAAATTGGGGTTCCTGTATAACCCAGGGTTTTCCCCCGGTGGGGATCTTTTTCCCTTTCCCTTTGCTTGTGCACTAGCTCTGTCAGGGACCCAAAAATAGGCTTTTCACCTTCAAGCCGTCAGTTTAGGGCGTATAAGGTTTTTGAAAATTTTATTTGCTACCAGCCATTTCACGTGTGCGTCGAGGATTTTTTGCTTTTTATGGACCCGTACGTATGAGGCTACGTGTACCCCACATCTACGTTTCCCCCAATTATTCTTTTGCCTAACCTAGATGAAGCTGGTTGTGATTCTCCTTCTGCATCTCCCCCGTTTAAATCCATGGGCGGGGGTGTGGTGGGGAGGGGTTTTGTGGGCGTGTGGTGGGTGGGTTTTTGGTGGGCGGATGTATGATGGGCGGTTTGGTGGTGGGGGTGTGGGGGGCGGATGTATGATGGGCGGTGGTGGGTGGGGGGTGTGGTGGGGGGGATGTTTTGATGGGGGGTGTGGTGGGGGGGTGTGTGGGGGCGGGTGTATGATGGGGGGTGTGGTGTTGTGTGTGGTGGGCGGATGGGTGATGGGCTGTGGGGCGGATGTGTGATGGCTGGGTGGGGGGTGGGGGTTTGGTGGGTGTGTGGGGGGGCGGATGGGGGATGGCGTGTGGGGGGTGGGGGGTATGGTGGGGGGGGGTGGTGGGCGGATGGGTGATGGGCGTGTGGGGGGTGGGGTGGTGATGGGGGTGTGGTGGGGGGGTGGTGGGTGGGTGGTTGGGGGGTGGGCGGGGGGGGGCCTGGTGGTGGTGGGTGGGGTGGGGGCCCGTGGGTTACACACAAGACCTTCCACGCGTTTGGCGCTGAATCGACTGATGAAAATGTTCGTATTCGTGCCCCGCGATAGGTTTTCCTAAAAGGCTTTCTTTTTGTGGATATAAAATTAACCAAAATTTTTACATTTCTATTGCAAATGTAATATCACTCATGAATTTTTTTTAAGTATTTGACTAACATAGCAATAATACCCAGTTTTTTGCTAAGCCAGCAAACATCAAAGAAAATTTGGACACATTTTAAAAAATTTGGGGATTGGAAAATTGTTCCCCCGACGTCGCTGGAAATTTTTAAAATTTGTGACTCCCCTTTCCTTTTAAAGTCCCCCTACTCTACTCCTTACTACTCCCTTACCTACTCTTAAATTTAAAAACAGTATCCTTTCAGTGTGCGCATGTAAAGAATGTTGAATTTGGGTGAAAATTTAAAAAAAAGAGAAACTTTCGGGAGGGTTTTGATAAGAAAAATTTTTTTCATGCGCGCGTCTGATTGCCAGGCTCTTGAAACCCCCCACTCCACCCCCACGACTGTAAAACTTTACAGGAAAAGAGTAAAGTATCGCTGCCGGAGTGAAATGCTGCTCATTTTTTCTATGCACGCAAAAGGTAAAAAATAAGTGGGCGGAGCTTAAAATAAGAAAAAATTTTTACTTCCAAGGGCATGCACAAAAAAACCCCCTCATTTATCAAGCATTTTATATTGTTAATCCATGAATTACTGAATACATGTTAAAAATTTGGGTATTTAAAATGTTTTTTACAAATGAAATTTAAATACAATGATGTACTCCCTGTATTTAAGGCGCATTTTGTGCGTCCTCTTGGAAGTATAATTAAAAACTTATTTAAAGCTCCGCCCCCTGCTTGCCATCACAAAATACGATTGTAGCGCTGCCAGACGCTTCTACAGACGGAGCCAAAGGAAAATGAAATCGACATTCCACTGGGATAGCCAAAACAGACCTCCCCTCTCCACAAAATTATGGGGAGTTTAAGATTATTATATATGTTTCTGATGTTTATTGGTATCATGTTTTATGTGAACTGGCTTTTAATTAGTCACCTGTTCCTTGGAAATCCTTCAAAAAGGGGTGACCATGATAGAAGCCCTCCATTAAAAGAGTCAAAAAATTTTAAATTACCATGCCAATTGCACCTTCCATGCACGTCATTCCACATCTTCCTGTCCTCATTCACACCTTACCCCTCTTCTCCTCTCTCTCTCTCCTTGCTATACCCCTCCCATTTAACACAAGGGTTCGTTTCTCACACTACCAGCATTTATTCTTCTCTTAATATCCTTTTTGTCTTGCTTTTATCTCCTTTTTAAACTTCTGTACGTCATTCTGTACAACCCGTTTCTCCTTGGTTTTCCCTTGAAGTCCTCCGCTGGTGACCTTTTTTCCGTCGATCGAATTCCCTCAGCGCCATCCAACCCGCCTCCGTGCAGATGGTTGGTTAGGTTAGGGTAGGTTAGGAAAGGGTTAGGTTGACTTTTAGCATGGTAACTTTGTGTGGGAATCACAACGAGGTTATTTTCAAGAAAATCCTGTGGTTAGTTTCGGAGCTACAGCCATGCGTAGAGGGCAGCCAGCTGCCAAAATCGGCGAACGCATGGGGAATATGCGGCCAGGGCAGGGATTAGATGCTCGAAAATCCCTCGTAAGGGACAACTTATGAGTGTATGGCTACAATAACCTTACGAGGGTGGGCTGAGGGAGATGCTCGTACCGAGCATCACTCCCGTACGGTTATCGGTGGCCTCTGGATGGACTATTAGGGATTTCTAGGGGAAAAGTGTGGGGAAATTCTGTTGACCAATCACAGAGCAGCGCCTCGCATGACGCGGCCTTATCTAGCCAATCATCATGCTCTTAGTTGTCAGGGAGCCCGATAAATAAATTTAAAGACAATTCAAATTCCGCTGTTGAGCTAAAATTGGCCCCTTTCGGAAATCGTCCCACGGACGCTTATTTAACCTAAATAACTCTACAAAACTTAACACAAACCTATCATAAACCTTTCCTAACCTAAACCAGACCTAAACTAAACTTTACCCAAACCTAAAAAACTATGGTTTGCCGGTGTTGAGCTAAGATCGGCTGATCTCCGAAATGGGCCGATTTTAGCTCAATATCGCCAGAATGTTACGATTAAATTGCCGCCCTATTAGCCTTTCCCGCATAATATTCTCCCGCTGAATAAATAGAGACGTACCCAGGGTAACCTTGATCCCTGATATATTTTTCAGCCCGCGTGCCCAAAATTACATCTATAGACCCGCGGCCCGCGCCGTACGTATGCCGTATCCTGGCCCTGGCGGTACTTTTTATAGTGGACGAGAACTGCGCTTTTCGCTTTTAGGTCAGACAAGAACCGGAGGGCTAACACCCCACTGGGACAACGTGACATTGTGTGAAAGGGATAGTTAATTTTAAAATATCCTTGTTGTGTGTGCGTGTGTAAGAAAAAATTTGACACCACCACCCCCGGGTCATTATAGCGGCCAAAATTTTTGTATAGAACTATACGTTTTTTTCAAGAAGTCAGATATATATATAATATTTTTTAAATTAGGTTTTCCCCTAATATAAAATTTTTTAAAAGATGGGTTTTGTTTTTAAATTGATTTTAAGGGAGTCAATGATTGCAAAAACACATCACATTTCAAACAGGCAAGCATGAAATGGCCTATAATACACAATAAAACAAAAAAATATAGTGATACAACTTGTAATTTTATTTTTTTGTTGTGTTTGTCGTTCAAATTTCACTCCCTTAAGCGCTTTACCGGCACTTTCGCTAGGAGCAGTGCTCAGTGAGCTTTTTTGAGGTTTTGCTCAATGAAAGCCTGTTTGGTTGAGAAACCCGGGAAAACCCTTCGAAGCTTTTTTTGCTCGTCATTTTGAGTGAGCAAAAACGTTTTCTGTTATAAAGGACCGAATTAGGGGATGACTATATTATTTATTGCAAGACTTTTTCTTCTAAACTCTCAAAAAGACAAAAACAATTCAAATGCTGCGCGGAAGACGGGATGGAAAGTTACTGATTGACTTAGTTCAGGCACATCCACAATTGGAAAACATATTACCTTTTTTTTGTTAAAAAAAAATAAAAAAAAGAAAACATACACCCTCAACCTAAGAAGCCACCTTCCAAGTTTTATTTACGGTATACACGGCGACAGGTGTGTTGCAGGCCCCGTAGGGTTTTATGACAGGTGTGGTGTATATGGTAAAGGAGAGAGGCTAAGGTGCATGTTGCCCCCGAGTGTGCGTGTTGCCAAAGAGCGAACGCGTATTCCGCCCACTAAAGGCGTCAGCCCCGTACCGCCACGCCAGGGTACGGCGCGTCCCACTTTGGTCCTAAAAGCTATCTCGGGGATTAAGGAAGTTTAATAATCAAAAACCCTTTTGGCCCCAATAAAAAAAACCTTTTTAAATTAGGTATTTGAATTGAAAGTATTTATTTTTCGTTACACTGATTTTGAGTATTTTCGTAATACCGGGTGTATTTCTAACTCTAGATCAGTTCAACTCTGCGCGATTCGAAACGATAGGTTTTTAAAAGACTACGAAACAACTTTTGGTAAAAATGGACGGATTTTTTGCGGTTTTTTCAGGGGACACCAAAAATTTTTTTTCTTGGCCTACAATAGGTGTTTGTTCTAATGGAGATATTTTTATTTTGCGAAAAACCCCCCCCCCCCCCCAAAAAAAAAAAAAAAAAATATAATGAAACCTAACCAACCTTATGGGGTTTAAATAAAAACTTAACCTAACCTTAAAGGTTTAATGAAACCTAACCAAACCCAAAAAGGGTTTTTAATAAAAACCAAACCTAACCTTATAGGTGTAAGAACCTAACCTAATTTTAACCCACAAGTATAAAAATATATTTTTTTTTTTTTTTTCCCCCCCAAAAATAAAGCTATCCCCTTACAACAAGCCCCCGTTTTTGGAAGCGCATGTCATTTGTTCTAACCGACTCGGGTCGTAGCTTTTTTGCTCATCAAACAAGTCACCGTGTAATATTTTTCGTTGAGCAGCTCAGTGAAATCCTCAGTGAGCAACCCACTGACAGAAAAGTGCCCGTGTAATGGGCCCCTTTTGGGGGAGTTAAGAGTGGTGCCGGAACCTTACCCCCGGGGCCCCCGTTGAAAGTGGAAAACGGTTTGGCATTTTTCTTCTTCTTTTTTCCAGGTGAGGAGCAAAGGGGTTTTTCCCGGTTCAAACCTAATTTCCGGTGGCTCCCTCAGGGCTTGTATGGGGCCCCTAACTCTTGCTTTTTTTTCCCCAAGCCTTTTTTTAAAAATATTTTAACCCCTCGATGGTTTTCTATTTGTATCCTGTCCCTACTCAAACCTAAAAGAAATTCCATTATCCCATCTATGTTCCCTCTCCCACTCATCCCCTTCCCCCCCCCTACCCCCCCGTCCCACTATTGCTAAACCCGCTCTCTTTCCTCATATACCTTGGACACATTAATAAGGGATCACAGTTTCTCTAGTCACCCAACACTTTTTGCATATCTTGTTTCTTCGTTTGCCCATCATATGTTCTACTATTGACCTCAGAGATTTAGTCCTGTTTAAATATTAAACAAATCCCCAAGCTCCCAAATTAAAAGCCCTCACACTTTGGTGTGGTTTTCCCCCTTTTCCCAAGTCAGAGAAAATTCCCCCCCCCATCCTCTGTCCCCCACATCCCTTCCCTGCCTCCGAACTTGGTTCTTTAACCTTTCGTTTTAACTCCCCCTCACTAGACTGGTGTATCCTATCTGTGAAACCCTTAACCCACATTTCCCCCCCCCACCGTTTTTTTATCAAACCATTACACTTCCCCATCCATCATAAATTTTTTCGGGCCCCCCGTTTTCATCCATTTTTTCTAAGCCTGTTTTTTTAAATTTAAGCACTGACTTTCCATTTTCCGCAAAGGACCCCACCCTGTTCCCCCTGTCGCCCCCGCTAAAAACCCTTTTTCCCCTTATGAAGTCCCCTACCCTTTTTCTGTCTACCTTAACTTGTCTAGCCCTCCTACCGTCCACCTATACACTCTGCCCCATACATGAGCCGGGTTTTACTCCCTGCCTTCCAAAACCCCTCTATCCCTCCCCGTTCCCCTACATTTTTGCTACATCCCAAGTTTCCCCACCCACTGATTTTTTTTCCCTATTTTATCCGTTTCGCCTATCGCCCCCTTTCCCTCTCCCGTATACCTAGGATTTATATGCTCGGTGCCCCCCTATCCTCGGGTCCCCCTTTTCCAATCCAAACCTCATCTGCTGCCTCTCCTTTTATAACCGGCCCGACTTTTTCACTTTTAAATTTATCCCAAAATCCCCCCATACGGGCGACATATGAAATCTCCGAAGTTCTCCATGTCTCACTCATGAAAAAACTATGTCGTCAGCATTTTTAAAACTGCTCAACTTTTCCTCCCCACCCTTATCCCTAGCCCCAAATTTTTCTCAACCAATTGCAAATTTCCTCGTATATGCCAAAAACCCGGGATAACACGCACCCCTGCAAAAACCCCTCCGACTCCCTCCCCACTCGTCCCCTAGCCCCCAAGCCTGTACCACTACCCGTGTGCCTTACATACTATTTTTATGTTTTACTTTTCTGTCACAAATCCAACCCTAGACAGTATTTCTACAAACAAACCCCTATGACCCTTCATAATTTTTCAATGTCAAGGGAATGCAAGGTTGTCTTCCCACCCATTCTATCATTTTCTTACATAAACTGACTAGAACATGTTTCCTCACCTCTCCATCCTTGCAAAACCTTCTGTTCCCCCCCCATTATTATTTCTAAAAAAAAAACTTTCACAAAACCTACCTTTTTAAAACCCCTGAATCTTTCCCCCCCTATCCATTAGCTTTTGGTCGGTTTTTTTTTCAAGAGCTTTCACTTTTGTGCCCCCCCCTTGTGAATAGGTAACCTCCCCTCATTCCATTTCTGGGACTTCTTTTTTTCCCAAAAATCTGCCAAAAAGTATAAAACCCATCCACCATACCCTCCCCCCCTTTCTTTTAAAATTTGTTTGGATCCCATCCCTCCCTGTGCTTCCTATTTTTCAGTTTTTTTTGGGTAACTCCTTATTTTTTCCCTTAGAAATGTTATCCCCCCCCACTATTTCCTTTCACTTCCAATTTACCTACCTAATTTACTGCCCCGTCATGCCCCCCACCTCCTCCCCCAAAAATTCTTTATTCCCCTTTAAAACCCTCGTCCTTTCACCACTTCGTCTCCATAAAATTTTTCACGCACGGTTTTCCTGTTTCCTTCCCCTAAGAAAATATACCAATCCCCAACCCCCCTTCCCCACCCCCTTTTCCCTTTGCCCCTACAATTTCCCTCTCCATGTTTGCCCACCTTCCAATAGCGCTTTTTTTTCTCTTTGTTTTTTTTTTTATACCATCCCCCGCCTCCTCATACTTAACTTCCTCATCTCCATTATTCCTTTTTGGGGTCTCTTTTTGTGCCCCGTTCGCTCCTTTTTTTCCTTCCTCGCCCCCTTAATCCAATTTCCACCACCAGACTTTTTTTCCCCGGTCCTTTTCTTCACTCTACCACCCTTCTCCTAGCTATTCCATCTATTTTCCTCCCCCAGATCTGGTTATTTATCCCCCCCCCTTTCCTCCTTCCAAACTCCGTTTTAAGTCCCTCCAAAAAGTTCCCAATTTTCCTGTCTAAGTCCCTTTTGTTCGCATTTTCTCTCCTTTTTCATTTCCCCTTTGTTTTTTATTTGTATAGTTTAAGATATCTGTTTTGGGCACATTTATATCTACCAGACCCTCCTATCTATCCCCCAAACCTTTACCATCTTCCCGGCTTTTTATTTACTAAACACATAATTTACGATTCCCTCCCTCTCTTTTTTTGCCCCTTTCTCTCCCTTGCCCTTGTCTATTTTGGGGTTTTTAATCGTTTGCCTCAACAAAATTTAAGATAGATCCCATTAACATTTTCCTCCCCCCTGAACCTATGGTCCCCTTTATGTCCCCCAAACTAATCTTTTCCCGTCTGTGTTCTGCTAGTAATTACTAATCTTTTTTATTTCCTTTCATTTTCTATATACCCTCTCCCCTTTGGGCTGCATATGCGACTACTAAGATGATCGCCCCTTTTTTCCTCTTTTTTTGTACTCTAATCTACGCAAAAAATTCTTTCACTTCCTCACAGGTTCCTACAAATTTGCTCCTCAACATCTTACCGATCCTCCCCACGATAACCCCCCCCCGCCCCCTTTTCTAGGATTCTTGCTTTACCCTTATTTTTAAGGGTGATACCCCCCCGTTCTTACTTTATCCTCTCCTAAGGTGGGATCCGTGACGCCTACCCAAAACCCCATTCACTTAATTCCCCGGGAATGTCCTCTAATTGCCTACCCCAACCCCCACATTAAAGCCCAAATCGCATAGAGTTTCTCACCCTTCCCCCGTTTCCTTTTTTCAACACTGGGTCTTCCCTTAATCTTGAAGACCTATGCCCCCCATTTTTTTTTCCCCCCTAGACCCAGTTTTCCCCGGCAACTAACCTAACAGCCTTCTCTAACGGTCCCCCTACGCCTTGTCCCCTCTTTCTTGGTGGAACCTCCCCCGGATAACGAGGCTTTTCCCTAGAAAGTGTCCCCCCCGTCCACAAAACCCCAACTCCATTTCCCTGACAGCTCCTTACTTTCTATTTTGACTTAAGGCCCGGGTTCCCATCAGCCCGCTTTTACGGCGTCTTACAAAAACCCGCCAACAATGACGTCAAACCTCATCACCGCTATGGTATTTTTTGGTAACTGGGAAAAGTTTGGGAACTCCGCTCGGCGGCACCCGACGGGGGAGATGACTGGAATTTAACTTGTACGGGCGGCCGTACAGCGGTACGGGGGGGGAGACTTTGTTGTGACGCATTTGAGTCTTTGTTTTTTGTTGGGGGCCTACAACGGGAAGGGGGAACCGGGCTTTAAAGGCCCCCATAGCCACTCCCGACCACATATCCAAAGGGGTCACACCAAAAATACCCCCGCCACCCCCCTTTCCTTTACCTTTTTAACGGGGCCCCGATTATTTTCCAACCCTCCCCACCCCGCCTTTTACGTCGTTCCCCCGACGTCACCCCCACAAAACCCCCTCCCTTCCCTGTCCCCCCATCCCTTTTCCGTTATCAACATCCGCAAGATGCCCCGGGGAAAAAACACCCCTAACCCCCTGTCCCGCCCCTCCAGAAGGTTGGGCCAGGTTTCACCTAGTTCCCACCCAAAAACACCTCGGTCCCTTTTCCCAAATCCTTCCCCTGTTTTCTGCTCCCCCCAACCCTCTCTTTACCCCCCCCATCCTTCTCCCCCCGTACGCATACCTGTTTTCAACAGACCCCCACCTAACTTTTTGCCCCCCGCATACTTTGGTTGCTTCCCTTCCCACCACCCGCACGTCCCTCCGGATGGTACCCCAACCGCCCGGGTGTACCTAACCTGTTGCCCTATCCCCTACACCCTCCCCAAGGGGTGGGCCTTTGTGAAGGTCCTTAACCTCGCCCGAATGGTACTGAATGAAAGGTACAGCATCCCGTACCTACATTTACCTGTCATTTTCCCCCTTAAAAACCCTTAAAACCCCCCCTGCAAGCCCCTTTCCTGTTCCTGTAAGGCACACACCCCAAAATTCCTAACCAAGACCGCCCTTTCCCGCACCCCCCTCCCCACGTGTAAACATTTCCCCTTTCCCCCTGCTGGCTACATGGGTCACCAGTGGGGGGGATCATTTTGCGATAAAAACGATAACGAAAAGCGTAATTTTTTTCCCCTAAGTCCTATAAGATAAAGCGAAAATTTTAAAATAAATTAAAGCGATAAAACGATAAATCCCCGCGATAAATCCAAAAAAACCCATTTTTTCTTTGATTTTTTTTTTCTTTTTGCTTTGGGGGAAGTCCACAGATCCCGAATCCCGAAAGTTTTCCGCTCCCTTTTCCCGGTCAATCACTGTTGGCCTTTCGCGAAAAAGTCCTCCCCTGTCCCTTGCGAATTTTTGACACTCGTAATCCAATTTATATTCCGAAAATGAAGCGGCCCGCCCCGAAACAATTAAAAACGCAAAATAAAACGCAAAAAACCCAAAAGATTTCCGAAAAGGAAAAGTTTTAAAAACAAAAATCACGCGACGTTCGTACGAACGGGAGGCACGCGCGAGGGCACCTCAAAACGCAAAAAATATAAAAAAAACTAAAAAATTTATTAGATATTTTTTAAGATAGCATATACAATAAAAATTAAGTATATAAGTAAACACCAAAGAAGTTTTGGTCGCTGGAGCACAAAGAAACGAGTAATCAATGCGTCCAGTTTTGGGGGGGTATTTAAAGAAATGCAAAAAAAGGCGGGCGCCAGGGCTGGCCGCATCTTTGCCGCGAACAATGGCCGAAACCCCCCGCCCTAACGGTTTTTTTCTTTCTTTACGCTGGATTTTTCGCGGGGAAATTTTAAAGCGATAAATTAAAAGGGTAAGTTTTTTCCGGTCTTGCGATAAACGATAAGCGGTAAATTTTCGGTTAAAGCGATATTATCGCTTTATCGCATTATCGCTTTACTTATCGCAACGCCCACGACTGGTGGTCACACCCACACCTACACCTACCTCCTCTGTAGGGGGCACAGCTACCTCCTGGCCCCCTGTGGCCACGTCAGTGGTATCTACACCCCACACAACCCCTTCTATAACCCCACACGTATCCATATTTCACAAGAACTAGCAAAATTCAATCACGAAACACCCAGCTAAGGTCCACCCTCCGCTCGCCTGTTCGGAACCCCGCATCCCCCGTAGAGGCGCTACGAGGTAAAAGTCCCCTAGGGTAATACTTACGGCCCCGTAACTCTTTCGAGCACCTCCCCCCAGGCTGTCAACACCTCACCTCGCCTCTCTGGAGGTGTTCGTAGATCCATTATGTAAATTTTTTGGGTGACATTCCTGTGTAAGTTGTGACAAATGTACCAGTTACATTGCACTTTTAAAGTAATTATACCTATTACTAAAGAGATTGTTTATTATTTTAGTGTATTATGGCCAAATTACAAGTTTTATCGTGCGTGCCACAAGTCTTAACAAAGGTTCGGACGCATTGAAAGATTCGCGGGATTGGAAAAATTGTTCCCAGATGTCGCTGAAGAATTTTAATATTTGTGAGTTATTACCTGTTAAGAGTTGATGTATATATCTGATCAACGTGTTGAACCTACTCCTAATTAAATACAGTATCCTTTGCATGTCGTGCGCATGTTATGAATGTTGAATAGGATGAGAATTAAAGGAAAACAGAAACATTTATTAGGAAGGATTAGGAAGGCACCTGGAGGTAATTGGCGCGGTCAGATATGGTAGTGAGGTCGAGGCTGAGGAGATAATTAGAGCGGTTAGACAGGGAAGTGAGGTCAGGGCTGAGGAGGTAATTAGAGAGGTTAGAAGGGGAAGTGAGGTCGGAGCCGAGGAGGATTATATCTCATTTGTAAGGAATATAATTGACGGACAGAAAAGAAATATTCCTTATAGGGAGATAAGGTCCAGAAAGAGTGATCCAAAATGGATGACCACCAAGTTAAAACACAACATTGGAGTAAAAAGAAACATTTATTTAAGGTTCAAGGCAGGATTGGTAAACAAAGAACAGTATAACGTGATGGCAAGGACAGTGAAGAAATTAACTCGAGTTGCTAAGAACAATTATGAGATTAAAGTAGCAGAACAGGCGAACAGGGACCCAAAGGGTTCTATCAGGTTTATAAAACAAAGACAAGGAATTAGTTGGGCCCTTAAGGTCAGGACAGGGTGAGGTCTTAAATACGGATGAGGATATGTGTAGGAGTCTAAATGATTATTTCTTAAGTGTTTTTACGGAGGAGGATACACAGACGATACCTGATAGTGAACAGATGTTCAAAGGAAGCGATGAGGAGAAACTCAAAGATATTGTGATAACTAGGGAAATGGTGGAAGAGGGTATAGATAAAATGAAAACATTTAAATCGCCAGGACCAGATGAAGTGTATCCCAGGGTATTAAAGGAATGCAAGGAGGTTGTTAGTGAGTCGTTAGTGCACATTTTTAGGAAATCGGTTGAGATAGGCGATGTGCCATTATTGTGGAGGAAAGGAAATGTTGTTCCCATATTTAAGAAGGGAGACAGAGGACTAAAGTCAAATTATCGACCCGTAGTCTAACATCATGGTGGGGAAATTATTGGAATCTATTATTGCAA
>JACEEZ010024115.1:0-12932 GCA_016584305.1 Chionoecetes opilio
CGAGAGGGAGGGGGATGTTTATTTTCACTGATTCTTCTCATACTCACATACTCACACAGACGGTACCGTAACCATCCATCTCCTGAAACCCATGCCCTATATATTTCTGCCCGTAATCATGCCAAATCTTTACTTCAACTTACCAAAACTCCTTCATTCATAGAAAATGTCAAAATCTTTCTGAATCTTATTCCTTTCGTGACTTCTGGGCAGGGATGTGGGGAAAATCTGCTGACCAGTCACAGAGCAGCGCCTTGCATGATCTGGCCAATCACGTTGCTCTCAGCTGTCAGGGAGCCCGAGAAAGAAATTTAAAGAGACAAATTCAAATGCAGCAAGACTTGCAGCTTGTGTGTGTACGTGTGTACGTCAGACAATGACACCACCACCACCGCATAATTATAGCGGCCAGACTTGTATGATGAACTATACGTTTTGATTCAAGAAGTCGACCGATATACTATATATCTATTTAATATATTAGGTTTGCCCTAATATGAATCTACTGCAAGTATAGCTATTGTATGTCAAATATGATATACATGGAGTCAATGATGTAATAAACACATCACATTTCAAACAGGCAAGCATGAAATGGCTCTATAATACACAATCAACATAAAATATAGTGATACAACTTGTATTTTGGCGTTTATTGATGTCTTGCCGCCTCAAATATCACTCTCGTAGGGAGCTAAGGGTGGTGCCGAGCACCCGTAGCCTTGCGGTTCCGTAACAAGGGAGAAAACGGTTTGAGCATTAACCGTGGAGGCTCTACGAGGTAAAAGCCTCGTAGGGTAATACTTATGGTCCCATAACTCCTTCGAGCATCTACCCCCTGGCATCTAGCTTATAACATCTCTAACAATTTTGCTTCTTCATCTTTCCCTCCTATGCTTCACCCAGATGGCAGCTGTCTCATCTATTTCTAAAAGCTGAACTCTTCGCTCAAACCTTTGCTAAAAATTCCTCTGGTTGAAGAAGGGCTTGTTCTTTGTTCTCCTCCACCCTCTGACTATATTATGCCTGTTATTAAGATCCTTCGTAATGATGTTTTCTTTGCCCTTTCTGGCCTAGATCCTTGTAAGGCTTACGGTCCTGACGGAGTCCCTCCTATTGTTCTCAGAAACTGTGCTTCTGTATTTGCACCCTGCCTGGTCAAACGTTTCCGTCTTTGTCTATCTACTTCCACCTTTCCTTCTTGCTGGAAGTTTGCTCACATCCAACCTGTTCCTAAGAAGGGTGATCGTTCTAATCCTTCAAACTACCGTCCTATAGCTTTGACTTCCTGCCTTTCTAAAGTTTTTGAATCTATACTTAATAAAAAGGTTCTTAAGCATCTATCTGCTCACAATCTTCTATCTGATCGTCAGTACGGTTTCCGTAAAGGGCGATCTACTGGCGATCTTCAAGCTTTCCTAACTGAATCATGGTCATCCTCATTTAGGGGTTTCGGTGAAACTTTTGCTGATGCCGTTGACATATCAAAAGCTTTTGATAGAGTCTGGCACAAATCTTAAATTTCCAAACTACCCTCATTTTGTTTCTATCCTTCTCTCTGTACCTTCATCTTAAGTTTCCTTTCAAACCGTTCTATTGCAGCTACTATAGACCGACATTGTTCTTCTCCTAAATCTATCAACAGTGGTGTTCCCCAGGATTCTGTCTGATCACCTACTCGCTTTCTTTTATTCATTAATGATCTTCTAAGTCTAACTCAAAGCCCTATTAGTCCAATCAATTTAGCGCGTTTTTACCCCTAACCCACCACAAATTGAAATAGAAACAAAACAATATTTTTATAAAAATTTTTTCCCAGAAAAATATAGAAATAACTCAATTCTAAAGAGGGATCATTTTTTTTTTTTCAGTTTGAACGAGAGCCGTGAACGGAGGTGGAGTTGACGCTTGCGGAGAAAATTGGATCGGTGTGAGAGGCAGTTCAACCTGGGGTCATGTAAAAGGAAAGGGTATTATTTTTAAGTAGGATTTTTAAGGTTTTTTTTTTATTTAAATTTTTTAAAAAAAAAAAATTTCTGTAATTTTTTTTAACTTAAAATTTTCAAAAAAATTTTTTTTTTTAACTTTCAATTTTTTTTAACTTTTTATTAGTACCAATTTGGGGCCCTTAAACCCACTACCCGATTAATTTAAAAAATTTGGAGGTAACGCTCGTCTTTGTGAATTTTAGGAGTATTATTTTAAGTAGGTTTTTTAAAGGTTTTTTTTTTTATTTAATTTTTAAAAAAAATTTTTTTTTTAAAAACATTTTTTAAACTTTAAAATTTTAAAAAAAAAATTTTTTTAAATTTTCCTTTTTTTTTTAAATTTTTCATTATACCAATTGGGCCTTTAACACTTACCCGTAACTAAAAAAACTTGGGGTATACGTTTTTTGTATTTGTAGAACTTATAGAAATGTAATTTTATAGTGGGAAAAAACAGGGGGAACAAATGTATCCAAGTTTCCCCCTTTTTCAAAACAGGGGACGGTTTCTGAAAAGAAACCCCTCTCCTTGACCAACAGTACATGACGGATAAAAGGTTGAAAACGAGGATCAAGAAGGGGGAAGGAGCGTGGTGAAAAGTCCGTCCATCCGGGGAAGGCAGTTATACAGATTGCCGGAGGGTTTCTGTAATGTGAAAAATTGAACTTTCCTGAGGGGAAAACAGGGTTTCGTCTGAGCAGAAAGGGAGGCCTTCGTTTTTTGGGATTCACGTTTGATACCGCCCCCCCAGTGCTTTTCTGGGGGAAATCCTGAAAGTCCCCGGGGGGGAAAAAGGATAAATGTTGATCCGGGAAGACATTGACTTCCAAAATCATGGTCGATCCCGTAAAAACGTAACAATTGGTCAGATACGTGGGAGCAAAATTGCATTTTGGGCGATCTACACGCAGCAGAGCGGTATCCATAACGTGTGCAGTACAAATTTTCGTACAAAGAAACAGTTACCCAAAAATTCCAAGGGAAAGGGTCCCCCCCCAAAAAGAGAATTTGGGGTCGCCAAAGGACCAAATCAACATAAAGCTTTTCCTGAAGGGGGCAAAGTCCTAGAAGGGAAAAGGATGGGGAAAACAAACCACAATTAGTATTTAATTGGGAAAATGGAGGACTTCCCTATAGACCTGGCTGTGAGCATAGGGTTTTTTCATACATGAAGGAAAACCCTTCTCAATAAATTTTGGGTAAAGATCAAATTCAGACATGAAGGGAAAAACCAAATGTTGGGGACTTTTAGGGGTGTGACACGCGTTTCTTCGGGCCCTTCTTTCAAAAAAAGGAAAAGGTCCGAAGCAAAAAATTTGGCCTGATAAAGCCCCGGTTATCATTAAAAGTGACTAAAAACGGATCCAAATTAGGAACTTTTACCCGATCTACGACATGTCCACTGTAAATGGAAACCCAATTTTTCCTACCGAGCACTAAAGTTCTGCTGGAAATCTCTTGGGGGGAAAAGGAAAAAGAAAAAAAATTGCTCACTGGCCGCGATCATGAAACCCGGGGGCCTAGACCCTTCAAGCTCCCACTTTTGCTGGTCTTGTACCAAATCATCCATTTCGGTTCTCATTTTCATGAACGCTTTTGCACAGGGTTTACTTTCAAACGGAGGGGGCAAAATTTTGGAGCCGCGAGCAGTCAGAGTGGAACAGAATCTGGTTTAACCCCGGGGACTTTTAAATTAATTGTGGCGGAAAATTTTGACCATGACATTGCCATTAAATGGGAGAAACATTCCATGGCATGGGAATCTTTTGCGTGTGTACCCCAAAAAAGCAGTCCGGGAAACCCTTCAGATTCCGTAAGTGTCTCAGCAGGGAATCGCACAAGGGGGGCGAACAAATACGCCCATTTCAACAGCATTGGAGGATGCAGTCACTATCTACGAAAGCTTCCGGAGTTACTGACCGCGACAAATCAGCTTCAAAGGATCTCCTCGGGAAGGTTTCGCCAAAATTCGCACCCGACCCTCGGCTGGAAATAAAGGATGTACCGGGGGAGAACATCCGGGTGAGGCCACCCAATAATTTTTTCGGGCCATGTTTGACTCAGTCCCAATGACTTGGATGCATCAACTCCACCGCATTTCTTTTGGAAATGCCAGGATAGGGTGTAACCCCGAATGACATTGATCAGCCACTTTGGGGGAAGCTCTCACCATAGTCAAGAGCGACCAGCGGACGAATTCCTCAAAGTTCTAAGATAGGAGGTTTCCCATAATCAGATTTTCTTGGGGTAGGCCACCTGTGCTGGTACAGGACTCAAAAAGTTTGGGGTTTCATATGCTCAACATAAACCCACATGATGATGGCAAAACCGGTTTTGGCTATACGTGGACTCTACTCGTTGACGCCGCCTCAATGCAAAACTGTTTCCAAGGGATTTCAGATGAACCACCAAGGATGGGACAGGAGGGGCCCCCACTTCCAACAGAGCCAATGATGCTGACGTGTTTTACGGTTGACGGGGGGACCAAAGGGGAGGGCGACTCGATTTTGTCGAGGGGGGAGGGCATTGGAGGACAAAAACAGCATGGATTATGCAATTAAGGATCAAGGCAGCGAACTGTGGTACAAAACAGGAAATGGGGACATATCCTTTATTTTTGAAAAACTAAAGAACGGGATTGGAGCTTATTTCATGCCGGCGCCATGCGCCATACTCGCTCCGGGCACGGCACTACACAAAGTGCCTTCACAAATCTGCAACTTATGACAGAGTTTTCCGAAGGACCATCCAAAGTACATCAAAATTTCTCCCAAAGGGTTTTCCCAAATTGTCCGAGGACGCAGAACTGGGCTGGTTCTACCCATTTAGCATCGAGCAATCTTTGAGGGCCCCTGAAGAAATCAGGTGGGGACCCGTGGAAAAGGGATGAAGAGACACAGCGCTCAGTTGGGGCATGGGTAGCCCGTCTGTGCGAGGTGAACAAAGCCCTCCAAAAACCCCCACGAAGTGATTATTTACAATGAACAACACAAGGATCTATCAAAATCTAACAGAAGGTTTTGCTATACCCAGAAAATGTTGCGTTTTTTCATGGAGGGTCCCTTTCAAAAACGATACTCTTACAAATTTTTACTGATAGTTCCAAAACCCGCGGTAATGTTGATGACGCGAAACCGGGGAGAAAGGGTCTTGGGGCAGATGAGTTAAAAGGTGCTGAAAAAATATCAGAAGAACAGTCAAGCCATAACTAGGGGCTCGAGACTGCATGACGACACCAACGGAGACATAATATCAACCCCCAACTCTTTCCCGAGACTTTGGTGGGGATGAAATTTGGGGGCTAAAAGCACTCGTTGGGGTTTTGGCATATCCTCCTTCTTTTTTCGAGACTAAATAGCTTGCTCCCGCCAATAAGCCCGGTTAGCCCAGCAATAAATCCTTTGGGACCCGCCGATACATAAAAACCCCCGTATACAATACGTAGTAGATGGCGGGGCCCATTTAGCGCATACCGTGGGAGTCAGGGAACGTACAATAAATTCTGACCGCTACCTGAAATATGTTTGTAGGCACACGGGCATGCTATGTCGGTTTGATGGGTTCGTCAAGGTCCTAAAGAAAGAGGCTCATCGAAAAAGGGGTGAGCGACCCTCAGTGAAGGTATCTTTTTTTAAAACCCTGACGCTTTCTGTCAAGAAAAAGAGTTTTTCGGAAAAAGAAAAACAAGGGAACAATTCATAAATCCTTGGTAAGGAAAAATGGAAGAATCTCTTTGAAGTGCTTTATGCGAGTGGAGAGCGGACTACTCATAGCAAACAAATGCATTTGTAGTTTTAAAATCCAAAAACTTTCTTGTTTGGGGAAGACACGACTTGTTGATACTACTTGCTATTATTTCAGCAGAAAGGCGCACAGTCCCAATTAATGTCGGAGCCGAAAAAGGGGTTCATTGAAACCAAGACAATATTGGACATTTTCAAAGTCAAAGAGGCCGGGGGAGACGTGTGTGAAAAAAAAATTTTCATCCATGCATTTCCCGGGGCGACACATCAAGGGCTTTGGGACGGGAAAGGCAAAGGGCTCAAACTGGTCAAAGGGCAAAGATATGTTTCCCGGCAAGCGGCCCTAATTTTTGGCAAGAAAACTCAACACAGGGATGGATCTTGCTGCAGGGGGACGAGCAAGGGGTTTTTGGGGTACGGAGGGAAAACCCTCAGACAATTTAAAAGAATTTAGAGTAAAAAAATTTTATGCTAAAGGGGGACAACAAAAAGAACAGCATTGCACCCACGGGGACTTCCGCCAACGAGCTCATTCCCAAAAATCACGCCTAGGTATTCCCTCAGGGTTTATGAGGGAAAGGGAAAAAACCAATCCTTGACTGGGATGGGGTATCATACACCAGATTGACCCCGTGCATTCTGACCTCGCTGCAGCACCCAAATATCTCCCAAAGTTTTTAATGTTCAGCAAGGGGGGCTGCGTGGGAAACGTTTTTGGTGTCGAAAATTGGGGTGCCTGCACATTTTGAGTGGCTGTGCAGAGGTAGTTTTTCAAAAAGCAACGAATCATAGACGTTTTCGATGCTGTGTGATGGTGCCCTGGAAAAGATGAAGTGACGTGTTAAAAAATTGTGAAAGGACCTAAGTTCTTTTTGTACCATAGTTTTGGAGTGTACCCCAAAATTTCCCCATTATATAAAAACTTGTGTTTGTAATTTTAATTATCTTATAGGATATGTCCATAAAAAATATTCTTTACCACTATTTAAATAATTTAAATACTGAATTTCGACTTTATTCAGCTCAAAGGGAAATTTTTTTTTTACGAAAATTCCCCCGACCCATCACTCAAAATTTTAAACCGTATCACCCTTTTCGGGTAATGCAGTTTCCTGAAAAAGACTAGCAATAATTTTTTGGGGAGGGGGATATAAAAATCAAATTTATTGCTGATTTAAAGCTAAGGGGGACAGAAAAAGGGTTAAAAGATAAGCGTACATTTAAGTATAAATTTAATCCCATTTTTTTGATGGCAAAAAAAAGATAGGCAAAAATTTTTTTCCTTTTGCAGGAAAAGTTTTTTTTGCCATAACCAGGCCACAACTGTTAAATAAAAAATTAAAAAATTGTTTGTTGTATTTTTAAAAGTGATATTATGTATATTAATTTCCCAAAATTTTTGCGGTAGTCCGAAAAAAAACCAAAAAGCAAATGACCTGAAAAACCAGTTCCCCTCAAAATATTAAGATAATCTTTTGGGAATATTCAGTAGGCAAGGTTTTTAGAAAAATATAACTTTGTTTCTATTGCAATTTGTGGGGGGCCTTCATTTTTTGATGAATATCCACTCCTACGCTGATGATTCTACCCTGCTTTTTTAAAGTCGTTTATAGATTCCAATCAACAGGGACAATTTATTCACGGAAGATGCCCCCGAGCCCCTAATTTCAGTTTTTTATAATTTCTGTTTGGGGCAAAGAAAACCTTGTTTTTTTAAATGCTCAAAAAACCCAATTTCTTATCTATCTACTCGAAAAAATACCAACAACTATCCCTCTTTTTAAATCACTCAACTATCTTCTTCTTCTACATGAAACATCTAGGACTTTCCTTACAAAAATCTGAACTGGAAACTCCTTTTTCATCTCTTGCAAAAACAGCTTCTAAAAAGTTAGGTGTTCTGGGGTTTTTCTCCCTTTTTTTTTTCCTCCCTCCCTTGTTTTTCCTCTAGGGGGCCTTATCCCCCACGTATGGATTATGCCCACATTTTTTAGGAGGCCCCTTTTATACAGCTCTCCTAAACAGGTTGAGTAAAAAGCTCACCCCCTCATAAACCCCCCTCCTCTGACTGCCCTTTTTTAATTTTAAAATCCCCGCCGCAATGTTGCTTCTCTTGCTATCTTCTACCTTTTATTTACATGCCCTGCTCTTGAACTTGCTAACTGCATCCCCCCCCCCCCTCCCGGGGCCTCGTGCACAAGACTTTTTACTCATTCTCATCCTATTCTGTATCTTCCAAATGAAAGATTTTAATCAGTATTTTTACTCTTTCATCTTTTTCATGGAAAAACTCGGGAACTCTTTCCTTTTTCTATTGTTCCCCCTTTCCCTACGACTTAAATCTTTTCAAAAAGGTAACAAGACACCTCCCAAAACAAAATTGGGCCCCCACCCCTCTTTTTTTTTATTCTTTACTGTCTCTTTAAGGGACGGGAAACTGGGGCTTTTGAGCTACCTTTTTTTGTTGGCCCTTGGCCACCCCTTTGTGATGTAAAAAAAAAAAAATAATACTATATACGTACATGGGGTGTGTGGAGAAGGGGCCTTTGGGGTTAGTGATTTAAGGTCCCCTTTCGCTCGTCGGGTTTGGGGTGATGTGTGCCGTGATGAGATGGGAGGAGGAGGGTAGGAGGGGTGTGGGGTTGTGGCGTCAAACACCTTCAGGAGATTTGTGACGTGGCGAAGGGCAGAGGGGGTCCAACACCACCCTCGCCCCCCCGCCCCCCACCCACTTTTATCACCCCCCTCAGGGGGTCCCCCTTTCCCTTCTGCGGCTCCTGTGTTTTTTTTAACGACCGACCTGCACAAAATCTAAAAAAAGGTGAAAATTAGGAAATATCTTAAAACACTTTTAAGGATTTTATAAAAAAAAAAAAAGATTACAAAAAAATTAAAATTTTATAAATTAAAAATTTTGATAGCTTTTAACCCTTGAGGCCAGCACGTAATTTTTTTAAAAATTTTTTTGTGACTTAAGCAAGTTTTTTTAATAATGACCTGTTTTTTGTATTCTTGTAACTAACTAATTTGGTATATTCTTACTTTTCGTAATTTTTTGGCTACAACAGACAATTTTTCTTAGCAAAATAAAGACCTGGACGTTAAGGGGGAAGGAGTTTAGGTTGTAAGGAGGGTTTAGGAAGCTGTGAAGTCATGATGCATTTTCTTTAAAGGAAAAAAAGCCCAAAAACCCAACTATTTATACTACACATTCCAAAAAACAGCCTCTTCTTCCTCTTCTTCTGTCAACTATTATTGCATTATTAATATTTTTTATAGATCATTTTTTTTTATTATCATTATCATCAATATTATCATCATTTCTTTTTTTTATTATCTTATTTTCCGTTTTTTAATTTTCATAGTCATTTTATTATTATTGTTATTATATCTTATTTTTCATTATTTTCATTTTTCTTTATTATTTTTTGTGTCATCTATTTTTATTATTAGTATTTTTATCACCATTTTTTTCTATCATTTTTGTTATTATTTTTTCATTATCATTATTATAACATAATAACTAAAAATAAAAGGAAACCACAAAAAGGCCGTGAAAAAACCCACAGTGGGATTCCTTTCTTAAAGTGTCTCCAACCCCTTTTTTTTTTTTCCGAATTATTTGGGGAAAGTACATTCAAACCCTAAACCACCAAAAAAAATTTATTTCCAGGCCTTTTCCGTAAAAAACAACCTTTTTAAAAGCGCGCGAAAAAAAAAAACTTCCCTCCAACAGGGCTACGACTGTTATTGATGACGTCAGAAAAGGGACGCCCGCAGACACCTGTCTGGGACTGTCGGCAAATGTTTTTATGAGCGATTGTACTTCGGTGTCAAAGTGATCTTTCGCCGTGACAGATTAGAGTACATGCCAATCTGACCGAAAAAAATGACGCTGTCGCGTATACATGGAAAACAACCTCGATTGCATGGGAAAACCTATATGTTTGAGCCCGAGTAAGGTGGATTAACGGTGTCTTTTATCTTTTTTTATCTGTCTCTTTATCTTGGGGAGGAGGGATGAATGTGCACTCCGCGTATTCCCCGGTGAAAAATTTTGAATTATTTTAAACATAATTTTTACTATTTGGACAATTACGTATCTATAAGTTTTAACTACAAATCGATATAAAAAACGGCTGTTATTTACCAATAAGCAGTACATGAGAACAGCAGGGCTGTCATAAGCAATAATGTAAGGTCTACTTGGCATTATGTCGCGGGGGGGAGGCAAGGTGGGTAGGGTGGTGCCGTGCGAGGCTACATCGCTGTGTCCCTCCTTCTCCCCCCCAGATTACGCAGTGTTTATTTTGAGAGAGTTAAAACTACTTATTTAGTATCTTTTTGAGAAAAATAAGCTGTAACAGTGTTGTACGCTTACGGAAATGTGAAGTATTATTCTGGATAGGGGGTCTGGTAGGGGGTTTATTCAGCCCCATATCCAATAATACTTCACATTACCGAAAGCGAAAAACCTGTCTACAGCTTTTTTCTCTCAAATTGATACTAAATAAGTCATGTTTTTAACCTCTAAAAACTAAACACTGTCGCAAATCTGGGGGGAGAAGGAGGGACACGCTGATGTGCCTCGCACGGCCCCACCCTACCCCCCTTGCCCCCCCTCTCGAAAAAACATAATCCCAAAATACCCCTGAATTATTGCTTTGACACCCCGCTGTTCTCATGTCTGTTTTATTTGGTAAATAACAGCCGTTTTTTTAATATCGATTGTTAGTTAAAACTTATAATTTAATTGTCCATAAAATAGAAAATTTTGATTAAAAAATTCTAAATTTTACCGGGGGGCTACGCGCGAGTGCCATTCCCTACTACCCCCTGCCTCCCCCCTAGCCCTGAGTTACATGACGGGCCCCGGAATTCTTTTTCACTCCATGTCCGTAAGGAAGCTTAGAAAAACATATGGGTATAGAGTTTTGTTCTTAGAATAATTCGGTCTATCTCCTGTATCAACTTTGCATAAACTCGGTTTCACCCTGTATTTATCTCTGTTTACGTGTCTCTCATCAGCGGGAAGATGAGCCTCCCTAATGCACGTCACCGACCTGAGCCCGAGCGCTCAAACCTTGAAGCGTTTTTAAAACTCGGGGAATTTGCAGTTTTTGGCGGATTAAATTTAAAACGGGTGACTGGATCAAAAATGGAAAGGGGATTTTTGATTAATCGTTATGGCTTACTTTGATTGCATTAAATCAGGAATGATGAATGGTTGGACGATTACTTTTTCACTACCTACTCCACCTTTTACCCCTCCATAATTTTCCAACCTTTTAAAAACTCCCGAAAGTAGACTCCGCACTAACTCCTGTCTACTGATCCTTCCAATCTTTACCACCCCATTTCTAAACCTTTTCCGTATTTTTTTTTTTAATCTACCTTTTTTCCCGTTTAATCCCTTTTTTTCGTTAAATCCGTTAAAATCCGTTTTTAAATCCATTATTATTATTATCATCATCATTATTATTGTTGTTGACGTCATCACAAACAACACAGGCTACATGAATAATGGCACGGTCTGCCGAGCCCAAGCTTCCTGGCAGACTGTTTTAGTTTACTATAGTGGCTGCATTGAGTTTGTTAGGCAATCATATGGACAGACTATAAGTATCACCGATTACCAAATGGCTTGTGGCAAATACATCTTATAAAATGATGTAACATTTGAGTCATATGGAAAATGGTTATGAAATCTTAAAGTAATCGTCCAGACCCTTTTTTTTTTTGCCTAATTATGTTGATTCAAAACACCTAATCCACCAAAAATAATTGATTTCCAGGCCTTACTTCCGTAAAAACACGACTTTTGTAAAAAGCAATTTTTAGTTAAGCAAGTTAATTTTTTTTCTACCCTCCAACAGGGTTACGAATGTTATTGATGACGTCAGAGGAGGAAGTCCCTCTCTCTCTCTCTCCTTCCTTCCTTTCTCTCTCTCTCTCTCTCTCTCTCTCTCTCTCTCTCTCTCTCTCTCTCTCTCTCTCTCTCTCTCTCTCTCTCCTTCACACAAAACGTAAGTTAGTCAAAGCCTTCGTCAAAATAACGCCGACTAATGTCTTAGTCACTAACATATATAGGGTCTATCCGTATACTTCTGTTTATCAAAGATTTACTTTTTGTGAAATATTTGGAATACAACACTGATTCTGTACCAATACATTAATGAGCATGATAATATATTATAAGTCTTAAAACGACGGTTCTTTGAAAGCATTTATTCATATTGCGACGCTTGGCATTTCCCCTCCGAAATATTGCAAAGTAGTATTGTCGTACTTGTATGACAATTTGACTATCCATACGATACATGGTTGAGAGAATCGTACACGAAAATACGATAATTGACTCACAAATATAATTACATTATAAAGTCACACAAAAACTATCATTGCACATGCAAAAAACTATGTCGCTGTCAATTTCCGCGAAAGAGAGCATAATTAACATGGACTTTTGAGTCGTAATATGATATATTATAAATTATTCTATTTTGGTGAGAAGTGGAAATATTTGTATATGTGGGAAGCTGAATTCAATGAATTATAAAGTCTTTTACTGACTATATGATTTTACCTATGGTTGTACGATAATCAATCTGAAAATATGATAATTCGATCTGGTGGCTGGTACGACAATTCGCTTACAAAAGTTCCCAGCCGGCACCCTGCACAGAACGTCCGTTTGTTTTGCTTGAAATAGTTAGTCTAGAATACATTAAATAGTGCCGCGAAGCCCGCGATTCCTGAGGAAAACAGCTGCCACGTCTGTGATAGCATCATAGGACATCACCAGGCTCATAGTGTTCCCAAGGGATCTTCGCAGCCAGCTGATTCCCCCAGTGCCTTGCTCACCTCAACGCCCATAACGGGCAAAATTCGTCAAAGATATCATCTATACAACCTCCTTTGCAGTGAACCTTTTTATTCCACGATCAGTGTATGTAATGGTAAGTAGGAGATTGGTTTTCCTGTAAGGCATTCTAAGTGGGGGCTGCAGTCAGTTCGTACACAAGTTGTTTCGTATACCAAAATTTGTTTCGTAGTCTATATGAAACCATAGTCGTTTCGTACACTCAGCTCAGAGTTGAACTTGACTACTAGAGCTACGAAACGACACCAGGTATCTACGAAAAATTCAAAATCAGTGTACGAAACAACTAACAAACGGTACGAAACAACTGTGTACGAA
>JACEEZ010024116.1:0-32500 GCA_016584305.1 Chionoecetes opilio
TTAGATTTTTCATTTCCTCATTATCAGTTGAAATATTCATGTGATACAAGGGTACTAATATACACAACATATAATTATCATGACCGTAGATGCAATTTTAATTCACGGCGGACTCCCCCTTAACCTTAGGTTTAGTTTATCTCAATTTCCCTGTGGGGGGTTCCTGCTCAATACCTTGCAAATGTTTGCACTCATGTAAAAATCCTTCCTCTATCTGTTTGACCGTGAAGTAATTACTATTGTACCTCTGATTTAAGCGGTCTCCATCCTGGTTGGTAGTTTTCTCCATATCATGATACTGACCATCCAGTCTGACTCTATCAAGGGTTTATGAGCTTCAATGGCTCTTAGTCTGCAATTTAAAGTTATTCTGAACTCTTCCAATTCTCTGTGATTGTGAGAAGGGCTCAGTAGATCCATGAACTTGCAGAAAATATTCTTTATTATCAATTCTTTATTTTCATAATTATCTCTAAGAATCTTGAGTGCCACATTATAATTGGCATTTTCTACTGTTAATTCCCTTACCAGCAGATATGCAGGACCTCTCAACTGACCTAACAAATACGTTAATTTATGCACCTCTGTTAAATCAGTCCTATCATCAATCAATTTGAATTTATCCCAGAATAAATACCAATTTTCCCCTTCAAAATGGGGCAATGACAAATCTGGTAATTTAAGTTGGGGTAAAGAGGCTTTGGCTGTGGGTTTCTGATCACGCACTAAGTTCTCATATTTGAATGCCGTATCCATGTATTTTGTACATTCTTGATCATACTTGGTCTCATAATTAATTAATTCTTTATCCCCAGCTTATAATGATTGGAAGTAAGCAAGTAGGTAAGTAAGAAGTCATAATTATCCCATTTAGTTTTTAATATTAGCAAACCTGTATTTAAACTATTATAGTCAATAGAGATAGTCTCAGCTGCTTCCTCACACTTTTTATATATTCGTGTAAGCCATCCTAATTTAGCCGATAGGGCTTTAGCTCCTTCCGCCATTAATGTTTTTAATTCCAACTGGTGGATGTGCCATTGACTCGGCCTACCAAGGCGCGAAGCCAGGCCTATGACCATCCAGCACTTTATTTAACGCAACTACAACTAGCTTCGCAAACATTGTTGTTGTTGGCGGATGGTAGCTCAACAATGCGGCCTGTGTGCCGTGGCTGTTTGTGACACGGCGGGCGAGTTGAGGTGGCCAAGTCAAGGTTGTTTCCCAAAGGGGGCGGGGAAAACTGGTGGTTATATGGCTTTAATCAGAACAGTATCCTCCTAGAGCTTGGATAGCATCCCGCTCCCCCTTCTGACGCGTTATGAAATTTATAATCTTGGCTTTTACGAAATAACAACTTCTCCTTGTCCAGTGCACCCCATCTCGGGAAAGATCTGCCTCGAAAGGCTGTGCGTTGAAATGTACTACTGCATATCCTTTCAATTCCCTTTTCAAAGCCCTATTGATAGTCGCTTTGACCCTGTCGTAATTCAGTTGGCTCACCAGGTGATGTCTAGGAGAGCAATTGGTCTTCCTAGGCTCTATTAAACACAATCCTACCTGACTGCCACATTTCTCTTATATTTTCTTAACTATATTTTTTATGTTATTTATGATGACTTAGGGCTATATTTATCATTTATATCATTACCCCCCAGAAAGAGAGCTGTGAGATCGTGAGGCCACTGGAGTACTTCATTTAGACTTGCGTCTATGTCAAATTGATCAGCCCGACCACCTGGTGCCCGGAAAGCTTCACGTCCACACCTTCCACCGCCAGTCGCTGAGGGCATGAGCTGTGCCGAACAACGGCCACCTTGTACATGCCCGCAGATAATCCTCAATCGGAGCACCTTAAATGTGGGAAATTATAATTAAATTGATTTGAACTCACCTTACAATTAACCCAAGAACTACCTAGACTGAAACCCTATTTTGTCGCTAACTAAGATATACTCATCAGTGGTAGATGGGTTGAATGGTTGAAGGCTTGATTATTATTTGCGAGAAGTAGAAGTGGCCGTTGTGGGTTACTGGTGGCTGGTTGTATGGTGCACGTGTCTAATGGCGGCGAGTGGTGGGCGACGGTAACTTTCCAGAGCCCCGTCGGTTTGAATTAATCCCGGGCGCGATACTGGCTTATGGTGTTATACCACGTCCTTTTTCCACTAACCGATTGACGGTTATGTTGGCTCACACATATTAGGATGATGAGCGGGACTAACCTTAGTGTAAAATAAAGAGAGTGACTACACCTTAATATTTGTAAAATCTAGAGCATGACTCTCTGCCTTCACCGAAGGCTGTATTCAAGTCGGGAGGAGCTACACACGTGTACGTTCCAATATTATCTTTTTCTACACATGGAAGTTCCAATATTTTCCTCACAACTCTAAATATTATTTTAAACCCCTTTTGATTAATTGTGGTACTAGTTAATACCACCAGAATTATATTACTATATTTAATGTATCTTAATTTATACCCAATTGTATAATAATATATACATAGTGGAATTTTACTCACCTCCCCTGTGACAGGGGGAGGGGCATCCCACCATACCATTCTTCCGATTAGAGAACGGTTTTAGTGGATAATTTCCACAAGATAGAAATATATATATATATAAATGTATGAACTCAGTATATCGATTTCGAATCCTGCCAGGTGTCAAAATATTTCGGCAATCGTCGAATTGTCTAAAATCACCCCACATGCTCCCCATTAACCATGCAACAAAGTGCATCTATAGCTGAAAAGCTTCTCTCTCTCTCTCTCTTCTCCTCCTCCTCTTCTCTCTCTTCTTCTCTCTCTTCCTCTTATCTCTCTCCCTCCTTTCCTTTTCTCTCTCTCTCTCTCTCTCTCTCTCTTCTCTCTCTTCTCTCTCTCTCTCTCTTCTCTCTCCCTCTCTCTCTCTCTCTCTCTCCACCCCCCCCAACAATCAAGAAAGGTCATGTCACACCTCAGTGTGACGGAAAGACATGATAGCTATCTTGAGACAAAAGTGCATGGACCACACACACACACACACACACCACACACACAAAACTACCATACCACACACAACACACCCCACACATACACTCACACACACTACCACACACACACAAAACACAAAACATACACGACACACACACCCCATACATACACACGGGTACTCCGTAACGTATTGGTACGTAGCATGCTTGGTTCAAGTTACGTAGCGAAGAGAGATGTGTGTATGTGTGTGTTTTGTGTGTGTGTGTGTGTGTGTGGTGTGTGTGTGTGTGTGTGTGTGTGAGTGTTTGTGTGTGTGTGTTGTGTGTGTGTGTGGTGTGTGTGTTGTGTGTGTGTGTGTGTGGGGTGTGTGTGTGTGTGTGTGTGTGTGTGTGTGTGAGCGTCAGACGCCGAACAGTGCCCCATGGGCGTCCTCCGGGGTACTGGGGCCACATTCAGAGACGCTAACGCCCATGCTTCACGACCTAGCGACTGCCATCAGCTTTTGGTATTCAGCGTGGAGATTGATGACGTACTTAAAGACAAATACGGCGACTGCTAAGGGGTGGTGTAGAGGACGCAAAATACATAAAAATATTTCATAAATTGAATATATGTGATGTTTTCTGACTCAAGAACTGAACAGGGCAAGTATACAAATGAAATAGGCCAAAATAACAATCCCATGCGCTCGTGGTGAGTTTGTTTTGGGGTGATGGGCCGAGTGGTGAACGGCGGCATCTCCCCGAGGCCACCTCGTCTCACCACACCGGCGGGTAGCTGCCACAAACCACCACGCGCACGGCTCCGCATCAGACTGAAGGTATAATGGCTCCCTTTTCCTTAATAAAAACCCAGCCCTTGTCCATCCAGCCGTGATGGGTACCGGGTGTTAGCCGGGGGTTTGTGACCCGCCTCCCGGGGTGGTTGCTCCCCCAAGGGCAGAAGACCAGCTACGAATAAATAGATTTTAGATAAATAGAATTTAATATTGATAAATGTAGCGTTATGAATGTTGGTAGAAAAAACCCTGGTAATAGATACACCATAAGCAATGTATCGCTGAAAAGATCAAAAAGGTAAAAAAGATCTTGGAGTGAGGGTGAGCCAGACCCCCGCCCTAGGAAACAATGTATTGAGGCCAGAAATAGAGCTAATAGAGTATTAGGATTCATTACCAGAAGTGTTAAAGTAGAAGTGCGGAAGTTATTCTAAAGCTTTATCTGGCTCTAGTCAGGCCTCACCTAGACTATGCAGTTCAGTTTTGGTCTCCATATTACAGGATGGATATAGTGTTGTTAGAAAAAGTGCAGAGAAGGATGCCCAAAAATGATAAAGGGATGCGTAACTTTAGTTATGAGAGGAGATTGAAGTTATTAAAATTACACCACTCGAGAGACGCAGAGTAAGGGGCGATCTGATAAAAGTTTTTTAAATGGATAAAGGGATTTAAAAAAGGAGAGGTAGGAAAAGTTTTTTACGGCTTTTAACCAGGGTAGAACAAGAAGTAAACGGATTCAAGCTGGAAAAGCGTAGATAGAAAGGAAATAGGGAAAAAACTGGTTCACAAATAGGGTGGTGAATGAGTGGAATGGTCTCAGTAGGGCAGGTAGTTAGTGCGGAGTCATTAGGGAGCTTTAAAGGGGAGCTGGATAAGTTATGGATGGGGATGAAAGGTGGATGTAGGTAGTGTTAGGTGACAGGAACTACCACGTGTAGGCCTCGCGGCCCCTTGTAGCTTCCTTATTTTCTTATGTTTTTATGTTCTTATGTAAATAGATTATCAAGCGAAAAAGATCACCCATAGCAACCATGTACCGCCACTGCCATATCTCGTACTTGAGTACCCACGAGCTCCGGGGTGTAGAAATAGAGGGAGTTAGTTAAGCTAACCACCGTGGCCTTTAACCCTTTCTGAATGTCTGCCCTGAAACGGCCCCAGGGCATTATGAAGGTAGTAAGGCGTCAACTTTCCGCATCCAGTTCCACTTGATGGAACCCCCAAAAGGCATCGGCGACTGTATATTAAGTGTGCACAGGTACCCCAGAAACCATGTCGAAAGGTGCGGCTGTGTGGTGCGTCTCCCTCTTACAGCATGCGTTTAGGCGTTGGAAGTCCACGGTGCGTCTTGGATGACCGGTCTTTTTCGCCACCACCACCATCCTCGCGCACCAATCTGTGGCCTCGCCGGCAGAGACCGGCTCAATAACGCCCCTATGACGTCCTCTTCTAACAGTACTGTGCCCTCACTTTGGCTCCCAGTGCTTCGGGGCGGTTGCAGGGGTTTGGGCAGGCGTTTTGGTACAGCACCTGGCACGAGGTGGGTGTGGTGGAGAGGTCTCGCCCTCCCTGGAAGGGGGGACCTTGGGGTTTTGTGAAGGTGGTTGACGAAAAGTGCTGTAGCAACCACTCCTCCAGGCCCTTTTAAAGTTCTCCTCCAGCAGGGTAAAGGGCACCTCAGTTGGCTTGGGCGACGCCTGGTGACTCACGCCCCCTGAATGCTTTCGCTGCAGGGCCCCTCCCACCACAGGCTGGGTGTGTAGTGGAAAGTCTTCTGGCACCAGGCCGAGGCCCTTACAGGCTCCCAGGGAGAGGTAGAGGGTCTTTGCTGAGCGCACAAAGTACACCTCTTGCTTTGGGTTTACATATTTCCCGCGATGATGTGGCAACTATCAGAGCCCAAGCACTGCAATTTGTATGTTCGCTACGTCCTTAGGTGCCCGCATCTCTTAGTTCCCTGGCTTTTAATTAAACCCAGCTTCTGCATAAACGGGTGCCTGCCACGCCCCACCATAGCACCTGTGTCGGTTTCGTCATTTCCCTGGCAGCACCGGTGCCTGTGCCTCCTTCACTGTCATTCCAACCGTGCGTGGAGAGAGAACTGTTGCCGCGGCCGCCGTTACAGCTCCCGTCAAAAAAGCAGTATCCTTGCGGCTGGGCCCCTTTGCCCCCACAGCACCTCTTAAGGGGCCCATTTTCAAACACTTAAAAAACTGGGTACCACTTTCTGGACAAAGGCCTTTACCCGGGCCATGTGCCGTGCCACAATTGAAGCAGCTCGCGTGAGGTGCTTGCTGGCGCTGGGTTGGGGGGGCGGGTAGCGGCCACGCACTTCTCTTGCTCGTCGTCTGTGGAGGCGCGGCTTGCTGTCGACGCTACCACACTGCCAAACCCCACGACACCACACACCCACTGACCCGCTTCACGCACTGCCGCCTCATGAGCAAGACACTTTAGCCGTAGCTGATCCACACTGTTAAAACTAAGGGACCCCTGAAACACTTCCTTTTTCAGAGCGGGTCACTGAGGCCTACCATGACCTTACGGAGCAGCATCGAGTCCGACAGGTCCCTATCACACGTGGAGCACCGAAACTGGCACTCCACCGCCTCTGATGTAGGGGGGGGTGGGGTACCCCGGTCACACCCGGGGTGGGATCACCGTACGAAGGCTACAACGCGAAAAATTAATTCAAATTTCGCGCCACCATGCCACCACGGGTGCAGCGCCACCCTCAGTGAACTACATGCGAGCAACAGGGTAGAAATTCATGACTAAGAGGTAGGGTGGGGTGGGGTCACACCGAACTGGGGGGGTCACAGTCAAAAATTTATAAAAAACCTTAAATGACCCTTATTATCTGAGTTAAGTATTCATGAGGGTACCATAGGTGGGCCATATTGTGAAGTTTGTTTTGGGCACAGTGTGCACTCTCTCAGGTAAAAAATGGATTTTTTATGAATATTTTTCCACTAATAGTACGGTGTCCCCCCACACCACCCTACACTTCTGAAAGTAATCCTTCATGGGCTCTCCCTCACCTTGCCTGCTGCTGAAAAAACTGCTCCACCGTACGGCTTGGTTAGTAGACGGAAGCACTAACTCACCAATGGCGTTCAGGGCCTGTTCCGGTGACAGCGTTTCCCAGCTGCCACCCGGGTGTCATGTGTCAACGGCTTGTTGTAGTCTGGGGACGCAGTTCAGGCGTATGTGGATGACGGCCACTGCTGGCGTCCACTCGTTCAGCTTCATACATGCTTCCATCGACTTCCTCCACGTCCGGAAAGCTGCCGCCGTTATGTCTGCCTCACATTTCGGCGGTGAAACCACAGTCTTCTGGCCACCTTGTCCAGGGGTACGTGCGGGCCTGGGGTCACGGCTACGTGGGCGTGTGGAGGTAATTAGCCAGTCCAGCACATCCTGCACACCGATGCTCGGCCCGGGGCGGCAGGCTGGTGTGGGACGCCGGGAAGCACCGGCTGTGTTTTGACGACGTCTGGAGGTAGGTGTGGTGAATCTTGGTCTGGAAGCGGCCATGATGAGCGACACAAGTTGTTCGAGAACTCACTGCACCATATCCGATGGGTTGAAGAATAGGGTAGAGCGAATTACAGGTTTATTTGGACCCCCAGTACAACCACTGCTTAGAATAGGACCGTTGGTCAGCTACTGCCTCCCACTGTCCAGACCAAGGAAGCTAGAGAGGCAAGGAAGTCTTTGTGCAATCGGGGCAGGTGAAGCCAGGTTTCCTGCCCTGTTTTCCATCTAGGTGGCAGTAGCGTCGGCGGTGAGCGTCGTTTACAACGGAGCGCTGTCAGCGCACAGGTGGCGGTACATGTAAACAAACACTCATTGGCCAAACCACACCGCAGCAATGACGCTTACAATTTCCCGCAATAAGTGTTGTGTTTGTGGCAGGAGGAGGGCTGTACTTCACGGAACAAGACTTCTGTGGAAATTATCCACTAAAACCGCTCTCTAATTAGGAGAATGGTATTAATTTGAATGGTGGAATTTGACGCCTCCCCTGTCAAACGGAGACGAATAAAAATTCCACCTATGTATATATTACTATAGATTTGGGTATAAATTAAGAAGCATTAAATATAGTAATATAATTCTGGTGGTATTCACCTATAGTACCACAATTAATCAAAGGATTAACAGAATATAAGAATTGTGAGGAAAATATTGGAACCTTCCACGTATAGAAGTAAACATTATTGGAACGTACACGTGTGAGGTAACAGCTGTCTTGATAAGGGTTTTCAGTCAAGACATGATTCACGCATTAGTCCTACACGAAGAAGGTGTAGCCACTTGTTGATTGTACACTAAGGTGTAGTCACGCTCATTTTAATATCATTGAGCCAGCGTAACCGATCAATCGGTTAAGACGAGGACGAGCTGTTAAACACACCATAATAGTATCGCGTCAGGAACTGTGAAAAGCTCCCGACGGCCGACCAAGTCGCCGCCATTACGTGCACCACAGCCACCAGCCTTGCTGAAAAGCCCCACAGCGCTTACCAGCACTCCCTCAAATAATAATCAAGCCTTCAAATCATCAACCCATCTACCACGCTGAGTCACCTTAGTTAGCGTCTAAATAGGTATCAGTGCAGTCTAGGTAGTTCTTGGGTTAATAGCAAGGTGAGTTCACGTCAATTATTACTATAATTTCAACAGTTTGGTGCCCCGTAGTGAGGATTATCTTTGGGAATGTATAAGGCAGCCGTTGTGGGACACAGCTTATGCCCTCAGCGATTGGCGGTGGAAAAAGTGGAACTCAGGCTGTTTCGTGCACCTGGAGGTCGCGCTGACAAATTTAACACAGACACACGTCTCAATGCAGTACTTCAGTGGCCTCATGACCTCACAGTCCTCTTTCTGGGAGGTAACGATATAGATGATGAGTGTAGCCCCAGAGTCATCACAAATAACATAAAAGGTATAGTGAAGAAATAGAGGAGAAATGTGGCAGTCGGGTAGGAGTGTGTTTAATAGAGCCTAGGAAGACCAACGTTCTCCTAGACATCACCTGGTGAGCCAACTCAGCTATGATAGGGTCAAAGAGGCTATAAATAGCAGAGGTGGGCATCGCAATTTTTTTTCCAATTCCGCAATCGCAATTCCGCAATTCCGATTTGCACCAGTCCGCAATCGCAATTCCGCAATTTTTTTCAGATAGGCCTTTTCGCAATCGCAATTCCGCAATTCCGCAATTCCGCAAACTAATTTTGACATCTACAATTAAAACAAAACACCTACAATTAAAACAAAAAATGTCTAGACTCTTCAACACCTACAATTAAAACAAAAATGTCTCAAGCCTTTTTATTAGTGTTTATTTTTAATACTTCTGTATTCCTATTGTTTCTGTCTATACTTGTTACTTGTCATTCACAATTAAATCTTTGTCTCTTTTAGTGTTTTTCTTTACTTCTACACTTCACAATCTACTGGCTAGTAATCACTAGGTGACTAGGGTATCTATATGAAAGAGGGTAACGCCATTCATAGGCCCTATGTTAAACGCTACTGGGCGCCATCTTAGCGCAGGCCTCCTTCCCCAAGACCCGGGGAAGTCTCAAGGCTGACCCGCAGTTATCTGTCTATGATTTCACTAAAGGGAAAAATTNCCAAAAAAAAAAAACAACCTTTTTTTCCCCGTTAAACCCAAAAAATTTATAAAGGTTTAAACTTTAAAAAAAACCCGGGATCATCGGGTTTTGGGAGAAGGACGCGGTGTAAACCACATCTTATAGAAACAGCTGTGAAAGGCGTCGTGGGCCGACCACACAATCGCGGCCTTAGTGCATTTTTTGACCCCCTCCCACGCAACAGTTCCCGCCAGCTTTTTGCGATTCTGTGTACCACCACCCCCTCCATGCCCCCCCGAGCACAGATTTAAGCTTTAACACCTTAAACCCATCTGCCACGATGATATACCTTTATTAGCGTCTAAGTGGGGGTATCTGCGCAGTTAGGTAGCCTATGGGTTAATAGAAAGGTAGTTCCTTTAATTAATTTTAATTTTTAATAGTGCACCATCAGTGATGGGTGATAATTCCAGCATGTACAAAAAAAAAAGATGTTAGATTAAATGACTGTTTTCGACAGGCCCAAATCTCTTTCTAATCTGGGAGATTCCTAGTAAATTCAGAAAGAAAAATTTTCGCCTATGTGACGATATAGCAAGGCTTTCAAAGATTAGGCTAAGGGGGAAAAGACAAAAAAATTTCCACAAAACCCTATGGCCTGAAATATATCCGGGAAGATAGCCCCTTACCCCACATATGGGTTTTTAAGCAGTTCGTTTGGTTCTTGCTAAAGCCCCATTTATGAAAAAAAAAAATTAATCCCCCTTTTAAAGGGTTTTCTGATACCCCAGAATTGGGGAAAAATTCATATTAAAATTTGCAGGGAAAAAAATTTTCTTAGGGAATAATAAAAATTTTAAAACCCTGGCTAAAAAGGTGCAGGAAAGGGCCAGCCCCCCCTTCAAGGTTGGAATACTAATTCCCAAGACTAGAAGGAAAATTTAGGAAGGATTCTTAAATTATACGCCCCCCAGAGACCAATCATGTTAGGTTTTGGGGTGGAATGAAAACTGATGAACTAAATTAAAGTGCCCAATTTTTTTCTGAGTGGGTCCTAACAAAGAGAACCTTTTAAAGTCAGGTCACCAAGTTTTTTGCCCCCCTTGGGATAGTGAGCCAATAACTAAAGGGGAAATGTCTAATACAAAAGGCCTGGGGAAAACACCCGAGGGATACCCCCCTAGGTGGGAAATATAAACAAAGGGGGGACTATAAAATCTGAGTTCAATAAAATAAATAAAACCACATAAGTAGGAGAAAAAACTGATGGGCGAAAACCCGCAACTACAATTTTTTGTGTTTTCTTAAAAAAGTGATACGGTGCAGACCCCTATTTTAAAAACAGTAGAGGAAGAAATAAAATTATGTCAAGGGCTCGAGTTGCCCCAATTAAGCCAGAACATTGCCTCAAATGGAGCTGACTGCATTTAAATTTTAGAAACAAATTAGCACAATATCTAAGTAATTTTTTAAAAATTTGGTGAAGTTAATATGTGGACCGATAGTGAAATTTCCTACACTGGTTTAATGAAAAATAACACAAAAAACCCCTTATGTCGGGAAATGTTTTGGTAATATAAATGATTTAGGTTCCACATTTCACTAAATCTGTTGCGCCCAAAGGGAAAAAACCCCATCTGATATTTTGTCCCAAAGGAACAACTTCCTCAAAAAATACAATTAGGGTTTTTTAAAAGATCCTACCTGGCTGAAAATAATAAGAATGCCTAATCAAAAGGCTATAGTAAGTCAGACATTCAGAAGATCTAATTATGGAACCTATATTGACCCAGATCGTTTTTAAAATAAAAAGGTTTTCCTTCTAAGAAAAACTAAAAAAGAGTACAAATTGGTCTACAATTTCATAAAGTGGGGATAGTTCTGATCCTTAAATTTTTGGGTTAGAACAATACAAAAGCGGGAAATTTCCCTGAGGAAATCGTTTTTAGCCTTGACCACCCCCCGTGGGAACAAACTTATAAAGTCATTAGTTCTGTACCTAATAAGAGGGCTTTATTGGGTGTCGAGGAAGAATTTGGAAATGTGTCTTCCCGAAAAAACCTGAAAATCCCATGAAAATACCCAAACGTCATCATTTTACTAAATTGCTAGTGGATGAATTCGGGGGAACTCGTTAATGGCGGAAGGGGCTGCACATTACCCTATCTCAGGAGGGAATTTGGTACCGCAATGTAACAGGCATTTAATAAAACCTCAAAATCTCGTTCCCAAATGAAAGAATATGAGGGAAGACGATCACCATCCCGGGCCCCTCAACTCCCCATGGATCGAGTACAATCATTTTAAAATATTTGAGGTAGCTGGGGGTCGACTATGGGGGCAATAATAAACCAGGAGAAATGTCCCCCCAAGAAATTATAGTTGCTTATTTATTGCACCTCTACAAGGGGGTTATTTTTGAAATAGTGATGATTTAAGTGCCGAAAAATTTTTTTCAAGGGTTCCCGGGGGTTTGTGGTCGCGGTTTCGTGTCCCCCCCGGCGATGATTACGATAATGCTGAACTTCGTAGGGGCCTCCCCCCCTATTGTTAGAAAAATTTTAAAACATCCCCAGTACAAAAATCTCTCGGTTAAAAAATGCCTTTAACCTTATACCCCTAGGCTCCTTGGCAAAATGGTTTTACAGAGAGAATGATTGGCATCGTAAGTTTGTCTAGGAAAACTTCCACAACAAAGATAGGTCTACAAGACCTGAAAAAACCCTAGTGACTGAGATTTAACCCGACAATAACCCACCCTTTAAACCCACTTGATGATTCATCAGTAAAAATAGAAGCTCTTACCCCACTTTTAATTTATGGGAGAAGATGGAACCCCTTTTTTTAATGAAACAAGGAGTATACAAGCCCTACAATAAAAGCCCGGCTCATCATCTCTAGAAAGGGTTTTCCACCCTTTAAGGGAAAATTAAGGTAGGGATAACATTGGAGGCAGATTTTTTTACTGAGTCTAAGAAAAATTTTATGGGGGCCAACCCCAGAAAATCAAGTCCAATTAAAGTAGGGGATATAGTAATCCTTAGGGGGGGATAGCCTCGTTTTCAAAGGCCTCTAGGAAAATAGCAAAATTGCATATATGGAAGGGGGTTGGGGGTCAGTGGGGTTACTAGTGAGGGGACAACGCTGTGTGCGGACGGTAAATAATTTTACTCCCCTCGTTTGTAAGAGGGAAATGAGGTTAATCGCGTCCTTTGGAGGCCCCAAATTAGGGGGAAACCCAAACCCCGGAGGCAAACTCTTTTGAAAAAAACCCCTAGGAGAAATCATAAAAGGGGTCAAAACACCTGAAGCAAACCTTTTTTTTCGCCGCCCCAGTTGTGGAAATTTTCCATTAAAACCCTTTTCTAATTAGGGGAATGGTTAATTTGAATGGTGGAATTTGACCCTCCCCCGTCAAAGGGAGACGAATACAAATTCCACCTATGATAATTATTATAGATTTGGGATAAATTTTGAAACATTAAAATAAGTAATAAATTCTGGTTGGGATTTTCTATAGTACCACAATTAACAAAGAATTTAAAAAATAAAGAATTTTGAGGAAAATATTGGAACCTTCCACGATAGAAGAAACATTATTGGAACGTAAAACGGTGAGGTCCCCCTGTCTTTATAAGGTTTTTAGTAGACCCGATTCAGCATTAGTCCCACACGAAAAAGGGTAGCCATTGTTGATGTACACTAAGGGAGTCAGCCATTTAATATCATTGAGCCACGTAACCGAAATCGGTTAAGACGAGGACGAGCACCTAACATAATAAAACACATTAATTAATGGGTGTAAAAACACATAATAGTTCGCGTCAGGAACTTTAAAAGCTCCCCCAGCCGACTAAAAGGTATTTTCCCCGGGCCGCTTGGGCCCCGGTTTGGGTGGGCTAGCCCGGGCGGTCACTGTTTTTGCGAGGCAGTCAGAACGGTTCAGCCCAGTCCATCCCGGGCCGACCCACATACCAGGACCACCTTGGGCCTGGGGGAGAACGGCGCAGCGCACTCAGTCAGGGGGAAAGGGGACCAGGAGTTTTCGACTGCTGATAAGACGAAACAAAATGATGGCGACCTAAGACTAAAATATCACAGGCGTGGTAGTTTAAGTCTTTAGCACAGGTTAAAAGGGGGACGACAAAAGGATATTGACAAGATGGACGCCTGCCGCCTCCACAGTTCAGTTCAGTACCGCCCACTCGATCCCCCAGCCAATAGGAACGACGAATGGGACGAGGCCAGTCTCGATGTATTTTCGCGACCATCAGTCCACCTGACCCGGTCCGGACTGGACTGAACCAGGGCGGTGAACGTCACGAAAATGCGCTACAAGTCGCCGCCATTACGTGCACCACAGCCACCAGCCTTGCTGAACAGCCCCACAACGCTTACCAGCACTCCCTCAAATAATAATCAAGCCTTCAAATCATCAACCCATCTACCAACGCTGAGTATACCTTAGTTAGCGTCTAAATAGGGTATCAGTGCAGTCTAGGTAGTTCTTGGTTTAATAGCAAGGTGAGTTCACGTCAATTATTACTATAATTTCAACAAACTTCATTTATTTCCCAAGGATTCTAGGAAGTTAGTAACCATGAGTGAATTGAATTTGTATCTAAAAATCACAATACTGATGTTGCCTCAGTCCCGGGATGATGAGCTGGCAAGTATATTTCTTCTACCGTATACACACAATTATCTACAGGGGCTAGCAAGTCTAGTTCGATTCTATTTGCACATTAGATATGATATTGATCGTGAGTTGAAGGTTATCGTTAGAGGTCCGATTCTCTCATGAACCATCGGTAAATATTCGGTAAACGCACAGGTATACCGCGCTGACTAGCTACCCCGCCCGGATAGCTACCCCAGCCACGACTACGCACGTGCGACAGATAACGTCACACAAATAAAATTTCAGATAAATTAAAACACGTCAAAACTATTATCAAAAACTAAGTTTCGTCTTCGAAGACAGTGATGCCAAAAAACAAATATTTTGCACTTAATGACTAAACCTTTTAAAGAAACTAAACCCTAACCTACGTATTTTTACCAAGTATTAATGCGTTAATAATGTGTTGGTATATACAAGGAGAGTAGTTTTGGTTGAAAATTGCATTGAAATAATAATATTGATTTTTATGGTTAATCTGCATCTTCTCCATGACTATTCCAGTGCTATGCTTTTGTCATGCCATTATGCTTAAAACCAATATCATTGCAGACGGCTGCAGTGGGTGCAAAACCTCAACATCGCCTATGTGAAACACGCCCAGGTGGTGTGTGAGGATCACTTTGAGTCTCAGCACATAGGCATGAAGGGGCACCTACTGAGCAATGCTGTTCCAAGGCCTTCAAGTATGTAATGGAGCTTTAGTTGTGGTTACTTAGTTTGTTATATGTCTCCTTTATCACCAAGAGGTTTTTATGTTTGCTGATTAAAAGTTTTAATCAATAGTTACCTGACTATTTTGATAACATATTATAACATTACGACATCTTGATTTTAATGGTGTGTGAGGAATTACATTCCTTATTGATAGAGTAATTTATGAATGCTCATATATGGATAAGATTTCTGTAACTTTTTATTCTAGGTAATATGATTTGAATAAGATGTGATGTGATTCTCCAATAATGTGTAAACTGCATATTTTTCATAATCACGTTTGTGCAACCTTCACATTTTAGTTTTCCACATCATGATGAAGTAGTACTGTACACAGTACAGTCATAAGTTTTTGCAAACTAATATCAAAATCAATCATTCATGGTATCATATGTTCCTCCAAACATGACATTATTTTAATTTTACTGTAGGCCTAGATGCCGGTGAGGTGCAGACTTTTCCAGGAATTCTAGGTAAGATGTCATGATAGCTTGAAGCTGCTTGATGAGTAGACAAATCACATTAGGTATCACAAATATCTGGGTATACATTAACCGTACCATGATTATAATGAAGTGTTTATGTTTATGTATAGTACTGGCCACTTAGGTTAACCAATAAAAACAATTTATGTAAAGTGGTAAAAAGAAATACACTTGCATTTAACACTGTTCGTTAGCATGTTTGGAATGATTTTCTTTACACCTAACTTTTTTTCCACAGCATCAGAAGAGACCATGGAAGACACAGCATTCCCAACACCCGGTTTTGGATGTTCATCAAACGGATGATGGTGCAAGCACATCTTATGCAGGACTGCCCAATTATGGTGAGCTAGAAGCCAATAATTCTTTAAATATATGTTTTGTATTCTTTTTCATCACATCGCACATAGCAGTAAAATCAATTAATACAAATAATAACGATTAATTAGAATTTGTTCATAACCTCGATTTTATTTATTTTATTTCTGATTTGTATGCCACAAATTTTGGCGTGGCTGAAGAGATGCCTCATGAGCTGCTGCCTGCCCTGCCACACCCTGCTGTCCCCCAACCTTTGCCACCACAATAATCATTAAGTACATATAATTTGTGTGATGCACAAGGCGATTACATGTGTTTGTGTGTATGAATATATATATATATATATATATATATATATATATATATATATATATATATATATATATATATATATATATATATATATATATATATATATATATATATTATCACAGGGTAGAAGAATATGATTATAATATATCTTCTTTAAGTGATGATTTCTTTACAATGATAAAACTAAGGGAGATACCATGTTTTCATATCAGTCATCATCCATAATCACCAACTAAAGTTGTTCATAAAGGAATATGGCATTATTAATCCATTAATCATGAGTTATATGAAATAAATTCCCAGAGAGACAAACTAAATTAAGTGTCTACAAAAATTCTTCAGTTTTGTTCAGGAGAGCAGATGCCATTTTACCTGAGGGCCTATACAGTAATTTCTTCGCCATAGGTTCTTCTCAACCATAGAGTATTAAATTACATCAACAATAGCTATGTCATTACTTTGCCCAATTATTCCTATTTTTTCTTACCCCAATTTACTATATAATGTACCTTTTGACAGGTTGTGGCTACTCAACAGTGGGACAGGACACCACGGATTCCCAGCAGGGCAATCCACCCACTGGCGCTCCCGGAACACACAAGCAAACACACACCAAACCATGTAAGTGCTATCACATTTGAAATTGTCCAGAGAATAACAAAGGATGACAGGATATGTCAGGTGCGACAGAAGTTGTGTGCACAATTCTTTTATTTTCCAGTCAGACTTTTACTGTGTTTGTGTCATGTTGTATATAATATTGTTTGCTTTCATAATATAGTCCAAAATTAAAATAGTGAATGTTAATGACTTTTCAGGTGTGAATGAAAAAGAGGTCAATCTTCAATCTGGTGTCATAACCAAATATATGTTGCTAATACTATGAATACATTCTGCCTTTCAAATCACCTCATAAAAAGACATTCATATCAAGGGAACGAACAGGCCATGGTATTGGTATATATGTATTGTATATATATATATATATATATATATATATATATATATATATATATATATATATATATATATATATATATATATATATATATATTTCTTGTATGTATGTGTGTGTGTATATACACCAAGGAAGCGTATATACACACCAGCACATTATTGCTATTATTTGATACATTAATTGGTGTGACATTGACTGTATTTTATTTTACAGGGGTCAGAAAAATTAAATTGATGCAATCAACAACACGCAGACTGCGGAATCGTCTGCATGCAGCCCAGAGGGCTGTCGGCAAGATGCCCACCAACTAATAAGGGCTGCAGCCAAATACTTAGACCCAAAAGTGTGACACAGTTGTTGCACAGCTTAACAAAAAAGAAAGGATTCAGATATAGGGTGCATGAGAGGAAATTTGCTTTGCTGTACATGACAAGTGTCATTAATGCCTGAAATCTGCTTTGCTGTTCATGGCAAGTGTCATTAATGCCTGAAATCTGCTTTGCTGCTCATAACAAGCGTCTTTATTGCCTGAATTCTGCTTTTATGTTTATTGCAAGTGTCTTTATTGCCTGAAATCTGCTTTGCTGTTCATGGCAAGTGTCATTAATGCCTGAAATCTGCTTTGCTGTTCATGACAAGTGTCTTTATTGCCTGAAATCTGCTTTGCTGTACAAGGCAAGTGTCTTTATTGCCTGAAATCTGCTTTGCTGTACATGACAAGTGTCTTTATTGCCTGAAATCTGCTTTGCTATACATGACAAGTGTCTTTATTGCCTGAAATCTGCTTTGCTGTACATGACAAGTGTCGTTATTGCCTGAAATCTGCTTTGCTATACATGACAAGTGTCTTTATTGCCTGAAATCTGCTTTGCTGTACATGACAAGTGTCGTTATTGCCTGAAATCTGCTTTGCTGTTCATGACAAGTGTCTTTATTGCCTGAAATCTGCTTTGCTGTACATGACAAGTGTCTTTATTGCCTGAAATCTGCTTTGCTGTACATGACAAGTGTCTTTATTGCCTGAAATCTGCTTTACTGTTCATGACAAGTGTCTTTATTGCCTGAAATCTGCTTTGCTGTTCATGACAAGTGTCTTTAATGCCTGAAATCTGCTTTGCTGTTCATGACAAGTGTCATTATTGCCTGAAATTGCTTTGCTGTACTTGTCAAGTGCCTATATTGCCTGAAATCTGCTGTTATCTACTGGTCTGTGTTAGTGCATGTTATACTTGACATTTGTTGTGATGATGTTTTCTTTGTAATGCCAAATCTGACTAGGCAAGTGGAATTTGCATAGACTTACACCGTAAATTCATGTAGTTTATTCATCTACATTTCTGACGCCTGTTACCAAGAACTCCCCTAGGGGATGGCCGCAACAATCTCCTTTTATTCCTGTCCTTACATTCCCTCCTTGCATGCTCTAACCCTCTCATTCTCCTCTCACCCATTTCTTACAATTTCATGATAGTACAATGTTACATTTCACCAGTATTTTTCCTGGTGAAAAAGAATGTAGTTATAAAATAAACATATAAATAAGAAGCACACTTTCATTAACCTTTATGAGTAATATTCATATGTTTTTGTAACTATGGAAAACATAAAATACAAAAAAGGAGGTATGCAGTAGTCAAATAAAAACACTATAGTTCCCGCTTAAATTCTCTACGTTCTCTTATCATATCCTGTGTTCGACATAGACGGCAGGACCGTACGGTTTTCAAACTTTACTGTGGAGTCGGATTTCCTTGTCCTCTATATTCCTTGGTCCAGACACTCCAGTGGGCCAACGATGCCGCTGCCCACCCAACATATCGTACATCTTCCAGGTTGTGATCAGTGCTCCCACTTTTAGGGATTTTGTTCCTATATTGGAACTTTTGGAGTAATCTAGGAACCTGCTAAAGTTTGGGGAATTTGGTGGAATGTGCCTAAGTATATAGATAGACAGATAGATTTTTGTTTCACATCCTGTGATTATAGAGCTTTATTTATGTAAATAACAATTAAGGAACAATTTTCATTCAATATGTATTGATGCTAACCTTCATATGTGATAAATTATGGTTATTGCTTCATATACAAGTTTTAGGAATATTTTGATCGATCTAGGGAATTTTCGGGTTTTCTCTGGAGAATTTCCTTGAATGATTTGTGGGAGCCCTGGTTGTGATAATGTGAGGTGTTGTAGTGGTGTTGCGAGTTGGTGAAGAGATAAATGGGGTGGATTGTGTAGGTTGGTGATTTGGCGAAGTGTTGTGAAGATAAAGTGGATATGAAGTGATGAGGAGATAATGGTGATAAGAACTTAAGAACATAAGAAAATAAGGAAGCTACAAGAGGCCGTGAGACCTACACGAGGTAGTTCCTGTTACTTAACACTACCTACATCCACCTTTCATCCCCATCCATGAAATTATCTAGCCTCCTTTGAAAGCTCTCTAATGACTCTGCACTAACTAACTGTCTACTGAGTTCATTCCAATTATTCACCACCCTATCTGTGAACCTGTTTTTTCCCTATTTCTTTTTTAAATTACGCGTTTCCAGCTTGAATCCGTTACTTCTTGTTCTACCCTGATTACTAGCCGTATAATCTTTTTCTACATCTCCTTTATTGTATCCCTTTATCCACTTAAAATCTTCTATCAGATCGCCCCTTACTCTACGCCTCTCGAGTGAGTGTAAATTTAATACCTTCAATCTCTTTTCATAACTAATGTTACGCATCCCCTGTATCATTTTGGTCATCCTTCTTTGCACTGATTCTAACAAGGCTATATCCATCCTGAAATATGGAGACCAAATCTGAACCGCATAGTCTATGTGAAGTCTGACTAGAGCCAAATAAAGCTTTATAATAACCTCAGCACTTCTACTTTTAACACTCCTGGTAATGAATCCTAACACATTATTAACTTTATTTCTAGCCTCAATAAATGGTATCCTAGGACGGAAGTCTGAACTCACCCTCACTCCCAGATCTTTCTCACCCTCACTCCCAGATCTTTCTCACCTTCTGATATTTTCAGTGATATATTGTGTATGGTGTTTCTATAACTAGGATTTTTTCTACCAACATTAATTACGCTACACTTGTGGTGCCCCGAAGCTTCGAAGCAAGGCGGTTCAATGAATCACCACCACAAGGGGGCACCACCTTCTTCACGGCCACGTCACAGGAGTCACGTGGACCGTCGGGTATATAACGAGGATGGACCGGGACAGCGATAGATTCCTGCGACCGCACTCACACTCCTCCTCGTCTACCTGTATGGGTTACAGGGAGCTACAGACCTCACCTACGCCCTGGCCAGCCGCCTCGTCTACCTGTATGGGTTACAGGGAGCTACGGACCTCACCTTCGCCCTGGCCAGCCGCCTCGTCTACCTGCATGAGTTACGAGGTTAAGTAACCCTACGACTCGTCCTCCTGGTTCGGTGCTGCTTCGCACGTCCTCCACGTTACGTTGTCTTCCTTGTGGCAACGTATTATTTGTTTGTGATCAAGCGACCTGTGTACTTTATTGACATATGTTGGTGACGGCTATTTAGTGTTAAGTAAAGGGCAAAGTTACGGTGTGTTTACTTAATTTGACCCTGTGACAGCGTGAATCAATAATTGCTGACCCCAGAGTGACCTGTAAAGCCCCAGGTTGAATAGTGAACTGTGAAGTGAATGACATGGCGACTGAGTGGTTGCAGCTACCGTCCTTCCACCACAATGCACAGGATTGGCTGCTGCACGTCCAGGGCTACCTGGCTAACACCTCGGCCAACGACCAACAAAAATTGAACGCTGTTCACCAGCGTCACCAAAGACCAGACACCATCATCTACAGGAGCTGCAAACCATCACTTTGGGGGACATGAGGCCGTCTATTCTGTGGCAGCAGATGCAACGAATCAATATACGGTGCAAAACGTCATTGCCAACAGCAGTGCTTCGATCGATTTCTTCAGAAGTTGCCTTGGGAGTTAAGAGTTGCTCTGTCCACTTTTGATGATAGCACATCTATTATTACATTAGTCTCTGCAGCCGATCGAATGATATCACAATTGTCAGACCGTACTCATTCTACAGCACTTGCACCTAATCCAGCATTATCCAATGTTGTAAATACTTTCTCCACCGATAGAAATTTTCCAAAAATGGACCTACAGCCTACAAGGGAATGTCGCCATACCTGCCCCCCCCCCCCCCCAGAGGCTCCACCACCTTATATGGGGTCGTTAATGTCTGGAGACATTACGGAGGATCAACATGTCTGTGCTGCAGGATTACCTAGAGCTGAAACTTCAGACACCACTCCGCTTCGCCAAATTTTGCAACGACTGGACGTCATTGAGGAGCGCATGAATATATGAGTGCCTCGCCCGTTTGTTCCACATAGAGGGCGTAACAGTCTCAACGGTAAAGGTGCGTCCCATCCATCATTTTCTACCTTTACCAACGTTGAATTGTGCTGGTACCATTCCACCTTTGGTGCCAGGGCCAGACAGTGCCGTCCACCATGCCAGTGGTCGGGAAACGAGTTCGGCGGGGGGCAAGTGAATGCGAGCTCCTCCGCACTTTTTGACGCCCCTGTGTCTTTGCTACGTGTAAAAGACCTGTGGGAATTTATGTCACATACATATATTTAATATGAGGTCTTACCTAATCAAAACCCATATTCTATCTCATCCCGACACAATATCCCAGCTAATCAACTAACTAGGATACTTATCGGTAGATAGTGGGTTGAAATGGTTGTAGGCTTGATTAATACTGCCTGTTCCGTGATCCGAAGTGGTCAGTGCTTGATCGAGGCCGCCCGTGAATGACGAAGGTGGAGGCGTTAGTTGTTATCGAGGCGTCAATCGGTTTTCACACCCTCACAGCGCGGCAATTATAATCATTGAGGCGTCAAGGAAGCTATTCAGGCTTAATAGACGCGGCACTGATATTTGCTATGTCACTGAGACAAGTCCTATTGTTTTATCACTTATATGTACAAAATTAACGTATGTACAAATCTATTCAATATACAAGCGCGTATATATTAGTAAGAGATGTTATTAAGGCGAGGGTCTGGAGTGAACTGTACTTGTACTTGTACTTATAGACAAGCACGTATATTTAATAAGATGTTACCTCGATAGAGGTGTGGAGTGTACTAACCTCCCCGGTGAGCGGCAGCCATCGCCATCCTACCCTTGCCACGTATAAACGCAGGATAGGAACAAATATTATGACTACGACCAATAGCCAGTCGCTCCAATCAAGGTGCTAATTATATAAGGTGCAAATGATAGCAGTGAGAATGTTCATTAATATTATCCCAGTACTTATCATTTACTTAAATTACCTTAAATAATACCCATTACCATTATAAGTATATATATACATCCCTACGCACCCCCTGATGAGCGGACAATACCTTCCTCACTAGGGGGGGGTGGAAACAAACCACCACTCTATCAATTATGAGAGGGTGGTTGGTGGATAATTTCCACAACTGGAGGCCGGCGAAAACTGAAGTTCCGCTTCAAGTGACATCACCCCAGGCCACATAGCGCCGGAACATTTCAATAGTGTTTTCGGCACTTTGGTCTTTGGCTATTTTGAAATATATAGCCCTGATAGAGGTACACGTGAATATGCAGACATATACTTGATCGGGGGGAGAGTTATCTCCTGATATTATAGTATCCCCAGTATAGTCCTCACCATTGACCTCAATTGGTTTTAGGATCTCTCTATCAGCGGGAAGTTCAGGGGGACCTAGATAGGAGACTAGTCTACACTCAGATCTATTAAATTTAATGAAAGATTTGAGGTAATATTTGACTGCCTGTCTACCATGATTTATCCAAAATTGACACCTGATATCGGCTAATATTGTAGCCATTCCGCCATGTAATGAGTTCCTATGATATTCTTCCACCAACAATTTAGTAAGATGATGGCGTTTTGGAATTAGTATGGGATTGCAGGTGGTATTTGGAAGATCAGCTTTCAAATTTCGTCCTCGACACCTAGTTATGCCCTCATGATCAAGGTGCAGACCTAATAATTTGGTCAATTTGTTCCTATGGGGGCTGGCTGAGGCCAAGAGCTGATATTCCTCAGGAAATACCTGCTTCTGTATTGTTCTGATCTAAAACTTCAATGGATCAGAGCTATCCCTTTTAATTGATTTAAAGACTAAATTAGTAGTCTTAATTAGTTTGCTCAGTAATGAAAGCCTTTCTATGTATACACAGGATCTGGGATCAATTCAGGTTCCCTTATTATATCTACAGATATGTCTGGCTGAGTGGAAACCTGTATAGGCATATTATTACACTCTTTCAGCCAGGTAGGGCCTTTAAACCATAATCCTGTGTTCAATTTGAGGGTAGAATTTCCTCGCGACACATTATTATTATTAGGATTTTCAATATTGGCAATATATTCATTATGAACTGGAATATCACTTTCCTCTAATACCTCACTAATTGGTGTGGGCAAGAAAGTGGTTCCAATTTTGGTAATTAATAGGGGCTGTGCATGACTAGGAATACTCTTCTCTTATTCGGCTTGGTGAGTATGTGGGATGGGTCCCATTATTACCTTACCACCAGCACTGGGGAACATAGAGACGTTATGTATTTTGATGACCTTCCTTAGGTAACGCCCGAAATAATCAGCGCCTATTATTAATTGGAAGGGACCATCAACGTCTTCGAAGGTATTACTAACTAGTTTAACACCATTATCCCTCAGCATTTCAGCTGTGTCTTTTAGTTCATTAACAGTTAAACTGATACCAATATTATTAATTACTACAGCAGCTACCCTACATTTATATCTTCCTAATTGGACTAGGGGTTGAACTATGTCAAAGGTTTGAGCCTCTGTATTGGCAAGAAAACCTGATATGGCTAAGTTCACTTTATTAATTATGTGTAGTTGTAATAATTCAACTATCTCCCTGCTTATGAAGGACCTTTGTGCACCACTGTCAAACATTGTCTTTACATTGACTGAATTACCATTATGGCACACCTTCAATTCTGCAGTAGGAACAGCTCCTGAACTACTCTTATAAGTGACTGCCATTTTAACTACTGTAGGGTCTGAGTTATTATCACTGTTAGGACAAAGAGCGATGTTATGAATAGATTGTTTACATTTCCTACAAGTTCTTAAGTTTATAGGGCATACATTTGAAGCATGTTTACCACGGAGACAGGTTAGGCAATTACCGAGGCTCATTAACCTTTCAACTCTCGTGTAACAATCTGAATAGATATTACATGTGGAGGGTGGATGTTCCCCCTCACATAAGACACAATTTATTATTCGTACTTCACTAGAAGTAGCCCTGAATTAGGGATTGTATCTATTATTTGAGTAGGTCTAAGTGGTTTACTGGTAGGCTGAGAAGTTTGAATCTTAATTACAGGCAGTTTGATTTGCGTAACAGGCGCAGGATAAATACCCACTAACGAGGGATCTTTAAACTCTGAGGGTGGCTGATATAGCTGATTACCCTCAGGCGTAATAATCGTCATCTCCCTGTGAGGGGGTTCTTGCTCAATACCTTGCAAATTTTGGGTTAAAGAAGCTATAGCTGTTGATGGAATATGAGCACACTCCTGTAATCCCTCATATTCAATTACTTTATCGAGATATCTTTGACATTCGGGTTCATGATTGGTCACACATTGGTGAATAATTTCTTTATCCCCAGCTTGTCTTAATTGAACTTCATATAGGCAGTAAGCCTCCTCATATTTTTCCCATTGCTCATTGAACAATGGCAGACCTGTCTTTAAATTAATATAATCAATAGTAATTGCCTTAATTGCGTACTCACATTTATTATATATTCGTGTGAGCATTGCTAACTTAGCTAATAATGAATGCTTAGCTAATTTCGCCATGATTTAGTTAATAACTGTCAAATAAAATATTAAATCCAAGATTACGTCATTAAAAATAATTGTTAGTTGATAATTCATTATTATATCAAGTGGTGGTAGTGCCTGCTCGGCCTAACAAGGACGCGTAGCAAAACGTATATAATTTCAACCACCACCTAACTACTACAACTAACTAGAACTACGCAACCTCTGATGTTATCTACTACCTGGCGTATGGTAGTTGAACAGCTGAGTCATTCCTGACGCCGCGAAACACCCCACTTCCATAACCAGCAATTCTGGCAGTCACATAATTACGCCTCACAAAGACCACCTTGAATCACATGAACATCAATATTCCTCACTCGGGGCACCGATGTGGGAATTTATGTCACATACATATATTTAATATGAGGTCTTACCTAATCAAAACCCATATTCTATCTCATCCCGACACAATACCCCAGCTAATCAACTAACTAGGATACTTATCGGTGGATAGTGCGTTGAAATGGTTGTAGGCTTGATTAATATTGCCTGTTCCGTGATCCAAAGTGGTCAGCGCTTGATCGAGGCCGCCCGTGAATGACGAAGGAGGAGGCGTCAGTTGTTATCGAGGCGTCAATCGGTTTTCACACCCTCACAGCGCGGCGATTACAATCATTGAGGCGTCAAGGAAGCTATTCAGGCTTAATAGACGCGGCACTGATATTTGCTATGTCGCTGAGACAAGTCCTATTGTTTTATCACTTATATGTACAAAATTAACGTATGTACAAATCTATTCAATATACAAGCGCGTATATATTAGTAAGAGATGTTATTAAGGCGAGGGTCTGGAGTGAACTGTACTTGTACTTGTACTTATAGACAAGCACGTATATTTAATAAGATGTTACCTCGATAGAGGTGTGGAGTGTACTAACCTCCCCGGTGAGCGGCAGCCATCGCCATCCTACCCTTGCCACGTATAAACGCAGGATAGGAACAAATATTATGACTACGACCAATAGCCAGTCGCTCCAATCAAGGTGCTAATTATATAAGGTGCAAATGATAGCACTGAGAATGTTCATTAATATTATCCCAGTACTTATCATTTACTTAAATTAGCTTAAATAATACCCATTACCATTATAATTATATATATACATCCCTACGCACCCCCTGATGAGCGGACAATACCTCCCTCACTAGGGGGGGGGGGGAAACAAACCACCACTCTACCAATTATGAGAGGGTGGTTGGTGGATAATTTCCACAAGACCAATGCACTGGCAAGAGTTTCTTAGTGGACACAGGAGCATCCGTCAGCATTCTCCCTCCTACCCAGGATGACCGCAAGTATACGCCACCTGCGTTCGACCTTCTGGCGGCCAACGGAACACCAATTGCGACTTATGGCACAGAGAGGATCACGATGGATTTCAGTTTGCCCAGTAAGTTCCCATGGGTTTTTGTAGTTGCAGAAGTTACTCAGCCCATACTGGGATACGACTTTCTTACTTATTATGAGCTGCTTGTTGACCCTGGCAACCGCTGCTTACGACAGCAGTCATCACACGCCACCATTGGAAGTACCGTTGCCAGGTGTGAGAGCCCACGTATCACACTCATTCATAATAATACCGACATTGTAGACCTTCAAGAATTTCCTACTTTCACAGAGCCTCTCCAACGACGATCAGCTACTGTCCATGACGTGTTCCATCATATCAAGACGACAGGCCCACCAGTGTAGCTACGCTCGACCACGGCGCTTGCATCACGACCGACTCCTAGCGGCGAAGGCAGAGTTCGATTCTCTGCTAAAGGATGGAACGATACAACCATCGAAGAGCTGTTGGGCGTCACCTCTCCATATGGTCCTCAAGCCTTCTTGTGGCGTGCGTGTGGGGATTATAGAGCACTGAACAAGGTTACCGTGCCGGATAGGTACCCTATACCACACATTCAGGATTTCCATCTGAAGTTAAACGGACAAAGTATCTTTTCTAAGATAGACCTAGTGAGAGCTTTCCATCAATCCCAGTTCACCCTGCAGACATACCCAAAACAGCTATAACTACGCCTTTTGGACTGTACGAATTCAGATATATGAATTTTGGTTTACGGAATGCGGCACAAACCTTTCAACGCTATATGGACCATGTCTTGCGCGACCTTGATTTTGCCACTGTGTATATTGATGATATTCTAGTGGCATCCAGCAGTAAGGAGGAACATCGCACCCATCTTCAGCAGCTTTTGGTACGACTTCGAGACAATAACATCAAAATCCAACCAGCGAAGTGTGTTTTTGGGTGGAAGCAGTTGATTTTAGGACATCGGGGGGAGTAAAAAAGGGTATTACCCCATTGCCACAGAAAGTAGATGCTATTCGTTAGTTCCCACAACCAACTTTGCAAGAAAGCTCAGGGAGTTTCTGGGTATTGTAAAATTACTACACCGTTGCCTCCCAAGCCAGCAGATACGTTACTCCCGGTTACATGACCTTCTGAAGGGTATTCCCCACAGATCGACAGCCCCGCTGAAGTTGGTCACAAGAGGCTGCAGCTGCTTTCACTACCATAAGGAGGATATGCACGGTTCCTCGTCTTGCTTACCCAAAAACCCTGAAGCACAGGTCTTTCTTACTACCGACCCCCTCTTCTACTGCGGTCGGCGCAGTGCTTCAGCAGTCAGTCCAGGTGAAGTATCGCCTATGGTTTCTACACCCAGCGCCTCGAGACTACCCAAGTCAAGTACAGTACATATGATAGGGAATATTGGCGATATACAGGGCCCTTTGCGGCACTTCAAACACCTGCTAGAGGGTAGGCAGTTTACATTCTCTGTGATCACAACCCTTTTGATTTTCGCTATGGCACGTCCGTCCGATGCATATACCCACGGGTTCAGCGACAGCTTCCTATGTTTCGGAGTTCACGACTGACATCCGCCATGTTGGCGGAGTTGAGAACCCTGTGGCTGACCCCCTTTCTCGCGCTCCATCTATAATATTCTCAATCCCCAGTGCCTCTTGATTACCAACAGATCGCTAGCGCTCAAGAGACAGACGAAGAGATGGCCGGTTCAAGAGAGATCATTGTCACTTCAGTTACGTCCCTCTCAAGTGCCTGGGACAACACTTCAGTTATGGTATGACGTGTCGTGTGGAGAGGCCAGACCATTCATCCCAAGATCTCAACGACGAATGGTTTTCAATCACTTCCACAACATGAGCCACCCAGGAATCAAGGCTACCCAGCGACTCTTAACTCGGCCACGTATTCGAGCAGATGCTCGTTCCTGGGTTCAACAGTGTCTCGCGTGTCAGGCATCAAAGGTTCATCGCCACGTGAAGGCTCCGCTGCAACCCTTTTCTTTACCAAGATGCAGGTTCTGATGCATGGACTGTTCATGTGAATATTATAGGACCTTGGTCCTATAACATCCAGAGGGTACAGGTATATCTTAACGTGTATCGATCGTTTCACTAGATGGACTACAGCAGTGCCTATGCCGGACATCTCTGCAAAATCGACGGCTTTAGCATTCCTCTCGGGATGGGTCTCTCACTTTGGTGCACCTACTACAGTCATCACAGACCGTGGGGCCCAGTTTGAATCACATATGTGGCAAGAGTTACTAGCTTTTCTAAGCACTACTCACAATCACACAACTGCTTATCATTCACAGGCTAACGGAATGGTTGAACGTTTTCATCGCCATCTCAAGGACGCCCTTAAGGCTCAAACTCATCCGTACCCCCTGGGGTGGAAATCTTTGCCATTGGTACTGCTCGCCCCTTTGCACTACAACAAGGAAGATCTCAAAAGCCAGTTCCCGCAGAGCTTACGTTCGGCCAGACCCTACGCCTACCGGGAGGTTCTCTGCAGGGGTTGACAAGGAGCAAGGTATGGACAAGCACATGTTTCTAGACTCTTCCGTCAGATCACTTCCAGATTGTTTCTATTGCACCTCGCCAGCCTACAAGACATGCTCCCACGTCCCGCGTGATCTAGAGCGTGCCGAGTATGTATGGATACGACATGACGCCCGACGCGTCCACTTGATCGCCCGTATGACGGTCCCTTCAAGGTGCTATCTAGACATGATAAGTACTTTACTGTAAGTCGAGGAAGCCCCCCAGGATAATGTCTCTGTGGATCGTCTAAAACCGGCTAAATACAACATGATGTACCTCATCCTATCCCTCACACTCAGCACCAGATACTCGTACACTTCGCTTTAGCCTCCGGCCTGGCTCATCGCCCTTCTCCGCCTGTTGCTCCCTATAAACAGACTCTGGTTTTATATATATATATAATATATATATATTATATATATATAATATATATACCTATACACCTCCTGATGATCACAATGACTCACAGCTGCCAAAACGATGATGAAATTCTTTCCCATGAACATCTGCGACCAAGAACAGTTTCCAGGAGTGGTAGACTGCTCGCCCACCAGAGAGGTATGCATCTTTCATCAAACCCCGTCTTCTCATGACCGTTACTTTCTCAGATCGCCATTCCCAAAGTTTTGGATTTGCCTGAGGGGAGAGTACATGGTGCCCAAAGCTTCGAAGCAGGGCGGTTCAATGTATCACCCCCACAAGGGGGCACCACTTCTTCACGGCCACGTCACAGGAGGGCACGTGGGCCGTCGGGTATATAACGAGGATGGACCGGGACAGCGATAGATTCCTGCGACCGCACTCACAATCCTCCTCGGGCTACCTTTTATGGGTTAAAAGGGAGCTACAGACCTCACCTTCGCCCTGGCCAGCCGCCTCGTCTACCTGTATGGGTTTCAGGGAGCTACAGGACCTCACCTTTCGCCCCCGGCCAGCCGCCTGTCTACCTGTATGGGTTACAGGGAGCTACGGACCTCACCTTCGCCCTGGCAGCCGCCTCGGGCTACCTGTATGGGTACAGGGAGTTACGACCTCACCTTCGCCCTGGCCAGCCGCCTCGTCTACCTGTATGGGTTACAGGGAGCTACGGACCTCACCTTCGCCCGGCCAGCCGCCTCGTCTACCTGCATGAGTTACGAGGTTAAGTAACCTACGAAATCGTCCCCCTGGGTTTGGTGTGCTTTCACGTCCTCCACGTTACGTTGTCTTCCTTGTGGCAAACGTATTATTTGTTTGTGATCCAGCGACCTGTGTACTTTATTGACATATGTTGGTGACGGCTATTTAATGTTAAGTAAAGGGCAAAGTTAAGGTGTGTTTACTTAATTTGAGCCTGTGACAGCGTGAATCAATAAACTTTTCGATATTAAATTCCATCTGCCACCTGACTACCCACTCATTTAATTTATTATCTAAGTCCCCCTGCAATATGTTTACATCAGACTGTGATCCTACCTACCTTAGTATCATCAGCAAACTTTCTGATATCACTGCTGATCTCAGTATCAAATAGTAATGAACCCAAAACAGACTCTTGTGGAACAGCACTTGTTATCTTCCCCCATTCAGATTTAGAACCATAACTTATAACCCTTTGTTGCCTATCACTTAGCCATGATCTAATCCAACGAAGAACCTTCCCATCTATTCCATGAGCCTTAACCTTATTTAAAAGTCTCTCGTGTAGTATCTTGTCGAATACCTTACTAAAATCCAGGTGTACTATATCATAATCCTCGTGGTGGCCGTCGAGACATTCCTGAATGACGAGTGTGTGACGTCATGTGACAGAATCCCGGGCTATTGTCCCTGGATGAGGCGTGATCGGAACACCGGAGAGGGCGTTTGTGTAGCTGTGTGTCATCGCGAGGGACTGCAGCTTCAGTTACTGCCTGTCCCCGTCCCCGAGGAGATCGAGGCGATCCTCGCCGATAAACGTGCTGTCCTGCTATGCGCGCTCTATCGCCCGTAATGGCATGGCGGAGTGCCCCTCGCCTTCCTCACCGACCAGCTGGACACCATTATGGCCACCTGAGACTGCCAGAACACTGTTGTCATGGGCGGCCTGAATCAGCATTTGGTGAACCCTAGAGTTAACAGTGGACCACAGGCTCACCAACCATGTTACCTTTCCCACATACGTGCGTGCTGCATCTCTGGACCCTGTGCTCACTGATCTTCCTGCAGACACTGCAGTGCAGCCAGCTGAACAGAGTTGGTTGCTCTGACCATAATGCAGTGCTCTCCCACATCGGCCTCAACTCCGCCAGCGAGGAAACAAGCCATCGGGTCATATGGTTCTGGGACCGAGCAGACTGGCTGGCCGTCAAGCGCACCCTGATTGTCACTGACTGGGCCGCCACAGTCTGTGGTGACGCGGATCACAACGTGTCCTCATTCACCGCCACCCTCCTTGCTGTGCAGGCCCAATACGTCCCTCACAGGACGTACCTTGCTGAGCCACGAGACCAGCCGTGGTTCGGGTTCAGGTGTCGCCTTGCCGTGGAGGAGAAATACAAGGCCTGGGTGCGCCTTAAGCGCCGCCCCACCCAGAGGAACAAGACCCTGGACCGTGCCGCCTATAAGGCCATGACCAGGACAGCTTCATGAGCCAGGAATAGGTGGGAAAATGATGTAAGGAGGAAACTAACCCCAACCAAGTTCACCCCAACCAATGGTGGTCCTTGGTGAAGGAGAGGCAAGGCACCGCCACCCAGGAGAGGATCCCGCCTCTCACAACACCAGCTGGAGACTGGGTGGTGAAAAAACAGGAGAAGGCAGACCTCCTGGCGACACACTTCAGCAGGAAGATGACAACACAGGAGCCAGAGAAGCTGCCACCTCACCTCGCCCGTCTGTGTCACCTGAGCCTGGACAGCCCGGAGATAACAGAGGACACCGTGGCCCACCTCCTGCACACCGTTAACACCAAGAAGGCGCCTGGGCCTGATGGTGTGAGTCCCTTCCTGATCAAGCACTTTGCAGAGGAGCTGACAGGGCACCTCACGCACATCTTTCAGCAGTCAGTGCCTTCAAACGGGCGCCTGGCCAAGCCTATGGAAGGAGGCTCGTGTCACGCCGGTTTACAAGAAAAAGGTGAGGACTGATCCAGCCAACTATCGTCCAATCTCGCTCCTGTCAGTTGTCAGCAAGATCTTGGAAGGATTATTGCAGAGCATCTGGCCCGCCACCTCGAGGAGCACCACCTAATGTCCCCGAGACAGTACGGGTTTAGGAAGGGACCATCTGCCTCGGACCTGCTTTTCCTGCTCTCCAAATCATGGCAGGACTCCCTGGACTCTGGCCGACCATCCCTGAACATTGCCGGGGCATTCAACTGTGTGTAGCACAAGAGCCTCCTGGCATAGCTCGAACAGCTCGGTATCACGGTTCACCTGCTGGCGCTGTTCTCGAGCTACCTGCACAGCCGGAGTCTGAGGGTGGTGGTGAAGGCTTCTGAGGGTGGTGGCTGACGTGGCAGCACGTCAGCCACATTCCCGGTGGAGGCTTATGTTCCACAGGGGTCGGTCCTGGGCCCCATCCTGTGGAACATTTATTTTAATGACCTCCTACAGAGCCTCTTCGTGGCGTCTGCCTATGCTGACGATTGCACAGTGTCTCACACCTACACAAGACAAGCGAAGAGACAGCGAACGTGATAAATGCCACCAACAGTCAACTTGGTGACATCATGGCCTGTGGAAGACAGTGGACAGTCAAGATTGCTGCCGAGAAGACCCAGGCCTTGGTCATTTCACGTTCAAGGGAGCACACCAGGCTGCTCGTGGGAAAGCTGAAGTTTGGAGACGACACCCTTGCCATCAAGGACATCATAAACATCCTGGGGGTAGAGGTTGACTCCAG
>JACEEZ010024116.1:40000-55000 GCA_016584305.1 Chionoecetes opilio
GGGGACCGTCAGGACTGCAACAATTACCGTGGTATTACACTGCTCAGCGTACCAGGCAAGGTGCTTGCCCATCTATTGCTGACACCAATTCGCAGTCACCTGGTGAAGCATCAGAGACCTCAGCAGTCTGGGTTCACGCCTGCTAAGTCAACAACGGACCGTATCCTAGCGCTTCGTGTCCTGGTGGAACGCCGACGTGAGTTTCGACAGGGGATGCTTGCAGCTTATGTTGATCTCAGGAAGGCGTTTGACTCAGTGCATCGTGAGTCACTCTGGGATCTTCTGCGACTTCGAGGGATTCCTGCAAGGACTATTGGTTTGATAACTGGTCTGTATTCTGGGACTGAGAGTGCTGTGAAGTGTGGGGCAGGTGTATCCAGCTTCTTTCCTGTGAATACAGGAGTGAGGCAAGGGTGCGTCCTTGCCCTATCACTTTTCAACGCTTGTATGGACTGGGTTGGACAAGGTTGTAGATCAAAGTGATTGTGGAGCATCCGTCGGCAACACCAAGATCACTGATCTTGTTTTTGCCGATGATGCAGTAATCTTTGCTGAGTCGCTGGAGGTCCTGGTGATGGCTCTCGAGGCGCTGCACGAGGAGGGAAAGCCTTTGGGACTTGCGGTCTCCTGGCTCAGGACCAAGATCCAGGTGTTTGGAGACTTACTAGATGAAGCAGTACAGTCTGTTCATGCATGTGGCGAGGACATTGAGATCTTGGACAGTTTTACATACCTTGGTAGCGCAGTCCATAATGACGGCGGGTCACGTCAAGAAGCCTTACGGCGGATTGGCATAGCCCACGGTGTTATGGACTCGCTCAGCGGGAGTATTTGGCGTTGTCGGTACCTGTGCAGGAGGACAAAGATCAGGATCTTCAAGTCGCTTGTGATCCCTGTCTTACTCTATGGTTGTGAGACATGGACACAAAATAGTGACTTGAAGAGACGAATCAATGCCTTTGGTAATAAGTGTCTTCGCAGAATCATAGGGTATCGCTGGGATGATCACGTGTCAAATCAGCGATTGCACCGTGAGACTGAATCGAGGCCTATTACCTGCATATTCCGTCAGCGCCAACTTCGGCTATATGGGCATGTGGCACGCAACCCTGAAACCGGATCCTTCCCATCGGGTTGTATCTGTAAGAGACAATCCGGCGTGGAGGAGGCCAAGGGGGCGCACACAAGGCTCGTGGCTGGGGCAAGTTGATGTTTCTTGTCGAGAGCTGCTTGGTATGGGAAAGGAGCCTGCATGGGAACTCGCGCGTGGTGACCCCCGGGAGTGGCGTCGTAGGGTGGGCGAGGCGACGCGCCCCACGGCGTATGTCCCCAATGATTGATTGATTGTTATAGTTACATGCATATGGCTAAACAGTTTCTGTACCTGTTTCATTCCATATTGTTACATGTTCTTTTCATATCATTATATTAACTATTCATGTAAACACTCCATATGCAAATATATCCTGTATTTTCAGTACATCTATTTTGTATATACTGTTCAAGTTTTTCCAATAAAAATACAGTCGCGAGTGAGTCGCCGGCGAGGTCAGACGGGGTCGCTCCGTGAGCCCCGCTGTGAACGTCGCGTGACCTATCCCGACCTATGTCCTCGCCGCATCGAGTGACCGCGCCTGTGTCGATACCCGGACTTGAGACAGACTAGTGTTAGTGTGAACACGCCGTCGTAAATGAAAATGATCACATGCAGTGCTGCACCTCCGAATGCTTTCTCGCCAGGGGTGGGGAAGCGGGCTTCGGAGCGCCGCTCCTCGTCGTCTCCTCCCACACACTCGACACCTAAAGAGGCCGCCCGTAGTCCCGAGCGCGAGCTTGCCAGCGCCGACGGAGGCCCCGTGGGCGAGAATTTTACTCACTCTCACCCACATTTCCCTCAGGAGGGGAGGGCCGCAGGAGGCCGCGCAAAGGGAAAGGCCCGGACCACTTGTGGGGCAACGGTCGCGCCGCCCGCCCAAATTCAAAATGGGAAGCTTGGTGGACCCAAACCACCCCCTACCCGGCAATCACGGCCCTTCCCAGAAAAGAGAACCCACCCTGAGGATGAGGTTAGGCCCCCTCTCTACGGAGGGGAAAACATCCCCCACCCCCAAAAGGGCCCAAAAGGAAATTTTGTGGCGCTCCTTGGGGGCCCCCGCTGACGGGGGCAATAGGGGGCTCCTCCTTTCCCCAGTGTGGGGAGGGACAAGGTAGTGCTGGAGCGCTTTCCCTTTTTACTTCCCCCCCGATTTTCGGTGAAGGGCAAAACCCCCAAGTGGGGCCGCCACACGGGGTGCGGGGGAGGGGCAAACCCTAGCAAAGAAACAGGGGCTAAAATTTTCCACAGGGGCCCCCACCTGCCAAGTGACCCTACGTTCCCTGGGGCAAACCACACCTTTTTCGGCCCCCACCGGAGCGACGGGTGGGGCTAAAGGGGCCAGCGCTTCAAAACCCCCCTGCCAAAATTAGGTTGACGAGCAACCACCCCTTTAGGGGTGGAGTTGCAGCCTTAAACCAAACCCAAAAAGGGGGACAATTGGCCGGGCCCCAAAGTCCAAGAGGGGCCCCCAACCCCCAAGTGTCCGGGAATTTCGGAGAAAAAAACCACGCCTGGGGAAACCCCCAAATTTTCCCGGAGGGCTTGCAGGGTGCCTCGCCGCAGCAGCATGAGGAAAGAGGAGCACCAGGAGGACCTCAAGGAGCACCCCCGGGGGAGCACCTTAGCCCAAAGGTGGGGGGCCAAAAACCCCCATCCGGAAAACACGTTTGGGAAAAAACCACAGGAACAACGCGGCCCAAAACCCCCTTCATCCCGCTCCTCTTCCAGCCAGGCCCCGCCTGGGTCAAAAGGGGGGCCAAGGGAGCCCCTCCCCCCTAGTCCCCAAGGGAACCCCCCCCCAGGGCCGGGGGGTTCCCGGGCGGAAGGGGAAAATTAAAACGCAGTGAAACAAAATTAAATTTTTTTAAATGGGAGGAGGGGGCTTTCCATCACCCCCCCCCCCCGCTACTCCCCCCCCCCACTGCCTAAACCGGGAGACTGGGAAACCCAAACCCCCCCACCACACAGGAGTCGCCCTCAAAAATCACCCGCCCCGCCAAACCACCTTTCACCCTGCAGTGCCCGGGTCGCCAGCGACAAGCCGAGGGGGCGTTTGCACTAACCTCAAACCACCGTGACAACGTCCCCCTCCGCGAAGGGGGGACACGTGGGAAATTTTTGATTGCAAACATCGTCCGCAAAGACAAAGTTAAGGGGGAAGGCTCCCCCGCCACACGGAGCTCCCACTGCCACCGGGGGAGGAATTTTTAACGTGGCTCCTCCTCGAGGAGATGGAATTTACCTCATTTTAGGCGGCCTCATACGACCCCAAAAGAGGGATCCAAGCCAGCCCTTCCCCCTCCCAGCAGAAACCTTCATCTTACGCCCGGGCCACGCTGACAAAAGAAACCCCCCACGCGGCGCCGCCGGCTTGCACCCCCCCCCTTCAAGGGGGCTTTCTGGGGTGAATGCCCAGGGGCCTTTCCCCGGCCCCCAAGAAACCTCAGGTGTGCAGGCCCCTTTTTCGAGGAGGACCTTTACGTGGTTTCTCCTAAGAAGACGGGGCCCCCACCTGCGAATTTAAGTGGCTCATTGGGGCTACAAATTTCCAATCCTCCCCTTTCCAAGAAAGGGAAAAACCCCTGGCTGCGTGACGTGGTGAGGAAACGCATCCCTAACCGCGAATCACCCCACCCGGTTGCACTGTGGTATGGGGTTTGGGGGCCTTTGGGGGTTTGGAGCTGGGGACGTGGGAGGACTCGAGCCCCAGTGTATAAAAATGTACAGGAGCCCGCAAAAACCCAAAGGAGGCAGGGGACTGCCCCCCAATTTGGGAAACGCACACTCCTCCTATGGCGGGCAAATTTTTAAAGCCCACCAGGGCCCCTTCTGCAGTCAGTGCGGCAACCCCGCCCCGGGCGATCGTCACCTAGGAGGTTGGGGTTTGAGGAGTTCCCTTTTTAAAAAATCCATCTCCTCAAAAACCGGGGGGGCCCCACCCATCACCGGGGGGGGGCGAATGGCCTCACCTTTGGGGTCGGGTTTACCCCGGACGGCCCGGCCCCATCGGGCCGGTGCACCCTACCTTTACCATGACCACACGGCCCCCCCCTCATCACCCTCACAGCGGCGCCGCCGATCCCGCCACCCCCCTCCGCCCCCCGATGGAAAAATCAAAAAGGCGGACTGGGGCCCCAAATTTCAAGCTTTTCCCCTTTACGAGTGGTGGGTCAACCCCTTTTGAGCCACCCGGCGGGCCTTCCCCAACAGGGGGAGGGACCTCAAAGGGCGCCCTTCAGAGGGCAGCCCACGCAAACCATTTCCCAATTGCTCTCCGGGCCCCCGCCACCCCCCCGATTAGTGGTTTCTACAACAGGGCTTTGAAAGGGGGAGCACAAAAAAACCCAATTTAACCTGCAAAAGAAAGCTTCCCACACAGGGGCCCCTAAACCCCCCCAACCTTTTCGGCCCGGGGGCAGGTGGGTGGGAAACCACCGCTCGACAGATGTCTCAGCGGGGCCAAGGGGGGCCAAAATGTGGGTTTTAGTTTGGGGCGCCTCTTTCAACCAGGAAACCTCCCTCGGCCCGCCGTGGAAGGGAAAGTCAGGGGCGGCTTTTTTTGGTGCCGGGCCCTCCCGAAAACCCCCAAACCCCCACCCACACCCACCTGAAAAAGGGGGAGAGGCTCAATCGGTGTTTTTCCCCCGCCCAGAGGGTTTCCCGCGCCCAAATTTCCCCCTCGGGAAAACACCAAAACCCCCAGCAACAAACTTTTGACAACCCGCGTTTTGGGCTGTCAGGGAGGGCCCCGGGGGGAAAACCCGCTTGGCACCCCCTCTTCTTCCCCGCCAGGAAAATGTCGTCGGCGAGGAAAAAACATGGGGGCGACACAGCTGCAGGGGACGGACGGTTTTGACCCTTTTCTCCATGCTGGCTCCCTGCCGGGGGCCCGCCCGGGGGCGCCGGCTTTCTCCCCCCACGCTCAAAAAGCCGTCTTGGGGTGGCAAAAGGGCACCTGCCACCCAGCGGGAAGGGGGCCGAATTAAAATTTAGCCCCTTTTCCCCCAAAACCCAGGGAGGGGCCCCCCAAGCTCAAAGCCTTTTCTCCCTTTCCTTTTTTCCGCCCCGGCTAAACGGCCGGAGAAGGGGGCTTTTCGCGACTGCAGGGGGCGTGGGGGGCCCTTTCCCCCCTCACGGGGGTTTTTTGGGGTTCACCCCCCGGCGTGGGCCACAGCTGACAGCCTCCCCACCCTGGGTTTACCCCAGGGCCCAAAAACCCGCCCCCCATAGATCCCCCGTCCTTTTTCCCCATGACCTTTAGAAAGCCCTTTCAAACGGCCAGCCCCCCACGCTATTCTCGCCACCCTCACGAGGAAGGGGGTCCGGGGAAGAAATGCTTGCCCTTTGGGTCGGGAAATACCCCCAAAACACCGTTGGGCCCCGAGTCAAATTTTAGGGGCAACCCAAATCCCGGGTTCAAGGAATGGAAAACGGGGGCGCCCCAGGGGGGCCCCTCCCCGGTCCGGCCCCCTTCCTGGTTTAACCCGGGTGATGGGAGGAGGTTTGGCGGGCCCCCGCCCTTTTCCAAAGGGTGGCACCGGGGGCCCTGGGTAGCTACGGCCCACGACCTGGCCCTCTTTTTTCCCCGGGGCGGGGGGACAGGCTTTAAAACGCAGCGCGCTCTCGACCCCTCCCGGGCCAAAAAATTTCGAGGAGCCTGGGCCTCAAAATCTCGGGGGGAGAATTTCCCGGGGCCAAAGACTATCCCAAAGGCACCGGGCCCAAAACCCAGTCGGTCAGCCGGGGCGTCCAGGGCAAACGGCCCCGGGCCCGGACGGACTCCTACCTGTAAATTTGGGGTGTGGCTCGAACAAAAGGCGGCGTCGTTCCCCGGGGCAGTTTAACCCCCTGAGGGGAAAGGAAAACAGGCCCCCGGGCTGAACGTGATTGGGGGCCCCTGAAAGGGCTTAACGCCGGGGGCCACCTTTTTTCTTCCACCCGCCGTTTCTACGTGCAGGCTGTGCGCTCCCTGGTGGGTTTTTTGCGGCCCCCCCTTTTCATCCCCTCACCCCCCCTTTTTTTCCCCCCGTCAGCAGGAGCGGCTCGAGGTGCTCCCCGGAACAAGGGCCCTGAGGGGCCCTACTGGGGGGTCCGAGATGGTCCAAACGCCTGCGTAATTGCAGAGCGGGGACCAATTTTGGGGCCCCCGCCACCAGGGGCAGTGATCGGCCTGTCGCGTGGCCAGAGTCTTCCACCGCGAAAATGGAGGGCGTGGCCGGCCCAAAAGGGGACTCCGGCTGGCCATGACCAATGAAACGGTGCCTGCGCGGCAAAAAGTGGTTTTATTAACACCTCGGTTTGCCCCCCCCACAAACCCCATTCACGCGGGTAAAACAAGGACAGTGGCGGGGGGGCCGATGTCCCCCGCCCCCCCACCTACTATGCCCCGCCTCCCTGGGGCCCCCCCGCCGCAGAGTTCCCGGCCCCGGGAGTTTTTTGCGTGCAAACCATTTTGGGACCACCCCCGGGGCCTGCGGGCCCGCACGCGCTGTATGGGGCCCTGGCCCAGGTCGTCGAGCGGGTCAGCCCGTATACTTCATTTACCCGGGGGTCGACCCGGGGTTATTTGGGAGTACAGGGGCCCGCGGTTTTGTCACGGGGGGTTTGGGCCCGAGTGTCTTGGGGGGCGTCCGACAACCCGTACCCCCCCAGACTTTGGGTTTGGGGGCCATCCCGCAAACCCCCCCGAACAAAGCCCGCACCGCGGGAGGGAACCGTGGGGAAAAACACACCGATCCTGGGGCGGGGCTGCAGGCCCTCCAAACCCCCCATCCCCCAAAGGGCAACGTGAGGCCATCACCACCATCCGGGGGAGCCTCAGAGCCTTGGGCCCCGCAGGGGAAGGGCGTTTTCAGGCTTTAAATGGATTTCCCCCGCCACGTAGGGGTCCCCGGGGGGAAAAAGAGGCGGGGGAATTCGGGCCGCCCAAGGGGGGAAACCGCCAAACGGCCCCCAAACGCCCCCAAAGCACGTGCCCCCACTTACAGCAGCTCAAGGGCCCGGCCCAGGCGGCCGCAGACACCGGGTTTCACCAGACACACCGAGAGCTTTGGGGCCCGGAAAGGCAAAGGGGGCCCGGTACCTGGGGGCCAACCTGACTACCCCCACGGGCGCCACCCAACAACAACCCAGGGCAGATGGCGCACTACTGGCATGTCGGCTGGGCTACTGCACCAGGGAGGAAGGGGCAGGAGGAAATTCGAGGGGGAAGAGGGCGATCACTGCGAGAAAAACACCCGTCGCCCACTGGGCAAATACCCCCTGTCCTGCCCCGCCAACCCCTCCCCTGAGGCCCGGCCCCCGGCCCCCCCCGCCCAGTCCCTTTCAAGTGGGGGGCCCGCGATTGGGGGTGAAGGGGGGGCCCCTTTTTTATGGTTTCCCCCCAAACCCCGGAGCGTGATGTTTTAGGGTGCTGCGGGGGCCCAAGCCCCCCCCCCCCCCACCCCGAACGCATTTACGTACCCCCCACCCTGCCGCCCCCGGGCGGAAACCCGGGGGCGGGAGGTGAAAACACCACACCCCCAAAGCCTCCACAATTGGCCCCTCCGTTTCCTGGCGGGGTAATTTAATCCCACTGGGGGGGCCCGATGCCCGCCCTTTTTACCTTTTTTTTTACTTTTATATGTATCCTTGTACAAACCTTGTATTTTTTTTTATATGTCCTGTATGTTGATTGTACAATAAACCTTTACAAATCAAACCAATAAAAATAAGAAAGAGAATCAATTGCGGATTGTATTATTATCATCATACCAATGGTAAGGGTTAAGGCTCAAAGGCTATATACTGCCGTGTCTCCGGACATCGGTTTGCCAGCGATCTTAACGGACTCAACACGGCGAGTGTGGACTGCGTGCCCTCGTTTGCGTCGCTATTACCTGCCAAATCCATTATGATGGTAACAACACAACCATTGGTAACCCTGGAGTGACCCGTTCACCCAGCTTGGGGCGAGGAAGACAGGACGGCTGTCAGCTATCACCTAGCCATGCAGGTGTAAGCTAGCCCTATCCCCCCAGCCACCCAGCCACCCAGTCTTCGGGTAGCAAGGGCATTGCCAGTCCTACGCAGACTGGACAGCACCTACAGCGCAAACGGACTACGCAGCTGGCCACTACTATGCTGCAGCTGACGCCACCCCTGCTGCCGCTCCAGTGGATACCGCAGCTGGCACTCCCGCTGCCGCGCAGCCCCTGCCGCAGCCCCTGCCGCAACCCCTGCCGCGCTGCCCCTGGCGCTGCCGCAGCCCCGCTGTCCTAGGCGCTGCCCCTGGCGCTGCACCTACCGCGCTGCCCCTGGCGCTGCCCCTGCCGCGCCGCCCCTGCCGCGCCGCCCCTGGCACTGCCCCGCCGCTGCCTCTACCGCTGGCAGTCTCCAGTGCAGACGCAGCCCCGCAGTCGACGCCGCCCCCTGCTGTACTATGTGGACTCCGCTCTCAGGACGCCGCGTCGTCGACTCCTGCCGCCACGGCTCTTCCTGCTGCCCGGCGCTGCTTCCTGCCGCCCGGCGCTGCCTCCTGCCCCTCGCCGCCGCCACCGTCACCGTCAACAGCGCCACTAGCCGCCATGCCTGACGACGACTCAACCACCGCTCTCAGGGCGCCGCGTCCTGCCTCCCGACGCCGCATCGTTGTGTCCCGCCGCGTGCTGACTCCTGCCGCCGCGTGCTGACTCCTGCCGCCTGACGCTGCTTCCTGCTGCCTGACGCTGCCTCCCGCAAGGCACCGCAAGGCACCGCAACGCACCGCAACACAACGCACCGCAACGCACCGCAACACAACGCACCGCAATGCACCGCAACACAACGCACCGCAACGCACCGCACCGCAACGCAACACAAGCCATCTTGGGCGCCGATTTTTTGACACACTTCGACCTCCTCGTCGACATCAAGAATCGCCGACTTCAAGATCCTTTAACCAGCAACCACAGCAGCAGCAGCAGCAGCAACCACAGCAGAAGCAGCAGCAACCACAGCAGCAGCAACCACAGCAACCACAGCAGCAGCAACCACAGCAGCAGCTTCAGCCCACCAACGTGAGGACTGGACTGTTGCTCTACCCCTTGTCCTCCTTGGCATACGAACGTCACTGAAGGAAGATCTAGGCCACTCCTTTGCTAAGCTCGTCTACGGAACTACACTCAGGCTACCAGGTGAACTCTTTCCCAGTACACCTGATTCCAGGCCTTACAGTATCCAGAACTTCGCCAGCAGCCTCAAGGACTCCATGCAGAACCTTCAGCCTGTGCAGCCTCGCACCTCTCCCTCCAAGACCTTCGTCAGCCAGGACCTCGACAGCTGCACTCACGTCTTCGTTAGGGTAAACGCAGCCAAAAAGCCCCTGCAGCAACCATACCAGGGCCCCTTTGAAGTCATCCGTAGGACGAGGAAGAACTTCCCCCATCCAACCGCAACGGGACTTTGGGACGTTATCCCATCGAACGCGTAAAACCTGCGTACCTGCTCCACTCTACAGCAACCACACCTGATGCAAGACCACGAAGTACTTCCAGTGTGGTGCCGGGTCGTTCCAAGAAAACGGTTTCGTTCCTCCTACCTCGCAACTAGAGGGGGAGTACTGTAGCAGCACGAGCTAATATACTTCAGTTTGCCTCTTCATCTCAGTTTTCTGTGTTCCAGTTTCATACGTTCTTAGTTTTGGAAGGTGTTACTTTAGTAAATATAACATCTTACATATACATACATAATTTAACAACTGCCTGTTATAATTACATGCATATGGCTACACAGTTTCTGTACCTGTTTTATTCCTTACTGTTACATGTTTTTTTCATATAATTATATTAACTAATCATGTAAACACTCCATATGCAAATATATCCTGTATTTTCAGTAAATCTATTTTGTATATACTGTTCAAGTTTTTCCAACTCACCCTTGGCCTTCAGTCGCGAGTGAGTCACCGGCGAGGTCAGACGGGGTCACTCCGTGAGCCCCGCTGTGCACGCCGCGTGACCTTCCCGACCTTCCGTGACCTTCCTCGCCGCATCGAGTGACCGCGCCTGTATCGACACCCGGACTTTAGACTGAGACTAGTGCGAGTGTGAACACGCCAGGGAAATGATCACACGCAGTACTGCAAATGCTTCCCCGCCAGGGGTGGGGAAGCGGGCTTCGGAGCGCCCCTTTCCCCGTCGTTCCCCCCCCCAAACACTCGAAAACCTATAATGAGGCTCACAAAAGAGGCCGACCGCATTCCCGAGCGCGAGGCGCGAGTTGCTAGCGCCGACGTGCCTACGAAGTCATATGGGTGAGAGTGAACCACAACTCGTCATTTGACATGTCCGTCAGGAGCGAGGACCAGCAGGAGACCCCGCAGGGCAAGGACTGGACCACTATGGTTAACGGTCGCGCCGCCCGCCCCGGGAAAATAGGAANTAATTTCCCCAAAAAAAAAAACCCCCCATTAGAAAAGCAAAAATAAAAAGGTGATTTGACTTGGTAGTTTTCCCGGTGCTATGTTGACTGGTTTTCTTAAAGGCAAAAGAAGGGTGTTACTGCTATGTTCCCCCGGAGAGTGTAAGCTTCAGCTATATACAGATGCTCCTAACAAAAGAAACGAGGTTTAAATGCCCTCGAAATTTGCCTGGGGCTGCTTCACTCAGCTTTGAGTCGGACACCCGGGCGAGACCCCGGGATATTTTCCGGGCCCCCTTTCGTGTTGATTAGGAAGGGTTTTTAGTGGTCTCCGGCAGTGTGTGTGTGTGTTGGTGTGTGTGTTGTGGGGTGTGTGTGTGTCACACAGGATGAGGATAAGGCGAAGCTTATGATAATTATATACGAGTGACATGTAGGGGGGACAGCTTTGGTAAAATCACCACTATGGGGGGACGACACAAAAAAGGTTAAAGACCCACTGGTCGGGGACATTACTTTAAGATGAATGATAAAATGTTGATATGGAATGGAGCCATACGGGCCTTCTCGGGCCCCCTGTAAAATAAAACAGATGAAGATGAAAAACACAGCCAGTCAAAAACCCACAATATCTTTAAAATAATTATATTAAAAAAAAATAATAAAAAATTTTGGTTTTCATAAAAATAAAAACTTTTAACTCCGCCCCGGGCCGCTACCCCCAAAAGGGGGGAAGGGGAAATTGCGTGCACGGGTTCAGGGGGGGTTTTGATATACGTAGCTCCTGTTTTAGCGGCCCCCCTCCCGCCATGTTCTTCCATCGTCCGGGGTCGTGGCAGAAAATTTAAACCCGGCCCCCTACCCTAAGGCCCCGGGTTGGGTTTTACCCCTTGTCCCGGGAGGTACACGGGACGTGCCCGTAGTTTCGGAATACGGGGACTTACCCCCCCAGGCTAATAACGCCCGGCTAGCCGGGGGGGCGACCCCCCTTCCCCCCTAGGGTCCCTGGCTTGATACAGGTCCCCTAGGGCCTCCTTAATCGCCCCCCTGTCATGCACTGTCGTCATTGATCCCTCCCATCTGCTGCGTCGCCTTCAGGAAGACCTGTGTGTGGTACTCAAGGGGTCCAAAGATCCTTTGCAGGTGTCTCATAATGCCCCGGGGTTCCGGGGGGAAACCCAGGGGAAGCCTCCTGAAGGAGGTATCTAGTAGGGCGTTGTAGCAGCGTAGAGTTTCAATACCTCCGCCCCAGGCCTGCCACTAGTGCCCGGCCCCAGCGCCCAGTGGCTCCCCAAGGGCACTGAAGAGGCGCCACAGGGGTAGGTAGTGTGGAGGGACGTCATGGTCTCGTAGAGTTGCACTTCCCTACCCCCTCGGGCAAAGTAGGGCGCTCCTTCGTCGCCTTGCTGTGGCGTCGGGGATTCCTGCCGCCCCAGAAGGAGAGCCATCAGGGCGGGCAGTGTTGCAGGGACGTCATGATCTCGTAGAGTTGCACTTCCCGCCCCTGGGGCTATGCAGGGTATTCCGTAGTCGTCCCGCCATAGCCCCGTCGTCCCTGGGGCCCAGGTGAAGAGCCACAGGGGCAACGCATAGCGCCACTATTTGCCCCGCCGTCACCCTCCCACAGCCACCTGCGTGCCTGAACCCCCGCGACAGCGAGAGCCAAGGGACGTCGCGCTGCCTCATGCCACCGCTATGACAACATTCACGTCAGCGAGGAGACGCGTGCAATTGTTGATTGCATCATCGTCCGCATGATGCATGTTATGAGGAGGCTCCTCCACCGCCCGGAGCTCGCCCCTGCCACCGAGGAGGAAGTTGACGCCCTCCTCCTCGAGGAGATGGAATCAGCCATCAATGATAGCGGCCATCAGTCACGACCACCACAGAGGGATCCAGGCCAGCATTCCCTCCTCCCAGCAGAGAACCATCGTCCACGCGGACCACGCTGACAATGACACCCCCCATGCGGCACCGCCGGCGGCCGCCCCCAGGCTCAAGGTGCTGCAAGGGGAATGCCCAGGGCCCCCGCCCCAAGAAACATCAGGTGCTGCAGGCCATCTTCGAGGGGGACCTTGACGTGGGTTTTCCTACAGGAGACGCTCACACCTGCTGACTTTAAGTGGCGCATTGCGGGCTACAGTCTCCACTCGCTCCCTGCCACTGAGGGCACCCGTGGCTGCGTGACGCTGGTGAGGAGCGCCATCCCTCACCGCAGAATCATCACCGACCCGGCGCACTGTGGTGATGGCGTGGAGGCCTTGGCGGTGGAGCTGCACGTGGGAGGACTCGACCTCACTGTGTACAACCTGTACAGGAGCCAGCGACACCAACTGGAAGCAGGGGAGCTGCTCACTATGGCATCGCACACTAGCCTCCTAGTGGCGGGCGATTTTAACGCCCACCACCCCATCCTGCGTCAGTGGGCGGCAACCAACCTGACGGGTCGTCACCTAGCAGTGTTGCTCGAGGGGGTCCCTCACATCCATCTCCTCAACACCGAAAGGGGCCCACCCACGTCCGGGCGGGGGGACTGGGCCTCACCTTGGTGTCGGGTGACCTGGCGGCCCGGGGCATCATGGCAGGTGCACCCTACGCTCACCAGTGACCACTACGCCACTCTCACCACCCTCACAGCGGCGCCGCCGATCCCGCCACGCCCTCCGCCGCGATGGAACATCAAGAGGGCGGACTCGGGCAAGTTTTTAAGCTTCCCTTAACGAGTGGTGGGTCCCCTTACGAGCCACCCGGCGACCTGCACCAACAGGAGAGGGAACCTCACGGCAGCCCTTCAGAGGGCAGCCAACGCAGCCATTCCTAAGTGCTCTCCGGGCCGCCACCACCGTCCCGACTGGTGGTTCTACAAAAGAGGAACGTCAGGAGCCGACCCACCGAGTCAAACCCCACAGAAAGCTGTATAAACGACAGCCCAACCCCACCAACCTGCGGCTGTTCAGGATGTGGTGACTCGCGCTCGGGAGGTGTCTCAGCGGGCTAGGGAGGCCAAGTGGTTGGAGTGGTGCGCCTCCTTTAAACCCGCACACCTCCCTCGGGCCCGCTGTGGAGGAAATTTAGGACAGCTTCTGGTGCCCGCCCCGCACTGACCGGCCGCCCACCCACTCCCACACCCAGAGGCGGAGAGGCTCATCGGCGTGTTCACCGCGCGAGGCTCCAGCGCCCATCTTCCTCCTCGCACACGCCATCTCCAGCAACAGCTTCGACAACACTGCGTCGAGGCTGTCAGGGAAGCGCGGGGGGAACCCTGATGTGGCGCGGAAAACCAAACCTCTTCACTTGCCAGGAACTGTTTGTCGGCGAGGAAAAAAGGGCACGACACAGCTGCAGGGACGGACGGCGTGACATACTCCAATGCTCGCTCGATAGCCGGCCTGCCGGGGACGCCGCGCTGCTGTACGCCACCTCAACGCGTCTGGCTGGCAGTCACCTGCCAAAAAAAACAGCGTGGAAGGAGCCGATATTCAGCCCACCCAAGCCCAGTGGCCCACCAAGCCTCAGGCCCTATCTCCCTCATCACTGCAAAACGGCTAAAACCGCCGAGAAGAATGGTGCTCTCACGACTGCAGTGGTGCGTGGGAGGCCCTCCTACCCTCAACGTGTTTTTGGCTTCCACCCGCGGCGTGGCACAGCTGACGCCTCCCACCCTGCTGACGCGGCCACCAACTGCCCCACAGTCACAGTCTTCCTCGACCTTGGAGAAAGACGTTCGAAGCTGGCCAATCCTCGACGCTATTCTCGCCACCCTCGCGAGGAAGGGGATCCGGGGATAAAGACGGCTTGGCCTGTGCTCGGGACTACCTCCAGCACCGTCGGGCCAGAGTCAAGTTCCAGAGGCCCACAAATCCCGCTACATGGAACTGGAGAAAACGGGCGCCCCAGGCGGCCATCCTCAGCCCGTTTTTTCCTGTCAACCTGCTGATGGAGGAGCTGGTCACCCTGCCCCTTCCAGGCTGGGCAACCGTCCGCTCAGCTACGCCGACGACCTGGGCCCTCGTTTCCCGGGCCGGGGTGACCAGGCTTTGCAAGACGCAGCGCGCTCATCGACCTCATCACGCCAAGTGCGAGGAGCTGGGCCTCAAGATCTCGGCGCAGAAGTCCCGGGGCCATGACTACGATCCAAGGCAGCCAACCCAGCCTGCTCAGCTGCGCGTCCAGGGCCTCGGCCTGGCCTGGACTGACTCCTAAACCTGTAGCCTCAGGGGTGGGTGCTCGCAGGCGGCTGTCGTTCACACCGAAAACAAACACGTCGGGCGCAGCTTGACTACCTGAGGTAAAGGACGCAAGGCCAGGCCTGAACGTGATGCGGCCATGAACGCGGCTTAAAACGCCGGCGCCTACCTTCTTCTCTGTCCTCAGCTGTACTACGTGCAGGCTGTGCGCTCACCTGGTGGTTTATTGCACCCCTGTTCTCATAAACGCGCTCTCACCCCAGTCAGCAGGCAGCTGGCTCGAGGTGCTCGCCAAACAACGCCAGGAGGACCATGCTGGGAGGCTCGCGAGATGGGTCC
>JACEEZ010024116.1:62500-92500 GCA_016584305.1 Chionoecetes opilio
GGCTGGATTTTTATAGTGACCTCTGTGGTCTCAGGTGAAGATCTCATTTTCTATGATGTTCTTGATCTCCATGTTAGAGTCCACCGTCACACTCGCAATCGGCAGACAGGTATACGCTGTATGTGGGTTGCTTCGGTCACTCGACGATGGCTTTGACAGTTGCTCCTTGGTGAGACTTGAACTCGGGACTTTCTGCTCCCCTACCAGGCTCTTGAAAGAGCTGCCCCCGGCAGGATTTGAACTCGGGACATTGAGTTCAGCACTCCAAGACGCTAACCACTTGGCCACTGCCTCCCCATTCCTCCAACCAGTGTCCTGCCCCAGCAAAATTGACTCTGACTGGGGCGAAGCCTGTGATGCCCAGCCTCAACTGAAAGTGTGGTGGGAGTAAGGAAAGCCCTGCCCCCTCAATATAGACTCCCAGGATCCAGTCGGTAGAGATATCGGGCGCGTCAATACCCCTCACGGCGCCCGCGGCACCAGGCCCAGCCAACGCCTTCTAAGAAAGAAGGCCTGAGCAAATGACAGAGCTATGAGCTATGAGTCATCAGTAGGTGGTGACCGTTGGCATATACAGCGTCGTATTTGTTTAATTACGTTATAGTAATGTGGAGAATATATCACTTATGTGTTACTTAAATTTTTTACAGTCTTTCAATACATCAGGATCCTCTTAAAGTGGTTGAACAGGCTGTATAATAGAGGAAAAGCACTGTAGAGAGGTTGATAAGAACAACAGTTTATTCACGCAGATGATATGTAATATATTTATAACACTGGTATGCGTCATTTCAGAAGTCTAGGTTTTCTCAAAGGTTCATATATGCTTTTTGCATGCTGAATTCAGAAATGTAACTCATTTTTCTCAATCAGGTCAAGTTTTTATGCTATATTAATTTTAAGATGGAAAAAAATATAAAAAATCCAAATCACATTTACATTGACAGAAGGAGTACGAAGCACACACAAAATGATACACAAGTATAGCTAATGTGGAGCAAAATGAAACCACACGTTTTGTGAGGCAAAGCTATCACACATATTTTGGAATGAAACTTGGTGACCAGGACAAAACCTTTGCACCTCACATATGCTGCAAAACATGCGTTGAAAGTTTGCGGCGCTGGAGCCACAAGAAGATTGAGTGCCTGCCTTTTGGTGTCCCAATAGTGTGGAGAGAGGGATGAGATCATACTACTGACTGTTATTTCTGTATGACAAGCCTACAAGGTGAGTGCATGAATTTTGCTTGAGTTTAACTTTATATGTTTAATAAATACCCAAACGTTCTAATAGCTATGTTTAACTTTATATGTGATATGTCACCCCCTTGACATTATGTCTGTTTCTTTCTTTTTAGGCTTAAATCGAAAAAACAAGCAGCATTTAAAGTATCCAGACGTGCCATCTGCCATTAACCAGTACCTCATGGACCAGGAATTCCAATTCCAACACGGCCCCAAAATGTTAGGCATTGGTCATCCGATTCAGATGAGCAAATGGAAGATGGTGATATATCTGGTCATAGATAACAGTAGAACTGGATGTGACACTCCGCAACTACGCGCGCTGGACGCTGCAGTACTGGCCCCATGGTCAATCTGCTGGCCCATTCACTTGCTGCATATGACTATCATATAGACTGGTTTATCAGTATATATGATATACTGTAATCTTCGTAAATGTTTGTTCTATAATAATATAATATAATAATAATATTATCAAATAAAAAATAGTAAAACACACTAAAGAAATGCCATTACGAGACTCTGAAGAAATATGCATGAACATATTCACTTCAACTCTTCGCCATTTAAAACTTTGCAAGTCAACTTTTATCATGAAGGGTATCAATAGAAGCGCAATTTCATTAGCATTCCATTGATGTATTTCGTTTTCTGATAAATGAATAAACACCATGCATAAATTAGCGTTAACTAAATGAATCGATGAATATTAACAATCATCAGTCGGGTAATTTTCCTGATTGTTGATGTTATTTATTTTATTATATATTTCGTTTTCTGATAAATGAATTAACACCATGTATAAATTAGCGTTAACTAAATAAATAACCTCATCAATCGGGAAAATTACCCGATTGATGATTTTATTTAATTATTTAACGCTAATTTATGCATGATTTTAATTCATTTATCAGAAAACAAAACATATCAATGGAAAGCGAATAAAATTGCGCTTCTATTGATACCCTTCATGATAAAAGTTGACTCGCAAAGTTTTAAATGGCGAAGAGTTGAAGTGAATGCATATTTGCATATTTATCATGCATATTTCTTCAGTATCGTAATGGCATTTCTTTAGCGTGTTTTACTGTTATTTATTTAATAATATTATAGAACAAACATTTACGAAGATTACAGTATATCATATATACTGATAAACCAGTCTATATGATAGTCATATGCAGCAAGTGAATGGGCCAGCAGACTGACCATGGGCATACTGCAGCGTCCAGCACGCTTAGTTGCCGAGTGTCACATCCAGTTCTACTGTTATCTATGATCTGGTACATATCAACCTACGGCCGAGACAAGTCAATCCAAACTCTTTAGCCAACCTGAAATAAACGATTTGACACGAGATCTGTGCCTGTCCAAAGAATCTGCTCAGTTGCTGGGGTCACGACTTCGTGAAAAATGTTTCTTAGCTCCTGAAACTACATTCTCCTCGTACCGGTGCCGCGAAAAAGAGTTTCGAGAATACTTTGATGTATTGTTCGGATGATGAAGTTTCTCTGGTTTACTGTAGTAACATCGCCGACCTCATTGCAGCTATGGGCTTAGCATATGATCCTACAGAATGGCGGCTCTTCATAGACTCCTTAAACAAAAGCTTGAAAGCAGTACTGCTCTTCAATGGCAACAAGATTGTGTCTGTTCCAGTGGGTCACTCGGTACTGACTGAGAGTGTGAGTATGGCCCGACTGAGAACTATAGTAACATGGAACATTTGCTAAATGCTTTGAAGTACAAAGATCACAACTGGATGATTTGTAGAGGCCTAAAGGTATGTTGTTGTCAACCTATTAACATTAATTTTTCTACTTTACTTATCGAAATATTCTGAACATAGTAGATTAAAAGATTAAAAAAATTAATAAACTGAAGTAACAAATTGTCATTTTTTATATATATTTTCTTTTATTTATAGGTGCTGGGTCTACAAGGTTACTACACCAAATACCCTTGCTTTCTCTGTCTATGGGACAGCCGAAAAGATGTGCAGTACTGCACATCAACAAGCGCTACGTCACATAAAGCGCAACTGGCCAGCAAGATCTGGCCTGGAACCAGGTTCGCATAACGTTGTGGCACACGCTCTTGTGAATCCTAAGAAGAGTATACTTCCCCCACTGCACATCAAGCTCGGACTTTTACACAATTTTGTCAAAGCACTGAACAAAGAAGGTCGAGCTTTCGCTTTCCTGAACAATAATCCTCGTGTAAGTGAGGCCAAACTGAGAGCAGGTATTTTTGATGGCCCTCAGATCAGGGAGCTTATGAAAGATCCTAAATTCGGCGAAAGTATGGAGGACAATGAGAGGAATGCCTGGCTCGCATTCAAATCGATTGTAACAAACTTTCTGGGCAATCACCGAAGTCCAGAGTATGAACGTGTTGTTGAGGAGCTTCTACAGAGCTTCCAGGCTCTTGGTGCACGCATGTCAATAAAGATGCCTTTTCTCAGCTCGCATTTAGACTATTTTCCTGAAAACTGCGGTGATGTCGGCGAGGAGCAAGGAGAACGGTTTCACCAGGATATTTGAGTGATGGAAGAGAGGTATCAGGGCCGTTGGGATGTCACCATGCTTGCGGACTACTGCTGGTGCCTCAAGAGAGATGTTGCAGATGTGAAATACTGCCGGAAGTCTTTGTGAAAGTCATTTATTCTACACAAATTTTTTGCCTTCGTCTTTTTTATATTAAATTTCACATTAACTGTACTTGTGTGCCATTTTATGTATAGTTTGTACATTTTCTGTAAATGTAAATCTGATTTGGAATAAATTTTTTATTTAATTCAAGGAATATTGTGGTATTTTATAATATGTTTTCTTGAAACTGAGATAGCACAAAAACTTGACCTGATTGACAAAAATTAGATACATTTCTGAATTCAGCATGCAAAAAGCATACAAGAACCGTTGAAGAACCCTAGACCTCTGAATTTATTTTCTTCAAATGCAGCCCAGTGTTATCCGTCATTGCTGATGACTGTAAATGTAAATTCAGAGTTTCAACTTTCCTTCTTTTTCTTAAACTGCTCGACAGAACTTCCATTTTGCTTGGTATATTTACTGTTCCCGAGGCCGTCCAGTTAGACATAGCTAGTTGGCAACTGAGGCAGGACAGTTTCTGTCCTGAAAATTTCTTTGATTCGCAGATTTTATTAAATCAGGACATTGTGGGTCCATGAAAACCATGTTTATATTGACAGTCTCAACAGAGGAAGACTGCTGAATGAATGTGATGTGAATATAATATTGTTGAACTACAAAACCATTGATAAGCTTACACAATGTCCTGATTTCATAAAATCTGTGAATCAAAGAAATTTGGCAACGGACATTACCCTGAATGTCCTGGCGGATCATGGTATGTTTTTGCCTATAAATAGATGTGATGCTGGACATGACATAGAAAAAATCCAGAAAATGTTGTTATTTGCCTCATCAAATGCCTTATTTAATAATGATTGTAGGTCAACCAATGACAATTAAAAATTGTAAGAACTTGACACAAATGAGAAAGCTAGCAACATTGAAATAATAACAATTCATCTAGCAAGGAATATAAACAATAATGATTATCCATGTAGCTACAGGTAATTCTTCCACCTTTCCCTAGAGGCATCGTCTTTGACCAGTTGTGTGTTCTTGGCCTCCTTTCCAAGCATGAAAATGTATTACATATCATTTGTGTAAATATACTTGTTTGTTCTCATCATACTCTCTACAGTGATTTTCCTCCATTATACAGCCTGTTCAATCATATTTATAGGATCCTGATGTATTGAAAGGCTGTATCTTCTGTAAAAAGATACAGAATCATAGTCTCGGTCTTGGTCTGGGGTTTATAGACCTCGTCTGCTGTTGGTGTTATCTTCCGCTTTGAAAAACGTTCCGGTGTTTTGTTTATTTACATATTATCTGTACCTGTTTGGGTCAGTATTGAACAAGAGCTATCTCTGTGTTAACTGTGATAAACCGGATAGAAATAAAGCAGATCGATAAACCAGGTCGGACAGGTGACCCATATGTTCTGATCAGTTGCCAACTACCTATGTCTCACTGGACGGCCTCGGGAAAAGTAAATATACCAAGCAATATGGAACTTCTTTCGAGCAGTTTAAGAAACAGAAAAAAGTTGAGACTCTGAATTTACATTTACAGTCATCTGCAATGACTGACCATATTTTACATATCATCTGCATGAATAAACTTTGTTGTTCTCATCAACCTATCTACAGTGATGTTTCTCCATTATACAGCCTGTTCAACCACTTAAAGAGGATCCTGAGGATGTTGAAAGACTAAAAAACTTGAGTCTAATACATAAGTGATATATTCTGCACATTACTATAAAATAAATAAACAAATACGACGCTGTATATGGCAACGGTCACCAACCACCCAGTGGGTATAGGTGAAGATTTTCACGTCGTTTCTACGTGTAAATCTAGTGAAAACTTGTCAGCACGTGAATTCACCATAAATTCATGTCTTCTTCACGTGAAAATTTTGATGACAAAGTGACGTGAATAAATGGAGATTTAATTATCATGACGTGCCAACATCCTTACATAAAACTGGTGAAAAAAAATCTCGTAAAATCCACGAGTTCACATGGCAAAACCACACACAAACTAATTATTTTCAGTGTAATATATATATATATATATATAATATATATATATATATATATATATATATATATATATATATATATATATATATATATATATATATAATATATATATATATATATATATATATATATATATATACAGAGAGAGAGAGAGAGAGAGAGAGAGAGAGAGAGAGAGAGAGAGAGAGAGAGAGAGAGAGAGAGAGAAGAGAAAAAAAAAAAAAAAATGATGCGTGTCTCCATAAAATGTTATCTTCGATGTAGTTTTATTTATTAGAAAACATTTTCTTGCTCCACACGCAGGCATACTCCTATAAAGATTGTAGACATATACAAATGACCATATCATAAATAAGCTCAGTAAAATTATGCTTTGATTTTGATACTGCCTCCATCTCTCGTAGCCATTGAGTACGCGTGAGGCATTCTACTGTACCTCTGTAGCTCTGTTGAAATTCCACTGCACATATCGAACGTAGTACGTAACAGTTGCTGAAGTTGCTGTTAGGAATTCGTTTTCTAAAAAGAAAATTGAATAAATATGCATGCAATATTTATTGCTCATACTCATGAATATTATAACTATTTAGCAATGCAACAGATAAAGAACCAGCAGACGGGTTGAGTGTTTGTGTTGATATGGCGTGACCGGGAAGTGCTGACTGATGAGGGCAGGTACGTACTTAGGTGTGTATTGCCATACCTGTCAACCCCAAATCAGTCCCGCCCTTACAAAGCACTACATTTGCCCTTACAAAACAGCAAAAAACCTTACACGTGCGTGAAAAAATGGTATATTTGGTAGCATACAATACAATATTGGTAGTTACGAGGAGCACTGATTATTGTATGTAGCTGTGGCTGATTTTGCCAACTTCAACATTTTACTTGTTGGATGCACTTGATAGCAGCTTTCATCACAGTTCATTTTTACTTTGAGAAAAGCTGTTAGTGTATCAATTGCCATGGTCTTCCTATATTCAGTGTTGATTTTCCTCACATGTGAAAAGGCTCGCTCACTGTCAGCATTACTGTGTGGCAGACACATGAGGGCGCTTTTTACCATACAAAACTGCATTGTACGCCGTACATGCTCAAAAAATCAAATTTCCCGTACAAAATACGCGTAAACCTTACAAGTTGACAGGTATGTATTGCATACCTGTGGTCGGGAGGCGGGAGGTTATACCTGTGGGGGAGGCGGTGGTCAAATGGGGGAGGCGGTGGTCAAGTGGTTAGCGTCTTGGAGTGCTGAACTCAATGTCTCGAGTTCGAATCCTGCCGGGGGCAACTCTTTCAAGAGTCTGGTAGGGGAGCAGAAGGTCCCGAGTTCAAGTCTCATCAAGGAGCAACTGTCAAAGCCATCGGGACGATACCGGCAAGTAACGGAACTGCGGGATGATGGCAACTGTGTGTCATGCCAATACATATCTGATATGAATATCCTTTGTCGGGCCAGAATGACCAGGACGATGTCAGGGCTATACAGCCAAACAGTTCTGAAACGATATATAGTGTTCACTTGACAGTTATCGCACACAATATGGGTTACAATTGTTTGTGTGTTTGTATATTTGCTGACAACACATTCTAAGCATCAAAATAAGCGGCAACTTGAACGATTTGTGATATTCAAACTCGCCCATCAGTGCTATCATCACACCATCATCGTTGAATCAATCGCAGGAAAGATAAGACTTGTAACAAGTCCATGTTATAGATGAATTGTCACTACACCACCAGCTAAACAATAGCAGAAAATTGGAATATTTACATAGATTTTTATAAATAAAAAACAAGTTGGTTTAGCGGTGATTTGAGAATTTTCCTAATGCTGATCGATTTAAGAATTTTGGAACTGTTTTCATATAGCTTCTGCCTTCTAGCTTGGCGCCAACACGATATCCGTGTGGCTGCTAATTAATAATTAATACTCAGTTCCATTTTTCTTGATCTCCTTGTATGTAAGTGCAGTTTTACAGTGATCTGCCATTCCTTGTGGACGTTGGCTTACACTAATCGATATCTGCCCGTAATTACGCTATCAAAGCAGGGTCAAAACTTAAGAGGATGACCATGTGCTCTATTACTTTACTTTTGTATCAACTTATTTTTAATAAACTTGAATAAAATGGATTTTGTGTGTTTGAATGTTCATGTTTTTCAAATAGGCATATTTTGAAAATAATTATTAAAGACCAAGTTTTGCTCAGCTGTTAATATTTTGTCATAACATAAAGAGATGTTTGCTCAAGAAGTGTTAAGTGTTTTATAGCAAACATTTATGTTTCGTTTTAGTAATAGCGAACATCAATGGAAGTATTATTCTATAATATCCATATTATGTAATATTTTTATATTTTCAGTGCATTGTACCAATGTAGTCTTAATTGTTTGCCAGCATTATCCCTGTGGATTTTTAGTGCCTTATACTGAACAATGATTGCAAAGCTACTATGTTTTGCCATGGTATATTGTGAAAGGAGGTTTAATAAGGGGGAGGCTGCTTGATGCGCCTCCCCCTTATTAAACCTTTCACAATATACCCTGCCAAAACATAGTAGCTAATCATAGTTCGGTATAAGGCACTAAAAATCCACAGGGATAACACTGGCAAACAATTAAGATTCTATATCGTCACGATACTGGAAAAAGCGGCATGGTTACAATACCCATAATTGTCCCATTATATAAAATGAATCTGACTACTGAAGCGGGCCAATACGGGAGAAATAATTATGGTCCAATATCGGGCACATAATCGGCCTGCTTTATAAAATTAATTGGGCCGCTGCCTGCCGCGGTGCATGCGGATAACTTAAATAAATCGAAATAGTACTGGCAGCCGCATTTTAAGATGTCGACCCAATACAATAAACTCCGGATTGCCGATGCTGGCCAGTATCGTCCCGTAATTTCGATGTTTGCTGGGTTGTCAAGTAGGCAGTGTGGATTTATCTGACTGACTTTTGACTGACAGTTGACGATCAGGGGGTGGATTCAGCAAACTTACCAGCGATACCCTGTTACGAGCTCGAAGTTACTAGACCGCTACCAGAGATGGCAAATGTGTATTCGCCAACGATATTGTAAGCACCTAGTAAGCTACTAGGTCCATTGCAGCTGGTAGCCACCAGAGGAGTCTGGTGTCGCGCAACAGCCAATCATCTCCAAGCTTACATAAGGCGTGTTGGGCTTACACGTGCTTTTGTTTATAAACACATTTCATTTAAAGTTCATAGTCATGTTTATAAACATGGTTATAAACTATGTTTAAAAGAGTCATACCTCCATAATTGTAGTAAATGATGTCTCAAGAGCTTATTTATCATTATAGTGCATCATAAAGGTTCGTTTTGCACGGCCTGGCACCTGATTCGAGGTAATCTATTAAAACAAATCATGACTTACTGAAACACACAACAAAATAGCCTGCTATGAGTGTCCGTGTGTGATTCTTACACATATGCAATGATTCTTCGTCTTCTTATCTGTCGAGAAGAAAAAGTGGAGAATTTGGCTAATAGCTGTGTATTTATAACATGACCAGTGGCTCTGGCTTAAAGTATTTTTCACCTTTCTACTGTTATCTATAGGTCTGCAAAACGAGTGTGAACAAGTAGGCTATATGTGCAGCTGAACCAATACACGATCGGTGGTGGTTTTACTAAACGTTTCGTTCTCATCATAAGGAGTAATTCTAACCCCTACAACAGCCGTCGGAAATTAAGGTATTATTCTAGTGTTTGCCAATACTCCCCCTCTCCCACAAATCAGGCTTGGGGACCTGAGGGAATGCGGAATATTGGACTGTGGTACAGAATATGCATTGCAAACACATAGTTTTTGAATTAGGGGTGTTGAGAAAACTCCCTAGATCTAGGAAAAATGTATTGGATTTCTTCTGAGTCCAGAGACGTGTGAACCTGACGATCCTCACAGAATGATGACCGAAGTGTCGAGAACCCCACCCCCCAACCCCTCGCTAGGAGGTTAGGTTAGATTTGGTTATATTTGGGTAGGTTAGGTTAGATTTGTTTAGGTTAGGGTAGGTTAGGTTAGATTTGGTTAGGTTAGGATAGGTTATATTTGGTTAGGTTAGGTTAGCTTTGGTTAGGTTAGCTTAGGTTAGATTTGGTTAGGTTAGGTTATCGGTGGGTCAAGCCCCCAGCTAGGTTAGGTTAAATTTGGCTAGGGTAGGTTAATTTTGGTTATGCAAATTTCTCTAGATATAAGGAAATTACCCTAGATCTAGGTAGTTTTAGCCCCCCTACACAACTCTTAAATTACGTGTTTCTGACGCATAATTTGTTCCCCACCCGAAAACCTTGCATTCCCACAGGTCCCCAAGTGGGAGACCACAAGTGGGGAAGTGGGAGAGTATGGGCAAACACTAGAAATTTACCGAAATTAAAAAGAACTCAAGGGGGATCTGGGAAGGGGCGAAACCCTTCCACTGAAGTTAGGTTACGTGATCAATGCCCAGGTTAGTTTAGTTAACTAGCAGGAGGTTCTGCGCCCCCCCCCCCCCCCCCCCAGTTGTCAGGAGAGTATTGGGTTATAATGGACGAGAACTGCGCGGTCGCTACCGCCGTTACTACTCATGTTTTCTGTATTTTTTTTTGTTCAGTATATTGTGCAGTTTTAATCAACTTCCGCGTAACCTTCAAAACTTATATACATATTGTAGAAATGATATAGCCCCCTAACCCTTTAGCAGGTTAGGTTAAGGTTCGGGTTAGTTTAATAATCCCGCCAGGGGGTCGAGGGGGAGGTTATATACCTCCTATAGGAGTAGTCCACAAACAATGAGGGCTGAATGTAAAGCGAGACGCCACGGGCAGGCAAACGTGTTCGGTCGGCTCACCAATCGCCACACATGCCAAACTAGAGTTCGGTATATCAGAGGCTTGTTCGAAGGCAACACGGCGTTCGGTTTAACGAGGTTCAGTTTATCGAGGGTTTACTGTATTTTTTTTATTATTGTGGGTTATGCGTATGATAATACGTACTATGTAAAGTTAGGTAGGTGGCTTATTTGTGCTAATATGGCTATAGTTAATTGTGGCTGGTGGGCGAGACATTCATACCTAAACCCGATAAATTTTCACTGACTGTCTTGCTCATCGCATCATCCCATCGCATGATGGTTATGGATAGATACAAATATAAACCATAAACTAATCCTTTTTTTCCACTGAATAAAGAAAATTAATGGTAGATAAAGGGTTCTCATCATCTAAAAGAACAATTAATAAGGTTCATACGTAAGTGGAGAAAGAAAAGCTAATCTACCCGGATAGATATTTAGTTTAATCAAACCAAAACATATAAGTAGCCAAAAACCACTTATAATTTTTACCATGATGAGACCAAACAATCAAGGAATAAAGGTTAGTTTTCTTGATTCAGCCTTTTACCTAAGAATCCAATCAAGGAGAGGAACTAACCTAACTCTAATATACACTGAAATTAACTTAACAAAGTTACCCAAAAAACTGAAAGAAAAGGACCAGTGTTACACAATAATACACCATTATTGTGATGCTGATCATCATAAGGATGTCTCCTTATGATGAGACCTAAATATGTCTTTGCAATCATTGCCTTCCTATAAGTTAACTACAGCTACAGGACCACCACCACACCTGCTTGGTACCTAATGCCCCAAACACACACCACCACCACACCTGCTGCCCCACCACACACCACCACACCTGCTGCCCCACCACACACCACCACAAATGTTGCCCCCACCACACCCTACCACTACCACCAGCACACCTGCTACCACCTGCACCGAAAAATGATGGTACTAATAATATTGCCGCCAGCGACTAACACACCTGCCTGGCACCTGTTACCCCACCACACACCACACCTGCCTGTCACCTGTTGCCAGCCTCACCACACACCACACCTGCCTGCCACCTGTTGCCAGCTCCACCACACACCACCATGAACTATGGAACATCAAAACAGGACGTAAAATGACGACACAATATCGCCGCCACGGACACAAACACTGTGCCAATGAGTGACGCTCATTCCACGGTCTCTTGCACTTATTTCGGTTATTAGTATACATGTCCCTACTCTTGCAACAATATAAATGATCACAAATTAGTATTCACCATCAGAACTTACCTATATAAGTAGCTAGATGATGAAATCAGCTACAGGAGACCGTGTTCCTTCCCGCTAAAATATCTGGTAAATCTGCTGGTAAGCCGCTATAGACACAGGGAGCACTCGTAGGTTACCAGGAGATTTACAATATCGTAAGTTTTTGCTGAATAGGGTCTTGCCATGTGGCCGGAGGTACGAGGCAATTTACCAGGGTTTTACCTAGTAAATGGTTTGCTGAATCCACCCCTAGGAGGTTAATTTGGACCACAGACTCAGGCAGTCCTGCCACCTCCACCATAACGAACAACATTTGTATTTGAATTTGTGTATTTGTATCGCGCTGAGGTGTCTTGATTACCACGGCCAACTTGGGCCAGCGCCTGCCAGTGCCACTTACACTCTTAATTGCCACATATACTCTCCAAACGGCAGAAACAATTACATAGGGGCATTTCCAAATTTAACCTAACGCCATGTATAACCTCCTAACCACCAATCGTGGGTCAGTTAAGCCAATCTTAACTGCTGACCGTCTGACTAGCACCAATATAACGTGTGGCAGCCACCACGAAATATATGGTATATAAAAATAAACTATATATATAAAAGATAAGTGATTTTTGGATGAAGAGCTTCTGGTTAGAGAGGTGTTTTGTAGGTAAAATTTCGGTAGTGGGCTTTCACCGATTTCGAGGCCGAAACTTGGTTTTCCTGAATAGTTTTGATGTGTTTTGAGTGAATCTGGCACTCGCTTTTGTCGGAAATAAATTTTTGTTTACAGGTGTGGTGGCTACCCGCCCCGCCCCTCCCGACCCGCCCCACAAACTTTGCTCCGCTTCATACTGCCATAGTATTGCTAATTTTCTTTTTTTCTTGATATCATCTGTTGCTAAACCAAACCCCACCTCTAACCTAACCTAATCTGATCTAAGTTAACTTAACCATTTCTGGCAGAAATAACAGTGGATTTTCGGTAGTACCTACATATAATGCCATTATTATTCATTTGCGCCATGGGAAATGGGGTTCACAATACTCAGAATGACGAAATCTACACGATGATGTAGGTAAGAATCCTAGCACTGGAAAGCCGCCCACCAAGAACTTGAGCGCGTTACCCAAGTACTTATTAACAACGGCTACTCTAACTCTGATGTTGCCCACGTCACTAAGAGAATTATAGACAAATGGTATACTAACCAGGACACCACCCCTCCCACCACCGGTGAACCCATCAAGCTTTTCTATAAAAGCCATATGTCTACTAATTATAAAACGGATGGGAAGTCTATAAAAGATATAATACACCGCAACGTTCACCCTACTGACCCAGAAAGACCCCTCGCTCTCATCATCTATTACAAAACCAGGAAAACTGCCCATCCTCTACTTTGTAACACCCCCAACGTGACCAAGACGCCCCTTCAAGAAGACCACGTCATCTAACAACACACCTGTGACAGCGAGGAATTTGGACCTCACTCTTATATCGTTATGACGAGGACTAGACTGACGAGGCGTCTTACCTGTCACCTGAATAATGGGTTCATCAAGAACCACTTTGACACCATGCACAGCTCCCGCTTAACAAGAGATGACCTTAACATAAACACCACGATACTTGATAAGGAACAAAATCCTTGCCGCCTCATTTACCTAGAAGCAATATACATCACTTTAAAACAGCCCACAATCAACACCCAGACAGATGATTTCCAGGTGCTACCAACATCCAAACGACACTCAATAGAGAAACAGCCAATGGGCTACCGGCTTAGCCGTTTAGCTCCGCCCACCCCTCCTCCTTTGATCCGCCAATTTGCTTTATTATCTGCCTCCCCTGCTTCACAATTCAGATCAAGCCTGAAGATGGAACAAGATAGTTCCGAAACGTCGCTATCCATTGGACAACTTCTGAATAACTTATCAGAAGAACACAAGAAAATTGTACGGCAAATATAATCCGTGCATAAAAAGCTCAATAAAGGAGAATGTTCGACTGCTTTCAACCTCGTTTGCCTTAGAGAATATATATATATATATATATATATATATATATATATATATATATATATATATATATATATATATATATATATATATATATATAGTTACGCCCTCGACACGGTGAAGCTGACAAGACGCAACAAACCGCTGCTTGACGTAAGAGCACACGGAGGGTTAGGTATGCGAGTGAGAACGAGCTATAACACACACAATCAACAAGTTCTTATCACCTCTACCACAGGCGAAGGAAACACTTGACTCCTTTCTTGGTTTACTTAGGGAGGTTCTGATACAATTAACACAAAAGTACAAAGCCGAGGCAGAGAGGGGACAGACAGTCACACACAACAAATCCTGTATCCTGTATCACTCTACACACATTCCACACGCTAGATTATCCACACGAGACGGTATATCCATGGGCAGAGGTATATCCACACTAGCAGGGTCGTACAAGGGGGAAAGGCACGGGAGAGGGTTAGGATCAAAACTGTGCGTCTTTCCCAGACAGACGTCTCCTCCACACTGCCTCCCTGGTGTGCCAGCAAGAATTTGCACCAAGGTTCACGTCCTTCTGCCCCGCTCCCACGCTCCAAACCCCACACCCACCCCCTCGCTTACAAGGTCGTACCTACCCCCTCAGTGGGCTCTCACCACCGCCAGGGTGCCACCGCGCGCCACCCACTCATACACACAGACACACAACCACACCACCACAACATGCATAACATCGCCCCCCCTTTAAAATGTGAACAACCTCGGTCACTTATGACACTACAATTAGCATTTACTACTACGAAAATACAGAACAAAGCAACATATCACTTGTACAATTAATAATTAAATTTCCTCAGGCTCATCCATCACATAGTCCCCCCCCCACAGGGGTTGTCGCTTGGCCCTCTGCGGTCTGTCTGTTCCTGGGGAGCTGACGCCCCCGCGTTAGGGTCCACTGCTCCAGTTTCTGAGGGCAGGCCCGAGCCTGTCACATCCAAGGTCACCCGTGACAGATCATCGCGGCTCCACACATCATCCTGTAATTCTTCCACACTTTGTTCTGGCTCTTTCGTAACTAACTCCCGTCTTTGCCCCGGCCGTAACTGCACCCCCACCTCGCTCTCCACATCCTCGCTGTCCTCGACTCCTTTGTCACCCCATGAGTACGTTCCTGGGCCGTGGTAAGCCCAGAGACGATCCACGTGGACCACACGGGAACGTCTCTGATCCCCACGACGAATCCTGTAGGTCACGTCAGAGAGAGCCTCCAGTACATCATATGGTCCATCCCAGGGGCTCTGGAGTTTGGGCGAGAGTCCCTTCTTTTTCCGGGGGTTGTGCAGCCACACCAAATCACCGACGTTGAATGTGGCCCCACGGGAACGCCCGTCGTAGCGTGTTTTCATGGCTCGCCCTGTCACCCGCATGTTGTCTTGGGCGTGGCGGTGTACGTCCTCAAGCCTCTCCCATAGCGCCTGAACGTAACCTGGCGCGGCAGGAACCGTGGATTCCTGAAGAGGGCGCCCCGTGGCCAGGTCTACCGGAAGCCTTAATTCCCGGCCAAACATCAGTCGTGCAGGAGTGTAGGTTGTCGCTTCGTGCCTGGACGACCGGTAGGCCATCAGCAGGGTTAGCAGCTTGACGTCCCAATCTCGCTGGTCCCTGCTGCAATTCTTAGCCACCTCGTGCATCAGCGTCCTGTTGAAGCGCTCCACCATACCATCCGACTGAGGCCTCAACGGGGTGGTGCGAGTCTTCTTGATTCCCAGCAGCCGGCAACACTCCTGGAAGACCGAGGACTCAAATTCCCGCCCCTGGTCGGAATGCAGCTCCTGTGGCACTCCAAAACGCGTGATAAAGTTCGTCACCAGCGCCTCAGCCACAGTCTCATGATTGGGGAGCGCGTATGCCTCAGGCCACTTGGTAAAATAATCCATCATCACACAGATGAATCTATTTCCCTGTGGTGTGATGGGAAGCGGCCCGACTATGTCCACGGCCACTCTCTCAAGAGGCGCTCCAACCTGGTAGAGTTGGAGAGGCGGACGTGTCCTTTTCCCGGGGCCATTTTTAGCGCAACACACCTCACAGGCCCGACACCACTCCTGCACGTCCCGCCTCATGTTCACCCAATAGAAGCGCTGCCTCAACTTGCCCAAGGTCTTCTTTTCCCCTAAGTGGCCGCTGGTAACACCATCGTGCAACTCGCGTAGCAAGTCACGCCTCAGGGCGCGCGGCACCAACACCACCCAGTAACTCGGCCGACCCCGAGTAGCTCCCCATCGCCGCTGCAACACTCCATCCTCCAGTCGCAACATGGCCCACTGCTGTCACAGGTGCTTCGTGACAGGGCTCTCTGGTGCCACTTCCTGTCTGCTGGGGCGCTCTGGAGACTCTTCCATCCACTGTATCAAGGGAGCGAGATCCACATCCTCTCTCTGCGCCTGACGCCACTGCTCCCCGGCATCCACAGTGTCTCCCCACACCTGCAACCGCCGGCACATCACACGCTCCTCTACCTTAGAGCAATGTGAGCACCCAGGCTCACACGGGCGGCGGCTTAGACTATCGGCATTGTGATGGATGCGGCCGGGGCGATGCTGGACTTCATTCTGGTACTGCTCCAGCCGGCCTAGCCACCGTGCCAACTGCCCTTCCGGTGCCTTGAGGGTTTTCAGCCACTGTAAGGCCGCGTGGTCTGTCCTTACGGTGAACTGGGCACCATATAAGTAAGGATGGAAGTGTTCCGTGCTCCTCACTACTGCCAGAAGCTCTTTTCTGGTCACACAGTAGTTACGTTTGGGCCCAGTAAACTTACCACTGTAGTATGCTACCATGTGCTCTCGTCCATCCTTCACCTGCGACAGCACGGCGCCAAGACCCTCGGCACTGGCATCGGTGTCCAACAGGTAGGGGCTGGTCGGGTTTGGGTAAGACAGCACCGGTGCCTCGACCAGGGCACGCTTCAAGCTGTCAAACGCCTCCTGACAAACCTCACTCCATTCGAAACGTGCCCCTTTCATGGTTAGGTGGTGGAGAGGAGAGGCGACACGAGGGGACTAAGCGCCGGTAATAGGTGCAAAGGCCCAAGAAACTCCTGACGTCAGCCACACTGGTGGGGGCGGCCCACTCCTGCACCACAGCCACCTTCTGGGGGTCGGTCTTCACACCGTCTCTGCCGACGATGTGCCCCAAGAACGGCACCTCAGGCTGGAAAAGAAGACACTTCTTCGGGCTGAGTTTCAAGTTGGCAGTCCACAGACGCTGAAGCACCTCTCTCAGCCGCTCCATCTCATCCTCGAAAGTGCCTCCAAAAACTTTCACATCGTCGATGTAGACGAGGGCCGTCCTCCAGTGTACTCCTCCAAAACCCTCTCCATCAACCGCTCAAAGCAGCTTGGCGCGTTACACAGACCGAAGGGCATAACGGTGAATTGCCAGAGCCCCTGGCCGAAGGAGAATGCTGTCTTGGGTTTGTCCTCCTCCACCATCTCCACCTGGTGGTACCCCGACTTAAGGTCAGGTTGGAGAACCACTGAGAGCCGGCCAGAGCATCCAGCGTATCATTGATACGCGGCAGAGGGTAGGAGTGGTATGCCTGGTGGCATCATTGAGCGCCCGGTAATCAACACAGAAGCGCCTCAAGCCGTCCTTCTTGGTCACCAGCACCACCGCTGACGACCACGGGCTATCTGACCTCTCCACAACCCCTTGCGCCTCCAGCTCCATCACTGCCCGCTGCATCTCTTCCCGCCTGGCTGGCGCGATCCTCCGTGGGGCGTGTCTGATGGGCGGTGTGCTTCCTGTCTTAATGTGGTGCTTTACCAGGCCCGTGCGGCCCAGGTCCAAGTCACCCTCGCTGAAGACACCAGCATACTCCCTCAGAGTGTCGCGCATCCGCTCCTCTGCGCCAAATCACTCAGGTGGTCAGGTAGGGTACCTTCAACAGCCGGTTCCACATTACCTCGCTGCCCCTCCTGACTAGCCACCTCCTCATAGGTGCCCAGCTTGGCACCAACCGGTACCGTGCGAGTCTCATCGGAGAAGTTAGCCACAAGGACAGTGACTGACTCCTTCCCGGCTCCCACGAGACTACGGCCCACCGCCACACCGTCTGCCAGCCACGGGTGCTCCGTGGACTCTACCATGCCGTCGGCTCCTTTCATCTTCCTGGTCAGCGTACAAGGCACCCTAGTCTCCGTCCTCAGAGCAGGGCGCACGCGCTCAACCGCAACTACCTCCGCCGGGGCGCCACCAGGGAGTAAGGGCACCTCTTCTCCACGTACCCTTAACGTCCACCTCCCCAGGTCGACGCACGCCCCACTCTGCGTCAGGTAATCCAGACCCAGGAGGCATGAATCATCCATGTCGACGACATACACAGGCAGTACTTCCTCAATGCCTCCCACGCCGATTCGTGCCTCCACTGGGCCCCTGAGCTTCGTACAATGCCCGGTGATTCCACAGAGTCGCTGCGGTGCTTCCGAAAGATGTTCCGCCGGCACCACGTCCGGACGCGTGAGCGTCTTCTCCGCGCCCGTGTCCACCGTCATCCGGCATGGCCTCCCGTTCACGGTCCCTTCCACCTCGACCGTCGTGGCTGTAGTACGGTTGCAGGTTACACTGCACGGGCCCCTGGGATCGTTGGCTGGCTCTCGGCCCCTCCGTCCAGCCAAGCGTCGTTTCCCGCCTGCAGCACTTGCTTGGGATTGGTGCAATCGATGGAAAAGTATCCATACTGGCCACAACTCCGGCAGCAAGGCTGAAAGGCGTTATCAGCCGGCCTCTCAAGGGAACGCGTCCTCCGTCCCCTCGGGCACTGGCTTCGCCTGTGGCCTTGCTGGCCACAACCCGAACAAGAACCCTGGAAGCCTGTGGGGCTCGTCCTCCCAGACGCCGCGGACCTCCTCTCCGGCGTCCTCTTCACCTGTGCCTGCCTGGCCCGGAATTCCCTGGTGGGGGGGGGGCCTCCATGGCCCTCCGTCGCGGCACCGCCCACAGAGGTGCACAGGAAAGACTCGAGCTCCAGCGCCCTCGCTAGAGCTTCTTGCACATCCCCTGGATGCGCCTGCTTCACATACAACTGCAAGTTCCTGTCTTGCAGCGCATCCACGAAGTGGTCGCGCGTCAGCACCACCACCATGTCCTCTGGGGCAGGGGGGTACGCGCGACGTACCAGCGTCTCCAACTCCTCGGCGAGCTGTGGTAGAGGCTCGCCCCTGGCTCGCACCCTGACCTTCAGGCGAGCCCGGTATACCTCCGCCTGCTGATGGTGGCCAAACCTCCTTCGTAGGGCCTCCACCACACTCTGATACACCAGACGTTGCGCCGGGGTCAGGTGCCCCAGCACCTCCAACGCTGCACTCCGGAGACTGGACACGAGCTGTAAGGCTCGTTCTGCCAAGTCCCACCCTTGGGCGTCTGCCAGGAGCTCGAATTGGGCCAGGTAAGCTTCCCACCCGACCTTGCCATCAAACTCAGATGGTCTACGCCGCCCCAAATGGCCACAGTACGTAGCGGCGTGGTGCTGGGGCGACGATGGCGGAGGAAGCGAGGAGAGGAGCACTGTGTGGCCGGGGCGGGTGGCGTGCCGGCCCGCCAGACCTTATAATACCAGGGCCGGTATTACCAAAGAGATCATAGTTAAGAACGTTTATCATAGCTGGACAAAATGGCTCATTTTAGTCACAACTGGCTGGCGGATATCATAAATTGTGGGGGGACTATCACAAACCGTGCGGGAGGCTAAGAGTGGGTTCACCGAGTTCTAGCGCGAATATGATAACGGCTCCGCGACTATGATAAACTTTCCAGCTGTTAACAGGGCCGAGACACAATAACAGCCTCAGTGAAGAAATATTCGCCCACATAGGGATGTGTTGAGTGAGCTGAGTGATGCACAGCTGATTAGGAAATACCGAGTAGACCGTGTAAGGGCTAAGAGTGAGTTCATCGAGTTCTAGCGCGACTATGATAAACTTTCCTTCTGTCAACAGGGCCGAGACACAATCCTCAGTGAAGGAATATTCGCCCACATAGGGATGTGTTGAGTGAGCTAAGTGATGCACAGCTGATTAGGAAATACCGAGTAGACCGTGTGAGGGCATATTGTTCCTCACCAACTTTGTACAAACAGCTTTTAGATCGCAAACATCGCCATCTGGCAACTCTGTTTCGTGTTTACACAGATACTGCTCAACGGTACATCTATATGCTTTATTTTCGGGAATGAATTACTACATTACTCTGTGTCACTGCCCTAAACGTGTTATAAACATAAGGAAAGAAGTATCAACCCATCAAACGTGGTCAAAGGATGAATTTACTGATTATATAACCATTTTAAAGAAACAATGACGCTATATTTAGCAGACGCCTATGATAAACAATTGTGCTAGATTCCAAACTTATGATAAATGGCGTATGATAAAAATGTATCATATCCAAGAGTTATGATAAATATTTGTCATAGCTATGATTAAGGTTTGGTAATACCGGTCCAGGATCCGACCACGGACGACCAGGCAGCTCCTCTTCCTCGATGAGCTCCTGCCTCAACTTACGCTGGTCCATGGCCCTGGTTAAGGCACTGGCCTGCTGTTCTACGGCCTGCTGCAGTGTCGTGATATCCTCTCGGCACGCCCTTACTTCCTCCCTCGCCTCTTAATGCCCTGCACCTCCGTACTTAAGTCCTGTTTAAGGGCGGCACACATCGCTTATGTGTACTGCCTCGCAAATTCCCTCGCCTCTACATAGCCCCGACACACCGCCTCCCTCAGCTCGTTCACATTTTCATTGTTTTTCTAGCATGCCTCTCTCAAGTTTTCATTGTTTATCTCGCATGCCTCTCTCAAGTTTTCCTTCATTTCACTCATCAATACCCTGAGCATGTTCATCACATTCGATTCACTTTCCGCGGGCCCGCCAGCCTGGCTCGGCTCACCCAAGGTTTGTTCCGCGCCTTTGTCTTCATTCTGCTGAGTCAGCTCATTGTCCAACGATACACTCGCCTTCTCCTCTTCCGACGCCATCTTGACCGCGTGTACACTAGCCGGCTCTCACTCTACACACACAATTCCACTTCGTGACACCAATTGTTACGCCCTCGGCCCCACCACACAACCCAGGTGACACGGTGAAGCTGACAAGACGCAACAAACCGTTGCTTGACGTAAGAGCACACGGAGGGTTAGGTATGCGAGTGAGAACGAGCTATAACACACACAATCAACGAGTTCTTATCACCTCTACCACAGGCGAAGGAAACACTTGACTCCTTTCTTGGTTTGCTTAGGGAGGTTCTTATACAATTAACACAAAAGTACAAAGCCGAGGCAGAGAGGGGGCAGACAGTCACACACAACAAATCCTGTATCCTGTATCACTCCACACACGTTCCACACGCTAGATTATCCACACGAGATGGTATATCCATGGGCAGAGGTATATCCACACTAGCAGGGTCGTACAAGGGGGAAAGGCACGGGAGGGGGAAGGAGCAAAACTGTGCAGAGTGGCGGGAGGTGGCGCGTTGCGTCGCGTCGGGATGGGCGTGCGTCTTTCCCAGACAGACGTCTCCTCCACAATGCCTCACTGGGTGCCAGCAAGAATTTGCACCAAGGTTCACGTCCTTCTGCCCCGCTCCCCCGCCCCAGACTCCACACCTACCCCCTCGCTTACAAGGTCGTACCTACCCTCTCAGTGGGCCCTCACCACCGCCAGGGTGCAACCGCGCGCCACCCACTCATACACACAGACACACAACCACACCGCCACAACATGCATAACAATATATATATATATATATATATATAATATATATATATATATATATATATATATATATATATATATATATATATATATATATATATATATATATATATATTTATGCATAGCATATATATATATATACATATATATGTATATGTATATATATTTATATATATATATATATATATATATATATATATATATATATATAATATATATTAGTGATGGATCGAGTGGTCGGTTTTTTACAACCGCGGTTGCGGTTGTGTTTGCAGTTGTCGAATTTTAGGTCCCCTTAGAGCTAGTGCACAAGCTAATAAGTTAGGAAAGATCGCCACCCAGGGTAATCCCTGGGTAATCCGGCAACCTATTCCCACATCTGGTTAATAAACCAGGCTACACTCAGATCTGAAAGAGAAAGAATCACACGTCTGGCAACGCCGTGCCAACCTGCGCCAACACTGGCTGGCCCCGCCCGTCAGCCCGTCATTCATCATTTTGCCAGCGTTACATCAACACCTGCCTGACGTCTCCTGTTACCACGTGTTGCTGTCTTCTCTGGCTTCTGCTATGGTGAGCAACTGCTGGTTTTATCGTGTTTCCGAGGAAGGGTGTGAGGCTTTGATGTTTTTACCCGTTCGCTGTTGCCTCGTAATCCTTTCTGAGGGTTCACGGGGCAGGGTGACTTTCCTTCCTCATTCCCTCGTTTGGGGTCGGCAGTGTGTACTTTTTTCAGCTTGTGTCTGTGACTCCCACCGTGTCTGTGGTGTTTTCTGGAGCCCCACCCCCGCTCGTTCCCTCCCAAGGGCCGGGACGGGGCGTCGGGCGTTGCCTGGCTTGCCATGTGGACCAAGCGGAAGGCGGATGGATTCGTCGCTCGTGCTGGTGCCCGGGGCTTCGCAGGCGTCGCACCCACCCCCCCACCCCAGCCCGGACCCTCCCAAGGGTCGGGACGGGGCGTCGGGCGATTCCTGGCTTGCCATGTGTACCCAGCGGGAGGCGGATGGATTCGTCGCTCGTGCTGATGTCCGGGGCGTCGCACCCTCCCCCCCACCCCCACCAGAACCTTACCAAGAGCCGGGACGGTGCGTCGGGCGATTCCTGACTTGCCATGTGGACCCAGCGGGAGGCAGATGAATTCGTCGCTCGTGCTGATGCCCAGAGCGTCGCTCCCCCCCCCCCCCCCCGCAGGACCCTACCAAGGGCCGGGACAGGGCGTTGGGCGTTTCCTGGCTTGCCACGTAAACCCACCGGGGGGCGGTTGGATTCTACGCTCGTGCTGGTGCCCGGGGCGTCGCCTCTCCCCCTCCCCCACCCGTGCATCTCCCAAGGGCCGGGACGAGGCGTTGGGTGATTCCTGGCTTGCCTGAACCTCCCTCCCGCCACTCTGCACCCCCCCCTCCGGGTTGGGGTGTGTGTCTGCGTCAGATGCGTCACCTGGGACCTTGTTCCCTGTTTTCCGGCCCTCTTTGCCGTCCTCATGGTCGGTCAGGGTGGGCGTGGTGTTTCCGGGTGTCACCCGGAGTGCTGTCGCTTCGTGGCTTTGGCCTCTCGACTCCTCCAGTCCCTGCCCTCTTTGCCTTTCTTGCCAGGAAGGGGAGAGGGAGCGTGGTGCTTCATGGTGCCTGAGGATTCCCGCCGCTGCCACCACCCCCTCTCGCCACTCTGCTCAGCCCCCTTTCAAGGGGGTGTGGGTCAGTGTTGTTGGAGGGCGGCGCCAGGAGTACTGTCGCTTCGTGGCTTTGGCCGCTCGACTCCTCCATTCCCGACCTCTTTGTCTTCCTTGCCAGGAAGGGGAGAGCGTGCGTGTTGATTCATGGGCCTGAGGATTCCCGCCGCTGCCCCCCCCCCCCTCTCACCGCTCTGCTCAGCCCCCCCCCCCTTCGGGTAGGGGTGTGGGTCAGTGTTGGTGGGGGGCGGCGCCCGGAGTGCTGTCGCTTCGTGGCTTTGGCCATTCGACTCCTACCATTCCCTGCCCTCTTTACCTTCCTTGCCAGGGAGGAGCTGGGGTGCGTGGTGATTCTTGGTGCCTGCGGATTCGCACCACCCCCCGCCCCTTCTCCTCTCCGTGGGACGGGGCGGGGCGTACAGCGGTTCGTGGCTTGCCTCATCGGGGCAGGTGTGCTTTGATGCAATCTTGGCCTGGCTCCTCCTCCCGCCACTCTTACCCCCCCCTCCGGGAGGGGCATTGGGTTGGTGGTTGAGGCGTCGCCTGGAGCTTTGTCTTTCGTGGCGTTGCTACTCAACTCTTTCATTCCCTGCCCTCTTTGCCTTCCTTTTCGAGGAGGGGTCGAGGGAACGTGGTGATTCTTGGCGCCTGGGACTAGGCCCCCTCCACCCCTCCCCCTCTCCGGGGGACGGGGCGGGGCTTGCGCCGGTTCGTGGCTTGCCGCGTCGGGCTGGAGTGCGGAGTTTTGGTCATGGTCAGGTCCCTTTTCTCGCCACTCCGACCCCCCGCCCCTCCGGGTGAGGGAGTGGGTCAGTGTTGGTGGATGCGCCCGGTGCTTTGCTACTTGACTCCATTTCCTGCCCTCTTTGCCTTCCTTTTCCGGCCTGGACGAGGGACCGTGGTGGTTCTTGGCGCCTGGGGCTCCGCCCTCTCCCCTCCCCCTTTTTCCCCTCTCCGTTCACAGCTGGAGGCGGGGCAGGGTGTTCGGCGATTCGTGGCTCGCACCGTCCAGATGGGGTCCTTCTCTAGTTGTGGGGTGGGGGGTAAGGGCGTTTCGTTCTGCGATTCGTCCCTTCCCACTCCCTGTTTTGCCTCCTTTTTCGGAGGTTTCTCTGCAAAGCCCAGGGCTGCTCGGCGTTCTTCACGTCCCGGTGCCCCTAGCTCTGCTCCTCGCTTGCCCCGTGCCTCCGGTCAACCCTCTACCGTCCTGAAGGGTGTCCGGTAGGCCATAGCTGGCTGACGGTCGTTTTTCCGGAGGGCGTTGTGCCCTGCCTTACCGGCGGGGCCTTTGCTGTCTTTGAGGATTGGTGGTCGCGGGCCTTGGTGTCTCGCACCCGCCGCCACTTCCGTCTGTCCTGGCCAGACGGGGCTCTGGGTTCCCGTCTGGGCCTCGGCAGATCGTCCTACCATTCCTCCTCGTCTCTCGCTTCTCGGCCTGCTGCCTCTGCTTCACTTCGGTCGCCGTCGGTCGTGCTGATATTGGGGGGGGATTGGTGGTAACTTCTGTCCCTCCCCCTCACCGCGGTTCGCGGGCCGTGGCCTTCCAGGGTAGGGACTTCGCTGCTCCGGTTCGGCGAGCGTCTCCGGGGCCTTCCCCATCCTCACCTCCCGTTCCTCTGGAGTAGTTAGGGTGGATGGACTCCATGGACTGTGTACGCCTTACTGGTGTGTTTGGAGGTCCATTTACCAACCGGGACCTGTTCTTCACATCGACTGAGTCACAGGTCCCCCTCTTCCGCGTCCCTCTCGCCGGGGACTGCTTCTGCGACTGCGGGCTTCTACGATGTCTGCTGGGAGTGCTCGAACGGGGATGGGGTTGTAGCCTTCCCCGTGCCGGAGAGGTGGCGGTTCATGGTCTTCCACCTCTCTGCTTCCTGTCTGCCGGAAGCTTCCTCCTCCATTTTCGCTGCGGAGCCTTCCACTTGCGTCTTCCCTCGTCCCTCCGAGGGTGCTTCTTCCGTCTTGTTTGCTTGAGCGCCGGTGCCGGCGTCGTTTGGCTGCCCGACTTTCACCAGGAGGGTGCACGGGTGGCCAGGTGGCTTTCTCTTGGTGGCCAGTCCCAGCCATGGTCTCGCTGTCTGCTGTCTGTCGGGGGCTGGCGACCGTGTGTGACACGTTCGGTGCCTCCCTCCTCGACGACGGGGCAGTCGCTGGCCGCTTGGCCCTTCGACGTGAGGCCTTTCGTGGCCTGCCGGTGATGCCTCGACGCCAGGTTCTCCGGATTGGCCCCTTCGCTTCGGGGGTCTTGTCGGAGCCTTTCCTGCTACAGTGTCTCGCCTCGTCCCCCCCCCCTTCCCCCACCGACGGGCTGGTGTCTCCACAGGCCCCCAGACCCTCTCGGTCGGAGTTTTGCGGCTGGGGGCCCGGCAGAGAACGCCGGGGCTCCTTTTGTCTTGAAGGGCGGTCCCCGGAGGTTTGCCTGCGGCAGGGTGGCCTCCTGGAGCTTGGGGGGCATAACCGTGGCGGGTCTTCCTGGTTCGAGTGCTCCTAGTGCCTCCTGGGTCTGGCCGTTTGGCTAGTAACCGCCCCGTCCCGGTCGGGATGCATGCTGGACCGGGCCATGGCGGTGGCGGCGACGCCGGGGATGCGTTTCCTGGCTTTTGGTGATGGTCCTTCCTTTCTCTTGCCCACCGCTTCTCCTGGCTGGATGTGCAATGGGGCGCCCGTTCGGCCACAGTCTCGTCTCGAGGGTGACGGCGGCCATGCTTCTTCCCCGCCTCTGCCGAGCCTCGGTGTCCCTACCTTCGTCATGGTGCCACTGGGGGCTCCTTCTGGGCATGCTCGCCTTCGCTGCAGTGGTCACTCCCCGGGGCTGGCTCCGGCGCCATCACCTTGTCTGGATGGTGACCGCTCCTGTCCCGGAGAGTCCCCGAGCCATGATCGAACATTGGCCTTCTCGCTCGTGGGCACGTGGCTTGTTGGGGGCGTTTCCACCGCGTAATTCGGTGGTTGCTTCCGCTCCCCATGTTCTTTGTGTTGCCGGATGCCTCGGTTGTCGGGCGTGACACCCGATCCTCCGTCGCCTGGTGGAATTTCGGCGAGTGTTCAGTGGTGGAGTGGCGTCTCCACATCATACCAGGGTGCTGCTGGTCCCTCTCCTCTTCCTCCGGTCGTTTCCGGTCCCCCAGGGGACGGTTCTCGACTTCGGGAAGGTCGCCTTCCTCTGTTTTGCTGCCTAGGGGACCTCCAGGTCCGTCCTTCTTTTGCCCCTTTTCGGTGCGGATATTGGTCCTGGTGGCCCATGCCCCCCTCCACCTGTCTGCCAGGTTCCTGCCGGGTGTGGGGTTCGAGTGAACCGCCGCCCTCTCTCACCTCCGGGGTGCGTTGGTGGTGCGCTTCGTCCGGTGGTCTTTGCAGCTCTGTCGGCAGTGGGTCTTTCCGGTGTTGGCCCTCTTCGCGCGTCCAGGCACTCTGCCCAGCTGCTGTCCTTTTGAACGAGGGTGGACCGGGTCCCTGCGGGGGCGGCCGGACGCCCTCTTGGGTGTCTAGAACAGGTGGTGCCTTGTTTACCTGTTTTCCTCCTCCCTTCCCCTGCGTCCTCCTGAGGGTGTGCTACGTACTGCGATCCTACAGCCTTGGTTCTCCGTTCTGTGGGCTTAGTGTCCCTCCTCTGTTCTTTTGGAGGGTGCTCGCTCTGCTGGAGGTGCTCTCTGCCGGGATTCCTTCCCCATTGCCGCTTCCCGTCTGGTGTTTCTCCGTGCCTCCCTCAGTCGATCGACTGGGCCGCATCTGCGGCGGACATTTTTTCGACCCTCCGCTCCTCATCTGCTTGGCTGTCCGGGTCCCTCTGGACGGCCTTTCTGTCTTTCCTCAATCGGTCAGTTCTTCGTCGCGTTTCGGGGTCAGTGGTCCTGGATTTCCTCTCCTTCCTGGCCCCCAACAAGTGGTGGTCCTCTGCTTCTTTCTCCGCTCGCCTGGCGGCGCTGGCTGGGCGAATACGGCCGTTCGTCCTGGACCGCCGTTCGGTGCCCCTACTGAAGAGGGGGTTATTCTCCGGAATCCCCCCGTCGTCCTGTCCCCTTCTGGTCCCTGGTGAATGTCCTCCGGTACCTCCTGGGCGGCCAGTTTCGGTCCGGCACTCCCGGGTATCGTCTCCTCCCGTCGGTCCTGTTCCTTGTTGCCCTGGCGACGGGGTTTCGGGTCTCCCTGAAGGCGCTGTCCGGTTTCTCCCGCTGGCCTGTCTTCTCGCATCTCGCAGGACGGGTCTGCTGTCTCCTTCTCCCTCTCGCCCTTGGTCCTGGGTAGGGACGGGCGGGAGTTCCTCCGTTTCCGCCCAGTTGTGGTGCCGGCTTGGAGGGTGGGGGACGCCTTCCACCCTTTGTGTTTCGGCGCTTCGACATTGCTTGGTTTAGTCTGCGTCCTGAGCGGGTGGCCCGCTGGCGTGGGTATGGGGACCGTGGAGTCCGGCCTCGTGCTTCGTGGCTTTCTTTCCTCTCTCACTCCGTCGTGGACTCGCCTTGTGTTGCCCTGGGCTTCCACCTTCCGGCTGGTCTGGTGTGGTGGTTGGTCAGCGTGCCTGTCCATGGCGACTCCGCCTGATTCTTGTGGGTGCTTTTCGTTTCCTTTTTTCTTGAGCAGTTGCCTTCCTTCTCCCCTCGGGGGTTGGGGGCTTCTTGCCCCGTCTCCAAGTGGCAGGTAGCTTGTGCACTAGCTTTAAGGGGACCTAAAATGACGGCTTTGAAGTATGAAAAGCCTATTTTTGGGTCCACGACAGAGTTAGTGCACGGCCTTCGGCCTCCCACCCTTCCTTCCCCACCAAGTTTTCAGCCCCTCTCCCCGGGGGAGCTTCTTGGGATGGGTATGACGGGCTGGCGGGCGGGGCCAGCCAGTGTTGGTGGAGGTTGGCACGGCGCTGCCAGACGTGTGATTCTTTCTCTTTCAGATCTGAGTGTAGCCTGATTTATTAACCAGATGTGGGAATAGGTTGCCGGATTACCCAGGGATTACCCTGGGTGGCGATCTTTCCTAACTTATTAGCTTGTGCACTAGCTCTGTCGTGGACCCAAAAATAGGCTTTTCATACTTCAAAGCCGTCATTTTCTACAACCGCGGTTGTGGTTGCGGTTGCGGTTATCAGACTTATGACAACCGCGGTTACGGTTGCGGTTGCGATTATCATATACTAGGAAAAATGCGTAATTATTTACTGGAATATTACGTTATAGTGCGATTTAGCTACACATGTTAAATAATATGAGTAGCTGCCTGCGACAAGGGGCCAAACGCCAACCACCCCGAAATGGAGTTAAAAGTGCAATCAATTCCACAATTGTTCCCTCTATCTTAGAAGCAACAATAAGTGATGATAGCTGTAGGACTATTGCAGATAACAGTCATAGATCATAGTAGTGTAGCCTATCTCGTCAGCCATACTGTTGCCATCTTCGTCTCATTTGCTAAATATCAGATAAAAGTTCTTTTGTATGGGTATTCGTCCATACATCTGGTTAGTTCTAACGCAAAACATTAGTATACACTTCCATTATCCAAAGATTATTACACACATGATGATTTATTTAATTGGCAGTGTAAAAATTGGCATTTGAGTGACTGAGATGGATAAGGATCCCAAGTCCACACGTGCCACACCGGCCCGCCCAAACTGTCGTACGGCAATGTCGACATTATTACGGTGTTTATCTTAATTAATTTTGGAAAGCCATGTTTATGAATCATTATAATATGATAATACTATTATCTAGGTACATTTTTACTCTCATATCGCTCAGTAAATTGTTGGTAATACGCCATTATGTTGGATAATTACAAAGTAGTGTAAAAAAAATACCTAGGAAGGAAGCAGATTTGCAAGGTCGAAACTCCTCTCTGTGCTCCCTGCATTTTTTTCCTCATGAGAGAGAGAGAGAGAGAGAGAGAGAGAGAGAGAGAGAGAGAGAGAGAGAGAGAGAGAGAGAGAGAGAAACCTATAGTTTAGTTACTATATTCCTTGACTCCCTCCCTCATTTTCCCTTCTTCCCTCTCTACCTCCCTCCTTTCCTGTCTCACATCTGTTTCCTACTCTCAGGTACCCTTATTAGATAGTCTACACGGCATAGTCTTATCAGATAGTTGAATATATACATACTGTATATACAAATATACGTATATATTTATAGATATTCTGATATTCATGATATTCTACCGGGCCAGGCTGCGTTGCCGTGACCGTAACCATGGTGATGACAGCGCGCCCAACCTGCGACATTCTCTCTCTCTCTCTCTCTCTCTCTCTCTCTCTCTCTCTCTCTCTCTCTCTCTCTCTCTCCTCTCTCTCTCTCTCTCTCTCTCTCCTCTCTCTCTCCTCTCTCTCTCTCTCTCTCTCCTCTCTCTCTCTCTCTCTCTCTCTCTCTCTCTCTCCTCTCTTCTGTGACCTTGAAAGGCGACTGTGGGTGAAGTGAACTGTCAGTTAATGTATATTTGCCCGACACCTGTTGTGTGAAAAGTACTGCAATACGAGCTTTTTAAAGGGTGGAAAATTAATAAGGTTGAGAATAGGCAACTGCTGAGCGGCGTGAGGTGCTGTCGCTTGAACTC
>JACEEZ010024116.1:100000-110000 GCA_016584305.1 Chionoecetes opilio
TATGATGATCAACTAAATAGTCAGGGAATATGGAACACCCTAATATATATATATATATATATATATATATATATATATATATATATATATATATATATATATATATATATATATATATATATATATAATATATATGTTGAGAGAGAGAGAGAGAGAGAGAGAGAGAAGAGAGAGAGAGAGAGAGAGAGAGAGAGAGAGAGAGAGAGAGAGAGAGAGAGAGAGAGAGAGAGAGAGAGAGAGAGAGAGAGAGAGAGAGAGAGAGAGAGAGAGAGAGCAACCTTCACCAACCTCTTCCTATCCCTCTAGGAAACTCATATACCCAGCCAAACCTACAAATCCAAGCCCCATGATCAGCCCTGGTTTAGTTTTCAGTGTAGGATAGCTGCTGACAATAAGAGAAGGGCCTGGCTGTTGTACATGTCCCACCCATCCCAACTCAACAATAATCTGCACAACGAGGCCTGCAAGACCATGTGCCATGTCCAATAGCAGGTCATACAATGCTTGAGAGAGGACATAAAGGCCAAGTAAGTGGCCAGTCAATGAGCAGTAAGGAGTGGTAGTGTAGAGTGAAGCAGCAGCAGGACCTCTTTGCTGACAACACCATTCCGCCGCTCACCAGACCAAATGGGTCGATGGCTGTCCGCGACAAGGACAAGGCTGAGCTGTTTGCAGCTCATTTTACTTTAAAGATGTCGGGGCCAGACCCCTCACGCGAGCCCCCAGAGATACCATCCCTCACCAGGGCCTCTCTGGAGAGTCTCGCAGTCAACATTAAAGAAGTAGAAAATCAGCTGCGGCAAATAGATCCCAAGAAAGCGTTAGGGCCTGACAACATCAGCCCTCACCTACTAAAGGGATGTGCTGCCCAGCTCGCTCCACCACTCACCATCATCTTCAACTACATCCTTTCCTCGTGTAAGTGGCCACGCAATGGAAAGAAGAAAGAATGGTGGCCATCCACAAAAAAAACAGCAAACGGGACCCAAAAAACTACCGCACAATTTCCCTCATCACCACTGTTGGGAAAATCCTGGAGTCCCTCATCACCGCCAAAATCACCTTCTTGGACGCCCACCATCTCCTCAACTCCAAACAATATGGTTTCAGGCAGGAAAGGTCAGCTGTAGACCTGCTCCTCCTTCAGTCTGCTTCCTGGAACCACTCGCTAGATAGAGGAATGGACACCTTTGTTGTGGCTTTGGACATCGCCGGAGCCTTTGACAGGGTGTGGCACCGAGGTCACACCGCCAAGCTGAGGAGCCTGGGAGTGCGCGGGGCCCTGCTGCAGCTCATCCAGGACTACCTCCAAGACAGGACCTTACGGGTGGTGATCAACGGCCACACTTCCAGCCAGCAACCCATCCACGCCAGCGTCCTGCAGGGCAGCGTACTCGGATCTCTTCTATGGAATGTCGACTTCAATGACATTCTCCAGCTCATTCCTGAGGCCCAGGCGTACGCTGACGACTGCACCCTTGCCTTCACCTTCGACAGACGTGACTGGCAGGACACGGTTCGCCGCATCAACCTGGCATTGGACAACATCGTCACCCGGAGTAGTCAATGGCAGGTCAGCCTGGCCTCTGACAAAACCCAGGCACTGCTTATCTCACGTAGGCATGCTTATCTCCCGTAGGCAAGGCATCGCTAACCTGCCTGCGCCGGATATACAGCTTGAGGGCAGATCACTCCCGCTTCAGAGATCCATCTCCATCTTTGGGGTGGAGTTTGACGCGGGGATGACCTTCACCAGTCATGCCAGGAGAGTTGCTAAAAACTCGGCCTGGAGACTCAGCTATGTCCGGGGTATCTCCCGCCTTCTGGATGCCAAGGGGTTTGAGGTCCTGTACAAGGCACAGGTACATCCCCTCATGGAATACTCCCCCCTAGCATGGTCTTCCTGCCCGCCCTCTTACCTGGCCACACTAGACCGCGTTCAGAAAAGAGCCCAACGACTGGTAAACGACAAACGTTCCCACCTCGCGCCTGACTCCTTCCAACCCCTCCAGGAGCGCAGGGACGTGACCGGTTTATGTGTCATGCACAAGGCACTCAATCTCCACACGCCCCACCTGGCAGCCATCAAGCTTCCCAGGCCCCCACCCCCTTCACTCAACCCGTGTCGCCCCATACAGACAGTAGCAAGTGACTATGCCCTTCTCCAGGACAGAGCACCACCTGCGTTCCTTCTTACCCCCGCTACGGCCGTCTGTGGAACCAGCTAGTTCACCAAACCGACCTCCACCACCACGCCTCGCTACAACACTTCAAGCGGGGGGTGGACAGCTGATTGGTGGCCTAGATTATTAAATATAAAATGTATGTTTTATATTATTTGTAGCTATGAGAGAGAGAGAGAGAGAGAGAGAGAGAGAGAGAGAGAGAGAGAGAGAGAGAGAGAGAGAGAGAGAGAGAGAGAGAGAGAGAGAGAGAGAGAGAGAGAGAGAGAGCATCAACACCCCAAACCAAATTTCTGTTTGACAAACGCACTTCTGCATACCCTAATCCTTACTTTCTACAATCGCAAGTCCGCAAATTTTTAGAATCTTGTTTTACTGCAACCGCAAGTGTGCAATTATTCTGCAAACCAGTTCCGTTTCTTTATCTGTAAAAGGTATAAAAACAACAGTAAAGCACTTTGTAGTGTTGTCAAATAATTTAATAATTTATTATTTACATTTATTAGTATTTATTATATTACTATTGTCGATTAATTAAATGTTCTACGCCAAACTCGACTCTGTATTAGACCAGTGTCCTCCTCGGGACACACTCATTGTCTTGGGCGACTTCAATGCTACTACTGGCACTGTGAGAGATGGCTACGAGTTGTGTGTTGGTCCCCATGGCTCCGGTCCAGAAACACCAACAGTTCTCTGCTTCTGAACTTTGCAAGGTCCAGAAGGTTGAGAATTGCAGGTTCTTGGTATCAGAGACCAGAGTTGCACCGCTGGACATGGTATAGTAATGCCGGAGGGGTAGCTAAGGAGATCGACCACATACTCGTTGGAGGATCCTCCAGAACTGCAGGGTTTACCGGAGTGCTGAGTTCTTTGGAACAGATCACAGACTTGTTGTTGCTACACTTAAGCTTCATGTCAAGTCCAGAAGAATCTCAAGAGGTAACCATACTGTGTTTCATCTTGAGAAACTGAAGGACTTGACATGTGCTCATGAGTATGCGGTGGCAGTCTCAAATCGGTTTGATGTGCTCGGTGCTCTCGGGGATCCTGTAGAACTGTGGGATACCTTCAAACGTGAAACTCTACAGACTTCCAAGGAGTGTATTGGGGAGCGCCCGAGGTCAAGGCGTGGTTTGGTCTCGACGGAGACGCTGGAGAAAATCGAGGAGAGTCGCGCTGCCAGGCTGGCTGGGAACCGGGACCAGCACAGGGCTCTGTCACGCCGGACTAGAACCCTCCTGAGGAGAGACAAGGAGAGGTATGTCAGGAGTCTCGCTGAGGATGTCGAGGGTCATTTGAACGCTAATGACCTCCGACCCGCCTACCGAGCCCTGAAGAAGCTCCGTTCCAAGTCTCCTTCTCGGGCGAGTGCTATTCGAACAGCAGATGGGCGCCTCGTGTCGGACATGGATGGGCAGATGGCTCGTTGGGCTGAGTACTTTGGGCAGTTGTTCACGGTGGACCCTCCAACTGAGCAGCTTCACACCACTGGGTTACAGGCAGTGGATGCCGATCCTCCCATTGACGAAACCGCACCCTCTCTTGACGAAGTCAGAGAGGCTGTAGCAAAGTTGAAGGGTGGAAAGGCAGCTGGTGTTTGTCATATCAGTGCGGAGCTCCTCAAAGCTGGGGGTGAGGCCATGATCCGCGGGTTGCATGCTGTCCTGACTGCCGTGTGGCAATCAGGTACCATTCCTCCTGACTGGAAAAGGGGGCTGGTCGTCCCTATCTGGAAAGGGAAAGGGGACCGTCAGGACTGCAACAATTACCGCGGTATTACACTGCTCAGCGTACCAGGCAAGGTGCTTGCCCATCTATTGCTGACACCAATTCGCAGTCATCTGGTGAAGCATCAGAGACCTCAGCAGTCTGGGTTCACGCCTGCTAAGTCAACAACGGACCGTATCCTAGCGCTTCGTGTCCTGGTGGAACGCCGACGTGAGTTTCGACAGGGGATGCTTGCAGCCTATGTTGATCTCAAGAAGGCGTTTGACTCAGTGCATCGTGAGTCACTCTGGGATCTTCTGCGACTTCGAGGGATTCCTGCAAGGACTATTGGTTTGATAACTGGTCTGTATTCTGGGACTGAGAGTGCTGTGAAGTGTGGGGCAGGTGTATCCAGCTTCTTTCCTGTGAATACAGGAGTGAGGCAAGGGTGCGTCCTTGCCCCATCACTTTTCAACGCTTGTATGGACTGGGTATTGGACAAGGTTGTAGATCAAAGTGATTGTGGAGCATCCGTCGGCAACACCAAGATCACTGATCTGTTTTTGCCGATGATGCAGTAATCTTTGCTGAGTCGCTGGAGGTCCTGGTGATGGCTCTCGAGGCGCTGCACGAGGAGGCAAAGCCTTTGGGACTTGAGGTCTCCTGGCTCAAGACCAAGGTCCAGGTATTTGGAGACTTACTAGATGAAGCAGTACAGTCTGTTCATGCGTGTGGCGAGGACATTGAGATCTTGGAAAGTTTTACATACCTTGGTAGCGCAGTCCATAATGACGGCGGGTCACGTCAAGAAGTCTTACGACGGATTGGCATAGCCCACGGTGTTATGGACTCGCTCAGCGGGAGTATTTGGCGTTGTCGGTACCTGTGCAGGAGGACAAAGATCCGGATCTTCAAGTCGCTTGTGATCCCTGTCTTACTCTATGGTTGTGAGACATGGACACTAAATAGTGACTTGAAGAGACGAATCAATGCCTTTGGTAATAAGTGTCTTCGCAGAATCATGGGGTATCGCTGGGATGATTACGTGTCAAATCAGCGATTGCACCGTGAGACTGAATCGAGGCCTATTACCTGCATAGTCCGTCAGCGCCAACTTTGGCTATATGGGCATGTGGCACGCTACCCTGAAACCGATCCTTCCCATCGGGTTGTAACTGTAAGAGACAATCCGGCGTGGAGGAGGCCAAGGGGGCGCCCACAAGGCTCGTGGCTGGGGCAAGTGGATGTTTCTTGTCGAGAGCTGCTTGGTATGGGAAAGGAGCCTGCATGGGAACCCGCGCGTGGTGACCCCCGGGAGTGGCGTCGTAGGGTGGGCGAGGCGACGCGCCCCCCGGCGTATGCCCCCAATGATTGATTGATTGATTAATTAAGTATTTTTAGTATTTTACAAACCTGTACCCCTTAGAGCCCCAGAGATTGTATAGCTCACATTTTCACCTCGCTCCTCATTGTGACTCTTATCTCAATTGATCAACTTAATTGCTAACTAAGAGTTAATATTTAATATTAAAGTGCACTACAGTCCAAAATATTTTTTATTGAAATAAATTCCTGCCCTCAGTCCTTTGATTCCTCACTCAGAGTTCTCTAGTGACAACTACATATTTAGCAGGTCTGTATTCCCCTTCATGAATAACAAACAATCTCTCCAAATTTTCAAAGGTCAGACTCGCTCTTTTGGCCTTCATGACGTCCGACCCTTGGAATGACAGTCTCTCCACGGATGCAGAACTGAGGGATGCCGTGTTGTACTTAACAGACACATCTACCCAGGCAAGGGGTACTTTAATTTACAATGTGACGGGGTTTCTACAATATTATTTGGTTTATTTAACTGTTCTTTATGTTTGCAATTGTGTTTTTTTAGCGCTTCGTGTCGGCTTTAAATTCAGTTTCATAGGTTACGTTTGGTTAGGTTTCAATAGTTTTGTTTAGTTGTTAAAATAATGGTTATTAAAACACTATGACAAAAATCAAGAACACTTAAATAAACCACATTCTGGAAACCTACCAGTGACAAATATGGCGTATTTTTCATTACATTGACACTACGTATACAAGGAGTAAGTGCTAAATTTCCGACTATCATCGGTGAAAAAAATCGCCAGAAAATCCGAAAGTGTAAACATTGTCATCCAGGTGGATCTCAGCTCACATGGACGAAAACTGGAAATGTCTTGATATACGCCACGGCGCAGCGTCAACAAGAGAACAGCGCCTCACTGTCCACATACCAGAACACAACGTGTTCAGGGAATCTCGGAGTGCCCGTAACTTCCTTAAGGGAGATTAAAAGTACTGGTTTTAAGTGGGGCTCACTTTTAACAATAATTTTTTTTTATTGTTATAATACCTGTCTAATGATAATATAAAATGAATAGTATCCACATCTATTATAACATTTACAAATTATTATATGAAATATATACTGTAGTATCCACTTCCATCATAAAACTTACAGAGTATCAATTTTTTCCATGCTCTGTTAATTTCGTATCCTGTTCTTCAGCATTGTAAAAACGTACTGGTAACGTTAAAAAGTATCCAAATAATAATTTCGTATCCATATTTGGAATCCCGCATGGCAGACTAATGGGAAAGCAGCGTGCCCTATCGTACCCTACTAATCGCGGGCGCGTTACGAAGCCGAACAGGTTTCCTATTCAAACTCGGTACGGCCACTGGAGAATTCGGGGACATATTTACATTTACGGAAGTACATTAATATGTAAATACAAATTTGCATCTTATAGTCTTCCACAATTCCACAGACGAATTCGGACTTTCGAAACTGCCGAAGTTGTGGTTTGCGGAAATGTGTGTGGAAGTACCCACCTCTGGTCTAACAAATATACTTGTCTGCTGTAGAATATCTGTTAATATATATTGGTTAGGGGAGCATTTGTGTCAACAGTTCATTGTTTTCATTTACGCCCAGTTTTTATGACACTGGTGAATTTCGTAAAAGTATTCGTTTAGAGTTTTAATTATAAAATTCTTACTTCTGACAGTAGTTCTGGTAAATCAATAATAAAACAGTGAGAAAAGGAAGTATCAGTACTTTGTATACAACTTCTTTTTTTCTCTCTTTTTTTTTGTATTGGGATGATGAAAAAGTGTGGACACTAACCTGTGTCTTCTCGGAGTAGGTTACCTGAAATCTCTCGTCGTTCGAGTATGTATTAGCCCCGACCGTGATCAGGTGGTGGTCTCGTCGCCTTATCCACGACACCTGCGGAGAGACGCAATAAATGAGTTTATCAATAAAACACCAAACACGTCAATCATTATGACATCGCTACTATAGTCTATTCACTTAAGCCTGGATTCCTGGGCTGGGAGCTGCTCGCTGCCTAGCCGAGTTTGTAAGGACGTCGCTGATTGGCTGATAGACTCGGGCTGGGTGGCGATGGTGGTGGTACTTGCCTCGCCACAACCCAAAACCCTTGCGTTGCCTCAGAAAAATATTCATATTTCTTGGCTTTACTCATCTCTTATACAAGATAGGCCTATTTTGTTTGCATCAGTAAATCAGGCAGTGATTGTTCAACAACAACACGCCATTCATAACTCAATAGGGTAAAAAATAAAGTCATGACTGACTATCACAAGAGTAGGCGGACTTTTAGGTTTTCAGTGCATTGAAATGTTGTACTCCTACCCGATATAACCAAGCTACCAGATAATAGTTATGAAAGCTGAGCCTACCATCGTGTTCATAATACATTGTTGCATATCATGAGCATAAAAAAATTACAGTAAGACTTCACTAATATTAAGATAATTAAAGGAAAGTAAAAGAGTGTATAAACATTATTTCTTGCTTATTTTGCTTCAACTCGCTCTAACTCCATAAGTTTTGGTCACATTCAATTTTCAAGAACTGTTTCAAAATCCTTATACTTTTCCGCTTCCTGTGGTATGTAGCACGTACCAATAAGGAAAAGAGTAGGTGGTCAAAATGGCTAAGAAAGTTAAACTGTTTCAAACTGGTGCCGTGACGGGTGGAGCCTCTGATAGCTCTCCCGAAAACAGTCTCTCTTGTATAGGGAGCAATGCTCACCCGTCACTGTGCCAGTTTGCAGTAGTAGTTTTAACTTTCTTAGCCATTTTGACCACCTACTCTTTTCCTTATTGGTACGTGCTACATACCACAGGAAGCGGAAAAGTATAAGGATTTTGAAACAGTTCTTGAAAATTGAATGTGACCAAAACTTATGGAGTTAGAGCGAGTTGAAGCAAAATAAGCAAGAAATAATGTTTATACACTCTTTTACTTTCCTTTAATTATCTTAATATTAGTGAAGTCTTACTGTAATTTTTTTATGCTCATGATATGCAACAATGTATTATGAACACGATGGTAGGCTCAGCTTTCATAACTATTATCTGGTAGCTTGGTTATATCGGGTAGGAGTACAACATTTCAATGCACTGAAAACCTAAAAGTCAGCCTACTCTTGTGATAGTCAGTCATGACTTTATTTTTTACCCTATTGAGTTATGAATGGCGTGTTGTTGTTGAACAATCACTGCCTGATTTACTGATGCAAACAAAATAGGCCTATTTTGTGTAAGAGATGAGTAAAGCCAAGAAATATGAATATTTTTCTGAGGCAACGCAAGGGTTTTGGGTTGTGGCAAGGCAAGTACCACCACCATCGCCACCCTGCCCGAGGCTATCAGCCAATCAGCGACGTCGTTACATACTCGCCTAGGCATCGAGCCGCTCCCAGGAATCCAGCTTAAGTATAGTAGGGTCTAGAACCTCAATTCCGTGACCATGCTCTGGCTAAAATGTTTTGACAATTGATTTTACTTCTTTGGACCTTTTATAAAAAATTTAACCCCCCGGTCCCTCCCAAAAATCCCGGCATTTTTTTTCCAGCGGGCCAAACCCAAGAGTGCCGGCACCGCCATCATGAAAAATTTACTTTTGAACCGGACCACCTAGATGCATGTATGAATACACTTTTCTAGGTAAATCGACCATGAGGATTTCAATTCTGACATCAGTTTGCTGTTTTTACATCATGTTCACCCACAAATCCAAGATGACCACAATTCGGTAGAGCGAAAATGCAACTTGAAAAGGAAAAACTATTATCATCAGTAAAGTCTGTATTTCAGCTAATCTATCTGCTAATGTAACTGGTACTTCTGGAGGTGACATATTGATTTAAGGTAAATGTCACGTGGTATGGTCAAGGTCATTCAAATGTCATCTTCAAGGCAATATATAATAGTCATGGAATTGAGGTGGACATCCTCGCCCTGGCCACTTATAATGTTCTGGTGTCGCGGCTGCCGCAACACCGCCAACCCACCCCGAAACTTTCCACCCACTTATGCACACATCTCCTCGTAACACCCACAATCCTTGATATTTCTTCCACTGGCCTCTCTGCCTTGTGTAGAGATACAATAACTTTAATTTGCACCTTTGTTAGGTCCTTCTTGCCACTCATTATGCAAATAATGATATTTATACCAATGCGCGTCTGTTCAAATTACTCGCGGGAAGGAAGGCGATACTTTTTTAAATGCTTCGTATATAATTGACAAGTGGCATCTGAACATTCCTCAACGGTCTTGATGGACTGCCCGTGCCTTAAACAAGCTGCCATATGTAAGATATCTCTCTCGGAAGTCAGTAGGCTGCCATAGAGTACATTTTCTGAATTCCCGTATGGAAGCGCTGTGTTATGATGTCGCGAACAATGCTTTGGCGCGTGTATATATATATATATATACTATATATATATATACTAATATATAGATATATATAATAGAATAGATATATATAGATATAATAATATATATAGATATATATATGATATAATATATATATAATATATATATTTAATATAAATATATATATATATATAATATATATAAGATATATATATATATAAATATATATTAATATAATATATATCGATAGATGATATATATATATAAATATAGCTATATAATATAATATATATGATATAAATATACATAGTATATATAAATAGATTTATATATATATATATATATATAAATATATATATATAGTTTGAATTAGATATATATATATATACATA
>JACEEZ010024116.1:115000-118423 GCA_016584305.1 Chionoecetes opilio
TTCTTGTTCTATTACCGGTACTTTTCTTGACTTTTCACAAGCACAGGACTCAATCGGTTGGCATTGACAGGAGCTTATGTCAAAGAATGTGTCGGAATCTGCCAGAAAAATAGTAATCATCTCTTTATACTTGTCGGAATCTCGCCTGGCCTTCGGAACCTTCAACATAGCAAAATATTTGTGATGATATGTTTTCAGCATATCCTGTATGCGCCTGTGGCTGAGCCGTGGAAGTGATAATTTATCCCATATCATAACAACATCCACTATAACGATTTCAGCGATATCGTGCTGCGAGGGTTCTTTGTTGGATTGTTCTTTTAGGGTGCGCTTGGTCAGGTTATACAACTTCATTACGTCTCCGTATGTTGGTAGCCGGTTCTTCGGGAGCGCACTTGGTGCTCCAAACAAGGTGCATGATACGCTTTCTCGTGTCTTGACAGGAGTAGTCATTGTGTGCCTGAAAAAAAAGGCATAAAATTAAGCAAGGTAGGTAGGTAGGTAGGTATGTAGGTAGGTAGGTAGGAAGGTAGGTAGGTAGGTAGGTAGGTAGATATGTACATTTTTTGGCGCGACAACTAAAATTGTGGACCTTTTTCGCCGATTTTTACGGCATTTTTTCTGATAAATAGGCGTGATTTTCAAGCTGAATGTGCTAGCCAAAAAAATTTATTCTATTTTTGTATTTTACGCCATCTTGTTTATTATAACAGTTAGCAAGTTTTTAATGCTACCCAAAAGAAATTTAAATATATCATAATTAAAATTGCCACTTTCACTCCACCCTAATATATATATATATATATATATATATATATATATATATATATATATATATATATATATATATATATATATATATATATATATATATATATATATATAATATATATATATATATATATAATATATATATATATATATTATATATGCATAATATTATATTATTATATATATATATATATATCTAATATATATACTATATATATATATAATATATATATATATATATATATATATATAGTATATATATATATATATATATACATATATATATATATATATTATATCATATATATATATATATATGATATATATATATATATATATAATATATATATATATATATATAATTATATATATATATATAATATATATATATATATATATATATATATATATATATATATATACTATATATATATATATATATATATATATATATATATATTATAAGCATACATGTATAAATTGTATATATATATATATATATATATAATATATATATATATATATATATATAAGCATACATGTATATATATATATAATATATATATATATATATATATATATATATATATATATATATATATATATATATATATATATATTATATATCATATATATATATTATATATATATATATATACAGTCAAACTTCGATATAACGAACCTCGATGTAACGGACTTCCGATGTAACGGACTCCATTTGTGTGTGTTTTTTTTTTTTTTTTTTTTTTTTTTTTTTTTTTTTTTTTTTTTGCATATCAGACCGCTTATCGCCGCTCGAATTGTCAACTCAACATTATTGTATTATTTTCTCATTTTACTTTGGAATGTTTGGGTTTTAAGGAGTTTTGATGTATCACATATTAAGATATATAAGGAAGGAGCCTGTGCTGCTAGTGATTTTGTGGTGGAAGGTGTGTATTGTTTAAAATAGTGACTATTAGTGTTATGGCGTGGCCGCTGCTACGTCTGCCTGTCACCTCAACACCCTAAATCACCCTTATCTAAGGTGACACGCAAAGCTACACTGACCTAAATAGTGACACGTGTATAGAACTGCACTTCACAACCATATAATATATATAATAATGAGCATTAGTCATGAAAATAAGCAATACCTTTGGATTCCACGGCTGAATCTGGCTCGTAGTTTGTTTACCTTTTATTAGAGCTTGAGCTTGACTAGCCACATTGTGAGAGAAGGCATCAACATTTTAGGGATAACCCATCACTTTACGGGAGACTTTTTCTTTCTTTTTATCTATTTTGGGGTGATTTTAATGTCTCATGATGCTGCTTCTGCTGCCGCGGCCGCGCTGCCAGGCGTGGATGAGCGCCTTGAAAGTTTTTTCATATCTTTACTCATATGTATGAATAATAGCAATTCAAATGTGATTATATGTCTACATTCAACTAGAATAATGAAATTTCATAGCATACCAAGCAGTAATGAGCGAGCCTGGATACTTACTTCCCCTCCTAATACCAGTCCCAAACAGTCGTGGGCGAGTGTGCCAAATCCCTGATGTAGCGCTAGTCACTGATTACCTCCCAACATAGCTACATGGTCTGGTTGTGTTTGAGATTATTTCTCATTTATTTCACGTGTAGGAGCGGACCAAATTCAGCATGTAGTGCCAGTCACTGTTTACCTCCCAACTTAGCTACACAGTCTGGTTGTGTGTGTTTATTTCTCATTTATTTATAAAAATAAAATTCATATATTGTTCAACCCTTGGGAAAATACCCTCGCTATAACGGACAATCGGCTTTAACCGAGACCACCGAGAGACTAGGCCTGGTGGATCGCCCGTGACGTCACACCATTAGGATACAACCCGCTCCGCTCCCCGTACAAGTTTACCTACCTAATATAATGTTTATCAGTATAAAAGATATACTTTTATCTTCGGAAATGTTTGTTCTATAATATTATCAAATAAAAAACCGTAAAACACACAAAGAAAATGCCATTATGAGACTTTCAAGAAATAAGCATTAACATAAACTCTTCGCCATTTAATAGTTTGCTCGTAAACATTTTACATGGAGAATATCAATAGAAGCGGAGTTTAATTAGCTTTCCATTGATATATTTCGTTTAGTGATAAATTAATTAGCGGCATGCATAGATTAGCGTTAACTAAATATAAAAAATCATGAAATCAGGTCATTTCCTACCTAATATATGTTTATCAGTATAAAATATATACTGTTATCTTCGGAAATGTTTGTTCTATAATATTATTAAATAAAAAACCGTAAAACACACTAAAGAAATGCCATTATGAGACTTTCAAGAAATATGCATGCATTTAAACTTTTCGCCATTTAATATTTTGTGAAAAAACTTTTTACATGGAGAATATCAATAGAAGCGAAATTTAATTAGCTTTCCATTGATATATTTTCTTTTCTGATAAATGAATTAGAACCATGCATAAATTAGCGTTAACTAAATAGATAACATCATGAAATCGGGTAAATTACCCGATTTCATAATGTTATTTATTTAGTTAACGCTAATTTATGCATGGTTCTAATTCATTTATCAGAAAAGGAAATATATCAATGGAAAGCTAATTAAATTCTGCTTCTATTGATATTCTCCATGTAAAAAGTTTTTTCACAAAA